>LNAC01000060.1:4568527-4702552 GCA_002007465.1 Ailurus styani | reverse complement strand
GAGGCGGGGTGGACTGGCGGCCGCACATGACGGACAAGTCTCGGCGTTCAGCCCGTGCGCACTCGTCCCGCGCTGGTCCCGTTTCCGACCAATCCCAGGTGCCGATCGCACGACAAAGAAAAGCGATAGGATGCTGCTGGCGAAGAGGGGGTGGGAGCAGCGGGGGCGCTGCCTTCTCGTTCGCCTTTTATAGGGGAGCCGTCACTGTAGCGGACCGTAGGCTTAGTGGACTGTGTTTGGTTGCTTCACGTGGAGACGGCTTTGGATTTCTGCGCTGTGGCTGGGAGGCTACAGAAAGTCCTCAGGGGTATTTCAGACATCAGTTTGGCGGGCAAAGTGTGGATTGCACCAGTCAGGAGGAAGTATAGTAATTCACATGGGGAGACGGAGGGAGGGGAGGGAACCAGCTTTCAAACATGATATGCTAGGCCGCAGTTTGAAACTGTCTTAAAAATAGTAAACCTTGGGGCGTCTGGGTGGCTCAGTGGGTTAAAGCCTCTGCCATCGGCTCAGGTCATGATCTCAGGATCCTGGGATCGAGGCCCGCATCGGGCTGCATGCTCAGCAGGGAGCCCGCTTCCTCGTCTCTCTGCCTGCCTTTCAGCCTACTTGTGATCTCTCTCTCTCTGTTAAATAAATAAATAAAATCTTTAAAAAAAAAAAGTAAACCTTGCCCTTAAATTTTCATTAGGAGAAAATGGTTCCATTAAAATACGTTTATCAAAAAAAGGAATTTAAATATGCACTCACTCTTAATTAGTATGTACTGCAGTGAACCAGGAACGGTAATAGGCACCTTACACGCTGTTTTTAATCCAACAGACATTGAATGCCAACTATATGCCTAGCACAAAAAGAAATAGTTAAACT
This sequence comes from Ailurus styani, assembly GCA_002007465.1. NCBI lineage: Eukaryota > Metazoa > Chordata > Mammalia > Carnivora > Ailuridae > Ailurus > Ailurus styani. The sequence goes on along the minus strand of LNAC01000060.1, from coordinate 4,701,682 downwards.
TGCACTCTTGTAATAAAATAATTATTCCTGCATGTAGTTAACAAGTATATTCTTGTTTTCCAAAGATTGATATAATGGGGGGAAAATGGACAAGGAGTCAGCATATCTGAATTTAAACCCAGCTTCAGGGACACTTCAGTGGGTATTAAATTACACTGGTTCTGTGTAATTTTGAGTAATCCCTTATTCCATCAGTGCCGGACTTCCCTATCTCCTCGTTAGAAATAAGACTATCCCTCTTTTACCCATGTAAGATAATATTAATAGGTGTAGCAATATAAAATATTATATAAAATTAAACTTTATTTTTTGCAAAAGTCATGTGAATACAAGAATTTACAAAGAAGTCAGAGGTAACATTTTATACAAATTCACCACAGGATTGGTTTATTTCCTGGGTGAATGTAAAATAATACATTAAAAAGTTAAATACAGCCAATTTCCAGTGAGCAAATATTTATTGAATCGTGACTTCATGTTCAGCCTTTGTCTGCTTGCTAATGCAAAATCAGGTATATGGTGGGATACATCCAACACATATCTGCATTAAAGAACTAATATTTGTGAGCACTTACATATGCCTAGGACTTTATATATATTATCTCTCCTAATTCTTACAACAACCCAATAAAGCTGATCTTGTCATCCCATTTTTCCAATGAAGATTCTGAGGCCCCAAAGTGAATTAATTTGCCTCTAATGCAGCTAGGAAATAAGACAGGGAACTTACACCCAGGGTTTATTAAGCTCAAAACCCTTGCTCTTTTCATTGCATGATGATGGCATCACCTCAATGCTTAAGATGTTCATATTCTAATTCAAGAAACAAGATAAACACAATGATCATTAATTTTTTAGAGAAAGCTAAATTGATGGCATTAAAAATACTAGGAAAGTTTAAAAAGGGTTAAGTAAATTAAGGTAGTAAGAGAAGGTATCCTCCTCATGGAGGATAGTGACCTTTAGTTGGGTCTTGAAATACACTTTAAGTACACTGGGATAGCTGAAAGGAAGACAACAATGAGCAAAAATGGGAAGCTAATGAGCATGATTTCTCTATGGAGAGCGACAGCTCAGAAGATAAGATTGATAGTGTCTGAGGGGAAAATATGGCCTACTTTCATCACATCGTATTATTTGCATCTGAAAAAAAAAAGATGTGTTTAGATACAAGCAGAAACTGCTCTTTGGGCATTGGACCTATGTAGTTGTAGGCTTATGGGTTAGTTAGTAGGGCTCTGTACTTCAAATGCTTGGTTTAATGCTCTTCTGTCACTGTCTTGAAATTCTTCATTTTTTAACAAGGCACCCTGAATTCTAATTCTGCATTGAGCACTACAAGTTATGTAGCTGCTCTGCTTTCAATACATTGCATCTTATAGACCAATGGTTCTCCAACTTAAACATGCATCCAAGTCACTTGGAGGGGGGATACTTTATTTATAACCAATAAACAAGTATCATGTAGATAGTATTTACCCACTCATGAGACCAGGTAAGGGGATAAGTTATTAACCAGGAAACCTGATGATGTGACCAGGAAATAGATGGTGTGTTGAAAATCACATGGCTTTGAAATTGAAACCATGTTTTTTTTAAGATTTTATTTATTTATATGAGAGAGAGCACAAGCAGAGGAGAGGAGGAGAGGGAGAAGCAGACTCCCCACTGAGCAGGGAGCCTGATGCAGTACTTAATCCCAGGACCTTGGGATCATGACCTGAGCTGAAGGAAGACACTTAACCGACTGAGTCACCCAGCGCCCCAGAATTGAAACCATGTTTTTTGTACTCTGAAACATATGGGTTTGCTTTGTTTGTTTGTTTGCTTTTTCCCTTATACCAGTGTGCCTCAAACTTTAGCCTGTGTCAGAGTTGCCTGGAGGGCTTCAGAAAAACAGATTGTTGCTTTTCCTCCCAGTCCACTTAGTAGGTTTGGGGTTTAGGCTAAGAATATGTATTTCCCACAAGTACCCAGGTGATACAGATACTGCTGACTCTGAGAACCTTTGTTCCAGAGAAAAAAATTAGTAAACTGACCTTCCTTTGCAAACATGTACAGACTTGTTATTCGCCTTTCACCTTTTAACAAAATCCAGATGTTAATAATTTAAACTACCGTGTTTTCTTTTTCATAAACTTAATCCTTAATATTTATTGCAATTAATAAACTTTTTGAAAACTTTAAGTACTGACTAGAGACATTTTGGGGGAAAAAGAAAATTATTATTGACCCATTTGCCCTTGTATTGTCAAAACCAAATCAAGCTAATTCACAGTTATTTGTCACTTACAAATCCCATTAATATAGGAAGAAACAGATTTGACTCAGTGTCCACAATTTTGAAATGTTTACAATATTAGAAGATAAAAATGTCACTTTCTTAAAGTGAATTGCCTCCTATTGACTCAAAATTTTAAAAGTTAAAATATTTCCATGGTTCATTTCCAGCCTGAGTGTGAGATTTAGAAGACAGAACACACACACACACACACACACACACACACACACACCAAAGATGAAAAAAGAAAGTATAAGTGACCTAGGATTTTACTTAGGAAACAGAAAAGTAGGGACACCGGGGTGGCTCAGTTGGTTAAGCGGCTGCCATCGGCTCAGGTCATGATCCCAGGGTCCTGGAATCGAGTCCCACATTGGGCTCCTTGCTCAGCAGCGAGCCTGCTTCTCTCTCTGCCTCTGCCTGCCACTCTGCCAGCTTGTGCTTTCTCCCTCTCTCTCTGACAAATAAATAAAATCTAAAAAAAAAAAAAAAAAGGAAACAGAAAAGCATATTGTGGAACACTTTGATGCTTCCAAGCCTCTGATTCAGATTGTACAAATTCTATCTGATCAGTTATACAAAACTAGTTGGAATCAGCCATACAAGCAGAACACTAGCTTTTAAAGATTATTTTCAAGAATAGCCTGATCGAAATCAAATGTGAACTGCACAGAGGTTTTCATCTACATCCTATCTGGACAAAGTGTTGAGTTTTTCAATTTTGGATGACCCAGGGGTCCTTAGGCAAATCACTGGACACCTCCAAGTCCTAGATGCTTATACATAAAATGTAAGTGAAAATACCTGTTATACACACTTCACAGAGTGGTTTTGAGGATCAGATAAATTACTTCTTCCTTCAGTCCACCTCATAATCTTGAGATATCTTTCTGAAGCATAAATCTGAAAAGGTCACTTTCTGACTTAAAACCAGTCAGTAGCTTCCCATAAATTTCAAAATAAATTCAAACCCTTAAGATGCCACAAAGAACATTATGTGCTCTGATGCCATCTATCATTGGCTACCATTCTTCACCTTACTCCTACCCTTCACTACACCCAACTGCTTGATACCCTATTGGTCATGTTCTTTCACACTTCTGCACATTTCTCCAAGTTGTTGCCTCTGTATGGAGAGCCCTTCTTCTACCCCATGATACCTCACATTTCTCCTTAACCTTCAGAGTCAAGTACAATTCCACACAGAAGTCATCTCTTTTTATGAAACTTCCCTGGAGACCTTTATTATAGCACATATTACATCATATTGTAATTATTTATATGTATTTTTTCACAGACTATGTCCTATTTATATTTATTTTCATCTGCAATGGCTATCACAATGCCTCGTACATGTTCAACTCTCAATAAATATTTGTTGAATTAATAAATGAATACATGAACAGATGAGTGTTAAGACCATTTAGTCTCCCATGGTTCCCTAATTTGGGATTAGTTGCTCCTCTCATATGCTTCCATATAGCACATGGAACTTGGCCCTCAAGGTTATACCACACTGCTGTTGCTCACTTACTTCTGAGCAGCCCTACTAGCCTGGAAGATTGTGCTTACAATGTTCACTGTTGTATCCTTAGCTGCAAACATAGTGCTAATAATATAGGAACTGCTCAATAAATATTTGTTGCGTGAATAATTTTAGTTTTTAAAACCCTTTGGATAGAATGTACTCTACATAATAGTAAAGAAACTCCTTATAACTTATTAGGTCTCAGTCCATATGAACTTTTTAGTTGTAAGAAAAGAAAATGAAGAGAAGGAAAACTTAAGGATAGCTCAACTGAGAGGCATATGATTGAGGAGCTATTAATGAAACAAATATCAGAATCCTGAAAATGTCAGACATTAATGGAATGTTATAGTCCCAGGCTTCAGGTCATTTGTCTTTGAAACAACCAACACTTTGGTGACAGTGACAAAATGCTTAAAGACCATATAGTGGCCCTTTAAATAAGTAGTGAACTAAAAAAAATTGTGAAAATTAATTTCTTAAAGTTTTTAAGTAGATGAAGCCTTTTTTCAAAGGCTACAACTTGGGTGCAGAGACCCTGGCTGAATAAGCCTTTTAAGTAGGACATGTGTTAGTACCACTTGTACCAGACTGGGGCTAGGTCTGTTCTACACGAAACTTCCAGTGTATGCCATATTTGCTAAAATCTGATACATCACCCAACAAAGGTGATAAGCCCAGGTTTGCCCAGGACTTTCTTCTTTAGAACTGAAAGTCCTATGCCTCAGGTACTCCCTCAGCCCCAGGCAAACTAGGATGGTTGGTCACACTAACTGTAGCCTCTTCCAGTTATTGACATTGGACAGGAAGCAGGGACTCATCAAGCTAAGCCGAATAACTCATATAGCAGCCAGTGCAGATGGGAGATCTAAAATTTAAATGTAGTTCTTACTTAGCCTTTCTGGAAGCACGGTGGAGGTACTCTTTCACCAGGTATCCCAACAGCTAGGTGATAAATAGAAGAACTCCATGTATTCCACAAATCAATATCCCGATGGAGACTCAGACCCACGAAGAGAGACATTGATAGGAAGGCCAGAAACTTAAAAAGACTAGAAGCAACAGAAAGAAGTATTAGATTAGCAACATGGTCTGTGGTAGAAGAAGCCTGCCATTTTTTCTAAGAATAGCATCATACTAGGGCTCCAGTTTCCATTCCCCTGGGACTGGTCTTGCTCCAAGTAGAAGTAGTGGCTAAGATAGGTGTTTGGACTTCATCTTTCTAGACGACAGTGTTTAAATGATCATTGCATTCAAATCATTTGATGGTAGAGATCTGAGCCCCTTCAACAATTAAATGAGCTGGGTTATATGGCTTGAGTACAGAAATCTACTCATACCTTGAAAACAAGATTTAATTGGAGAAATTGGCTTCAGTTAGGAGGTAACCACTGTCACGGTTGTGTGTCATGATCTGAGAGCTGTGTAGGGAGAGGCGGCAAAGACTGGAACACGTCTAACATCTTTAAAGTTTAGCCAAGTACTATGAGCAGCATCCAGGGACCAGCTGGAAAGGGAAAAGTCCTTTCTAGTGTATGTGCTCACAGTGTGGTTAGACTAGATAGAATTGAATGACTTCTGACCTTCCAGAGAAAAATCTGGCATTGTTTGAATCACGGACTTGCAAGAACACATTAAAGAACCATTAATTAATGACAGGACTCTTATTTATAAAGATCTTATGAGGATTACATTTGCTATAATTTACTTTAAAATACTGCTATTTAAACAGAGGTCTATAGTGTGATAATTCATTGTAATCTAACCCTAGGGGTAGTTAGTTAACATTTGAAATACCCTAATTAGGAATGCATACTCCAAGGGTGGTTAGTTAGCACTTGAAAGACCAATCAAAGGCCTACTCCCTGAAGGCTTTGTCTTAATTTTATTTTTTTCATCAACACCACACATTTTGTTAATTAGGCTTATAGATGTGGAAATGATTTTTCCTTGGCGAAATGAAGTTCAGGATGTGTATTGGCTAGATAGAGTGTACTGGCTTTCTCCACTCTTGACTAACCTGGGCTTCAGGGTATCTTGACCCAGAGCCTATGCCCTTCTGTAGGTACCCTAATCTTTGATTCTCATAGGTCGTGTATTCAGAAGGCTTTCCTGGTCAGTCCCAGAGATTTGGGTAGCCTGGGTTGAGGTAAAAATGGAGGTCCACACACATATTTTATATTTTTTTAAAGATTTTTAAAAAAATTTATTTACTTGACAGAGAGCGAGATCACAAGTAGGCAGAGAGGCAGGCAGAGAGAGAGGCGGAAGCAGGCTCTCCGCTGAGCAGAGAGCCCCATGCTGGGCTTGATCCCAGGACCCTGAGATCATGACCTGAACAGAAGGCAGAGGCTTTAACCCACTGAGCCACCCAGGCGCCCACACACATATTTTAGAACACTTAAAGATCACATATCAAGTTAACAAAACTGTTAAATAAAATATGTTCTCTCTTCCTAACCCGATAAATGTCTTCATAATAATAAATTTGAAAGATATGTATAAAGCTATAGTTTTGTAAGACATTAAGTTGGGCAAATATCCAAAAAAGACCAAATTTAATCATCATTGTCTGGCATTCTGTTGGTTGGGAAGTAGTGTCTTAGATGACCAGTAAAATAAATACAAATATAATTCATAAATTATCATATATTTACTCTATAAAATTGAATTTTCTTGCCTTTACTTCAGCAAAATCATTAGGTTGCTATCAAGACTTTCACATGATCGGTGTTCTATTGATGGTAGCAATCAAAGTATTAAAAATGTAATTATTTTCAAAGAATGATTATATTTAAAATCCATATATGAATATATTTCATAAAATATTTAAAATAAGTTGCAAAAATGAGAAATTAAAGTTACATTAATATGTTTAAGTTATAAAATATTAAGAATTATGTAATAACATTTAAAATTAAATATAAATTAAAATTAACACATTTTAAATTTAAATGGTTCCACCTTTTGGCTATTGTGAGTAACACTGCTGTGAACATTGCAGACCATATATAATTTTATGCATTTTGCTTTTCTCGCTTGACAATGCACGCTGGAAATTCTTTCAAGTAAACTGACGTAGCTATAATTTACTTCTTTTAATGACTCCATGGTATTCCATGGTGTGTGAAGCACAATATATTCAGCCATTGTTCTACTTACTAGTGAGCATCCGCTTTGTTTCAAGGCCTTCATTTATTTATTTATTTCACTCTGAAAGATGCTGCTCCCCCAAATCCTTAAACATGTCTTTAAATACTCATAGTTTTATTTTTCAGATTAGTGAATTCAGATTTTCTCATATAATTTGCACGGTAAATCTACACTTCCTATTATTGTACTGGTATATAAAAAGAAAGCCCTGCTGATTAAAAAGCCCCGTGTTTGAGCTAACAGAATGCTATTGTGTATGTATCCAGCACTATGACGCTTCCTAGCAACCAGAAATATCAACATCATGCTTCTGTGGCAATAGAAAGCGTTTAAGCTTGATAGATAAAGGATCTAATATTTGGTGCTACTGGGAGTTTTGACTATTAGGTAGAAATTAAAGGAGTACCTTTATTCTTTGCTATTTTCACAATAAACTGATGCAAAGCCAGAAAACTATACATTTTATTACACATGATTTTGCAGGCACTGGTGGCTGAAGATATGCTGCTTCAGGGCCTGTTTAGTTCTAGTTTACTTTGCACTGGATTAAACTCATCATTGACAGTAGTGATCTCCTCTAGTCCTTGTCAGCTATGGGGAAAGAGTAAACACTAGGAAAGTAACTAGTGTTATGAAGGTATTTACTGAAATGGAGACCTAGAGAGGTTTGATCATATTTTCATACATTCACATCAGTATGATACATATTCAGCTGTTTGATCTGGAACTTGTTTACTTTAAAGTATAGATCCTTCTGCAACCTTGTTTAGGATTTACCCTTTGAGGACCCGAAAGGAATTCCAACCAAATGTGGTACCCAAAGTCTCCTAGCTGGTGTGCCTGGAATGAGTGTTTGGCTTTCCCAGTCAATAGCGACCGTCTTCCCTTTTGACTCTCTCTATTTCTCTGGACCCTATAACTGGGATTCAGTCACAGTTTCCTGATTTGTACTCCAATTCTGATGCTAGGTCCAGTGCCCTGCCTGGAATGACCACCCTCTAGGCTGGGCTGCTCCCTTAGCTCTCAGTCAAAGTAAGACTCTATGATACTAAGTAAAGAAATCAATTTCTGCATTTCTCATGACGACTGCTTTGATACTTTTTAAAAATACAAATATCTGCAATAAACAAAACAAGCACAAACAAAAACATGTTTGCTTCTCCTGCTTTGCCTAGTGCTTAGTTATGTCTTTGGGTGCTCTGGTCCCAAGTCTTGCTTCAACCGCATAGCTTGTTGAGATCTTTTTTTTTTTTAAGATTTTATTTATTTATTTGACACAGAGAGAGATAGATCACAAGTAGGCAGACAGGCAGGCAAAGAGAGAGGAGGAAGCAGGCTCCCCGCCGAGCAGAGAGCCTGATGCGGGCCTCGATCCCAGGACCCCGAGATCATGACCTGAGCCAAAGGCAGAGGCTTTAACCCACTGAGCCACCCAGGCGCCCAGTTTGTTTAGATCTTAATGCCAGGTGTTATGGTTTGGATCGTGTCCTCCCTCCCTCCCCCACCTCAAGCCACACAATTTATATGTTGAAATCTTAACACCCAGTACTTCAGAATGTGACTGTTTGGAGATTGGGTCCTTAAAGACGTAATTTATGAAGTCACATGGATGGTCCCTAATCCAGTATGACTGGTGTCCTTATAACAAGGGATTAGGACACAGAGGAGCAAGCATTCAAGGACATAGTGAGAAGGTGACCACGTGCAACTCAAGGAGAGAGGTCTTAGAAGAAACTAAATCCCAAAACATCACTCTTGTACTTCTAGCCTCCATAATTGTGAGAAAATAAATTCCTGTTGCTTAAGATACTTAGTCTGTGACATTTTCTTATGGCAGCCTTAGCAAATTAGTATCTAGGTGAGCATTGCAGCAGCCCAACTATTCCTTGGCTTCCCTTTTTTGGGCATCAGTGCGGGCCTAAGTAGGGACGCAATTCACCTACCCATTGAGTACTGTGATAGGCTCTGCAGACCAGCCCCTTCCATCTGGGCCACAGCCAGGCTCCCTCTCCTACCCTGATTTTACCTATTCACTCCTCCTCCCTTGCACACTGGCATTGTTGGAAGTTCTGCAACTGAGACTGCTAATGTGCTCTCCGCCTGAGGTTCATGGCCTTCAGCTGCACCAAAAACTCAGGTCATCCAAAAAAATCCAACATTCTGCATATTAAAGCAATGTTAATCCAAATATTTACTAATCTACTTGATTTTTGACTGGATACACTGATAAATACATTTTAAAGGCTGTTAATATTTTTATTTTAATATCAAAAATTTATGATGATATCATGAGGCATTATTCTAAGCCTAGGTGAATAGATAATTATTTTTATTAGAATTATAGTTTAGTCCATGATATCTATCATTAACTAGAACAGGTTTAAGAAATATACAATTTTCAATATCTAAGAAGAAAAAAATCAACCATCAGTATTTTAAAAGTAGTCAAATCATTTTCCCCTTTGCTAGCCTACTTACTTTTTTTTTAAGATTTCATTTATTCATTTGACACAGAGAGAGAGAGATTACAAGTAGGCAGAGAGGCAGGCAGAGAGAGAGGAGAGAGGAGGAAGCAGGCTCCCTGCTGAGCAGAGAGCCCGATGCAGGCCTCGATCCCAGGGCCCTGGGATCATGACCTGAGCCGAAGGCAGTGGCTTTAACCCACTGAGCCACCCAGGCGCCCTAGCCTACTTACTTTTAAATTATTTTTAAATAAGCTTATATATAGCTTTATGCTATTTATTTTTAACTGCAAATATATATCAAAACATGCCACTACTCTGCTCAAAATAGGCTTCCTATTTCCCTTTAAGTAAAAGCCAACAAGCTCAGGGCACCTGGGTGGCTTAATTGGTTAAGCATCTGACACTTGATTTTGGTTTAGGACATGATCTTAGGGTCTTGGGATGCAGGAGGGAGCCTGCTTGTCTCCCTCCCCCTCTGCCCTCCCCCCTGCTCTCTTTCTCACCTTCTCTCTCTCTCTCAAATAAACAAATCTTAAAAAAAAAAAAAAGCCAACAATCTTGACTCTTCCTACTCTCATATCTTTCCGGGTGTACTGGACTCCTTAGTGCTCTTCAAACACATCAGGAACACTTTGCCTTAGGGTCTTTGCACAGGTAGCGTCTTTGCCTCGAATGCATTTTCCTCAGTATCTCAGAGAGAGTATCACTCTCAACTGTTTGCTCAAAGGCCATCTTTTCTATGAGGACCATCCTGACCAGCCTATTTAAAATTGCAACGATTTCTTACCACCACCCTTTCTTGTACCCCTAATTCCTTTTATTAAGGCAAGGATCTTTTTTTTCCTATCTTCTTTATTTGCAAGGGCAAGGACCTTTGCTTTCTCGCTGATGTATCTCAAGATCCTAGAAGAATGCCTGGCACATTATAGATACTCAATTAGTATTTTTTTGAAAAATGAGTAAGTCAAAGCAGGAGAAGAACAAATTTTTACATAACACTCTATCAACTAAGTTAATAACCAGAGCTGGCTAAAGGACTTGACACAAAGGCAAACTCTATTTAATGATGCATTAATCCTACTCCAAGTTATTAAAGAAATGGCTCACTCGTGGGGTCAAGAAAAAATATAGGCTGATCCTTAAAAACATGAAATAAAATTTGAAGTATCTTATTGTTATTATGAATTTTGTTCCCTCGATAAATATGTGTCCAACATTTTCCATATCATCCATAAACTAAAAGTATTTGTCTCACCATTGAAGAATTTCAACATTAATATGTTTTGAGACTTTGCAATAAACTTGTAGGATTCAAACCTTTTAAACCAATTAAATTTCGACATGATGTTCTTGCTAGCTTTCCTTGGATAACTCTAGAAATATGCATTTTGATTTTTTATTCTCACTTTATTTGTATCTCCATAATTTTTTGCCTATGTAATATACTTATTTAGTCAAAAAATAACATTTTTTCCTCCAATTGTTTTAGGAGAAATAGCACACATAGTTCACTCTTGAACAATGTGGGGCTTGGGGCACTGACCCCGCCCCCCCTCCGTGCAGTTGAAAATCTATGTATAAGTTTTGACTCCACAAAAGCTTAACTACTACTGGGTTACTGTTGACTGAAAGCCTTACCAATAATGGGAACAGTCGATTAATACATATTTTGTATATGTATTATATACTGTATTTTTTTCTTAAGATTTTATTTATTTGACAGATAGAGAGAGATCACAAGCAGGCAGAGAGGCAGGCAGAGAGAGGAGGAAGCAGGCTCCCTGCCAGGCAGAGAGCCTGATGCGGGCCTTGATCCCAGGACCCTGAGATCATGACCTGAGCTGAAGGCAGAGGCTTTAACCCACTGAGCCACCCAGGCGCCCTATATACTGTATTCTTATAATAAAGTAAGCTAAAGAAAAGAAAATGTTATTAAGAAAATCAAAGGGAGAGAAAATATATATACAGTACCATACTGTACTGAAAAAAATTTGCTTGTAAGTGGGGCCATGTAGTTCAAATCTGCATTAAGGGTCAACTATACTTGGAGTTCTGTATACACAGATTTGGATTCTAACTGTCATTATTATTGACAGTGTGATCATGGATCTCTTTGAGCCTCAATCATTTACAAGATCTCATAAGGTTGTTGTGAGAATTTAGTTAAATAATGAATTCATTGTGGATAAATTATTATGTAATAGTAAATGTCCCAAAATTGTCCCCTGATACTGTCAAATAACCCCCAAAGAGTAAAATACTATTTGAGTTTTTTTGAGCAGTTTTTAGATATCTCCCAAGTGTATTTATAATTTTCAATTTCTACTAATGAATGAGCAGGCTTATATTTCGTACTAGTTACTTATTTACTTATAAGATATGGAATGCATTGATTAGTTTAGCTAATGTTTCTTTGAGTCTTATTAGGTGTCCTCAATCATATTAGTTCCACAAATCAAGCAAGTATACAATGCTTTGTGGTACCTGCCAAAGGAACTTATGACCACACAAAATGAAAATACACAAAGTAATTACAGAGTAATTAAATATTAACTAGGTAACACGAACAAGGAGTACAATGAAATAAAAGATCAGAGAGGTTTGGAGAGATTAGAAAAAACTTCATGGAAGGAGTATAGGGCATTTGAGTTGTCCTCAATTAACCCTTAATATAACAAAACACCAACAAGAAGAAACACTTTTACAGAACTTAATATGCTCCAGGAACAGTGATAAGTACTTTATGTTTATTAACTCACTTAATTCTCACCAAACCCTGAAGAATTAAGTACTCTTTTTATCCATTTTACAACAAAAGATAAAAAAGTATGAGAATTGGTAATTGTGATATTCAGTCTTTCCCATTGAGATTACAGAAAGGTGGGAGAGGTTTACCAAAAGGCAGAGCTCACCTTTATTTCCTGACAAATAACTACAGAATTCTCAGCTATTCTTCCACAATCATTCCCTTTCACCTCATATTATTGTTCATTATACTCATTGATACCCTTCCATTCCTCAAGACTTCTCATAGAAGTTGCTTCCTTATAGTTTTCATGTTAATCCTATATCCCCAGAGAAAAATATTATGTTTTTCTGATGGTACTGATATTATACTGCTTTTATATTTATTCGTGTCTGTTACTATGTTTGGGCAACAGAAGAAAGAAATCACGTTTTTGTTCATTTTTATCTTCCTTATTCCTTCCTTCTCGCTACCCTCCCCCAACCCTGGTGCCTAGTAAGTGTCTTATATAGTGTAGGCACCTATCAAGCATTTATAAAACAAGTAAGTTAGTGAATAAAGTCACAGATATTGTTATTCCCATGACACAGAAGTGGAAAAGAAATAGCTTTGTAATAAATGTGAAAAAAGAGAGAAAAAATTTTCTTGAGACGATGGGCAAGGTTATAGATGAAGGTAATTTTATAGATGAAAAAAGACCAGATGAATGAGAAAAAATTATTAAAAAGAAATGAAAGAGTAACAAAAACAGAAGTATAAAATGTGATAGAACAAGAGATAAAGAAATAAAATGTGATTGGAACAAGCGATAAAATAAAACTAGGCAAGAATAATTGGGAGACATTTGAGGAGAAGGAGTTGTGGAAATGAAAGAAAAATGGGAGTAAGTAAAATTCAAAGGAAAGGAAATATATGAAGAAAAGAAGTGATAAAAACATGAGACAAGAGATAAGAGATAGTGAAAAGGAATTTAAACATGCTTCATTTGTGGGAGTAAGTCTGTAATTGGGCCACCCTAAAAGCTCTTCTTTGTAGAAGTCAAGAGATTTGTTTGGCTTACCTCCCTCCCCCAGGTGGCAAATCTTCAGGTAAGGAGCCCTGGATCTTGCACTAATTGATGGTACTCATAGCGGGAATCATAGAGGTGCTGAAATATTTGAAAATGGTGCTTCCAGAGTATTTAAAAAATAAATTGACAATAAGATCTTTCCCTTATTATATTTGTCCCAGAAATAATATTTGGCAATAGAACGCACCATTAAGGACAGTTGACCTTTTTATACTACTTCTAAAAATAAAGAAATTTCCCAATTATTTCGATGAATATGCTTTGCACACCCTGTGGTGCCGGGTTTTGCATACGCATGCTTCTGGGAAGTTCAGGCGGGGTTAGGCTTCGGTGAAATGCTAGACTCCGACGTTAACCTTCTGGCCTGCCCCTTCGGCTCCCTCTGCTGTTCACGCTGCGTTACTGCTGCGACCTGTGGATGCATGCACTATTTTTGGACGCGGAGCTAAAAACAAATACCATAGAAAGAAATGTACTAAAAATCTACTAAAAAAAAAAAATCTAAAGAAATTTGAATCTCATCTTAAGGAGCCCCCAAATGGTGTTTAGTATGATTAATTTCCTAAGTTCCACTCTCCCAGCACTAGAATTGCTTATTTTTAGCAAAACTACATCACGGAATATACTTCAAGAGTTGTACTCCCAAAGGTCAGATCTTTTTTTTCCCCTTGGTTAACATAAATTTTCTTTTCTTTCCTTTTTTTTAAATAAAAATGAAGTATAGTTAACATATTATATCAGTTTTCTTTAAATTAATGATAAGAAATGAATGCACAATAAATGATTTTATTGGCAGGTGTGATTTTTAAAAAATGTCTAGATGATATTAAAGACAAGATTTCTCTGAGTTATTTCAATGATTCATTACGACAGTAGAATTTTGGAATACTCTTATAGTATGGTTCATATTTATTTAAATGTTTTTAAAAAGTTACTTTCTTAAATTTAAAACGTGTGATCATTTCTGAGATCTTAGGAAATCATTTCAACATTATACTTATAATATTGAATAAATCTCTTTTATGACATGTATTACAATAATGACTATGTTATAGAGATCAATAAATTTTAATTTCTGAAATATCTATTTTCAGGGTCACCAAGCCACTGAGTATTAAACACCTCCAACAGAGATAAGGAAGCACTGTAGGGCCGCTAGCCTACTAGAGGCCCTACTGAGGCAGGGCAATTAGCACAAAGGGAGAGAAGACCATAAAAGAGAAAAAGAGGTGGGGGAGGGGTGGGAATGAAAGAAAGTGAAGGAGAAAAAGAAAAGAACAATCATGTACCCTAGCAAAGAGGAGTAGAGCACCCAAACATTCTTGCGCAAAAAATCACAGAAGGATGAGAATTTGGCTTAGTAGCACTCCCATTAATCCTTTAATTCAATTTGACCTTACCTAGGTTTTTATCAGTTTATAGCAAAGCTTAAAAATTAATTGTGTCAGTTTAAATCTGGCATCTCTCAGCTTTGGAATTAACTTATTTAATGGTAAAACATGATTTTTAAAGTTATTTGAACAAGTTACTTTTTGTTATGAAAGCAGTCAATGTCCTTGTAAAAAGAAATAAAGGATAAATAGTGAAAATTAAGAGCCCCATGGTTGCCTTCCCTATCTCCACCAGCACTTGTCATCAAAAGCATCAAATACATATGTATTCATTGGCATGTGGCACTCACAAGGTATTATAAGGGATTTACATATTTTAGCTCACATAATCCTCACAACAAACACCATGACATACTATTATTTACAGATGAGGAAATTGGCACTGTGGGGTTAACTCAGCTCTCACGCAGCTGCGATATCTTTAAGATATCTCCAAAGAGTGCTTTATTCCTAAATGTATCAGTTTTTTTTTATTTTTTTTAATTTTTTTAATTTTTTTAATTTAAAGATTATTTATTTATTTATTTATTTCACAGAGGGAGAGAGATCACAAGGAGGCAGAGAGGCAGGCAGAGAGAGAGAGGGGGAAGCAGGCTCCCTGCTGAGCAGGGAGCCCGATGCGGGCCTCGATCCCAGGACCCTGAGATCATGACCTGAGCCGAAAGCAGAGGCTTTAACCCACTGAGCCACCCAGGCGCCCCTAAATGTATCAGTTTTATATATTCTTTATTGACTTCTCGCTATGATAGCTGAGGATTTAGCTTATTTTTACCAAACTTGACAACTTCCCGGTCTCCAAATGTATTTCTATCAAAAATTGGATCTTCTTTCCTATAGCTTTAGTTTAGTTGAGGTAGTATAATTTTTTTAATACCTTTATTTCTTGTTTCTCCAAGTATAGAGATTATCTTTTGTCTCCGTTCTGTAAAACACAGGCAGTAACCCTCTTCATTCTTTCAATTCTCCTATTTTCCCTTCCACCCATCACCTTTTGTCACTGTACATTTGCTTTTATTGAAGTGCATACCTCTTGCATTCTACTCTGTAACGCTATATTGCTTTCATATATTGTCCATAACTTGATTCTACAATATGAAATTCAGTAGACACTGAAAATGTTATTGTGATTGTGTAAATATTGATCCATGGAAAGTCAAATTGAGCATTATATTTATATTTCTTTTAAGTCATTTCTTGTAGAATTTCTAATTGGCTTTTACCCCGCTGGATTATTTGTCATTATTAGATATTAAATTTTGTTCAAACTTCTTATCATACAGTCTATGATACTGTGGACCTTTCTACCACTGAGGTCTTTTGCTTGGAGCTCTCCTTTTTCCTGTATGACTTGTTGTTCTGGTCATCCTGGAACTCGCCTTCACTACTCTTCTGAGTATGATTCACTGTGTCCTAGCATTTTCTTCTTTCTTGGCTTTCTCTGCCTTTTGGTTGGAGTATGTCCTAAAGGAATTTCCTCAGAAAGCTCCATGGTAACTAAACTTTCTGATGGCTTACATGTCTGAAAATATTTCTTTTTCTGCCCTCACATTTGATGAATGGTTTTCCTATACACAGATTTCTAGGTGGAAAATCATTTTCCCTTAGAATTTTGAAAGCATTCTTCCATTGTTTTCTATCATCTAGTACCGTGGTAATTCTGATGATAGTCTGTGTTTTGTTCCCTTTTAAGGAATTTGTATTTATTTCCACGGTGGACAAGTTTATTTTATTTATTTATTTATTTATTTATTTTTAAAATTAAAAAAAAAAGATTCTATTTATTTATTTGACACAGAGAGAGAGATCACAAGTAGGCAGAGAGGCAGACAGAGAGAGAGAGAGAGAGGAGGAAGCAGGCTCCCCGCTGAGCAGGGAGCCCGATGCGGGCCTCGATCCCAGGACCCTGAGATCATGACCTGAGCTAAAGGCAGAGGCTTTAACCCACTGAGCTACCCAGGTGCCCCATGGTGGACAAGTTTAATATATTGTTTTTATGTATTGCTTTGAGGTTTTACAATTATATGGCTCTGTGTATGTCTTTGCTTTATTTTTTGAGCCAGACACATCACGGGTTCTTTCAATTTAACTTTCACTGAATTACTTCAGCTGTAGTAGATTTCTTCTATGATGACGATTATTATTTATTACTATTATCCCCTCTCTTCTGTAATCTCTGTTCTTTCTAATGTCAGACATCTTAGAGTGATCATCTAAGTCTCATTTTCTCTGATACTTTACAGTTCTTATCTTATTCTGTTATTATGTAAAAAATTTTAGCATTCATATTTTAATTGGGCAGATATTTTAATTTAACACATTTGATTTCTGGTTTTTAATTTTTAATGCCATCCTGTTCTTGTTCTTGTTTGTTTGTTTTTTAAAAGACTTATTTATTTATTTTAGAGAGAGAGTGGGGGGGTTGGAGGAGCGGCAGAGGGGAAGAAGCTCAAGCAGACTCCCTGCTGAGTGACCAACTGGATGATGCAGGGTTCCACCCTATGACCCTGAGATCATGACCCTGAGTCCAAATCAAGAGTTGGGACGCTCAACCCACTGAGCCACCCAGGTGCCCCTTATATTATATAGTATCTTCTTGAATATCTCTGAAGGTACAATAAGAAGTATTTTTTAAAGATCCCTTTGTTGATGAGTTACCTATATTTTTCCTGGGGTCGTTTTAGCTTATTTTGATCTTTCTCATTCATATTGCAGGTTTTTTTTTTTCTCAGATTTTTGATGGCCCTTGCCTGTCCATTTATTTTTCAGAGGTAACAGAAAAGCTGAGTGAGTGACTGCCAAAGGCAGTGACTGTGCTGGCAAGCTTTGTTTTTAGGTGTGTGGGTGGGGAACTGAACATTATCATTTGGGACTCTTAAATGTCAGAGTTCCAACTCCCACACAAGCTGCCCTACTTCCTCCCAAGCAGTGTTTTCAATTATTGTAGAGAGAAATGGCTGCTTTAACCCCTCCTTTTTCCCTTCCTTCCTTCCTTCCTTCCTTCCTTCCTTCTTTCCTTCCTTCCTTCTTTCCTCTCTTCTTCCCTTCCCCACCATTCTTTCTTTCTTTTTCCCTTTCTTTCACCCAGAGCTGTGCTGAGGGAAAATGCTAGGTAATGGACCTTCTGAGAAAGATGTTGGATGACAGTGGTCAGTGTGGGTGGAGAAAACGTGTTTTGTCTGAACTCTTTCAATGAATCTTGACATTTTTAGCCAGTGCCTCACTTTTACTCTCCACTGTAGTTGACACTTCAAAGTTCTCAGTCCTCTGGATTCCACTAGGCAGATTAACTTCCTATATAGCCCTTTCTGTGTATATATCTTATACCATCTTTCTTTACTTTACTTTATCAGCCATTGGCTCATTATCTCCTTTCAGTCTTCCGCAAATTTGTTGAAATCATTCGTGGATTGTCCTGCTTTCATTCTCTTTTTTGTTGTTGTTTATACCATTTTTGTATATACCTCTACTATTATTTCCATTGAGTCTTGAGAAAGAGATGAGAATAACAGTTACCTGATTTTTTTCTTGTAATGAGGATAGAAAGGTCCATTGTCATTCATGACTTCATTTGCTCATTCAATAAATATTTATTAAGTGCTTATTAATTCTATGCCATGCACTGAAAATAGAATGATAAGCAAGACCAGAGAGTGTTTTATGCTCATGGGGATACCAAAGGGGGCAAGTAAGAGAGGGGACCTGGCCTAATCTCAGGGGGCAGTTTCTTTGAGAAAGTGAGTTTGAATTGAGATATAAGGGATAACTGAGAATGAGGTAGATTGCAATAGAATGGGAGGAAGAATGTTCTTGGAAGAAAGCATCTGTATTAACAAAGTTCCAAGAGGGGCGCCTGGGTGGCTCAGTGGGTTAAGCCTCTGCCTTCAGCTCAGGTCATGATCTCAGGGTCCTGGGATTGGGCCCTGCATCGGACTCTCTGCTCAGCGGGGAACCTGCTTCCCCTTCTCCCTCTGCCTGCCTCTCTGCCTACTTGTGATCTCTCTCTCTCTCTGTCAAATAAATAAATAAAATCTTTAAAAAAAAAAAGGTGCCTAGAAGAACTGAGAGAATGTGGTGGCTATAGCACAGAGGACAAAGGGAAGAGCCAGGTGACCAGAGAGGGGTAAGCCGGTACCGGCCAGATGAGGCTGGGGAAACGGGGCCTGCTTAGGTAGCTTCAGAGTTGAAACCTCCATCCCTAGGAACCCTGGAAAGCCACTGAAGGTTTTAAGAGGGTTTGTGGGGGTGGGAACAATGTGAAGACAAAACAAAACAAAAGCAACAGTCTGGCTGTTGTGTGTTGAACTGAGTATAGGCATTAGTGGTGAAGGGAGATGTGTCTGGAAATTATGATAATTGCCCGGGCCAGAAGTGTTGGCTGTTTGAAGCAGAATTGGTGGAGTGGAGGTTGATAGGAGTAAACAGATTTGAGGGTCATTTACAAGCTAAATCAGTGGTTTGGACAATAGATTAGATTTGCAATGAGAGAGAGAGAGAGAGAGAGAGAGAGAGAGAGAGAGAGAGAGAGAGAGANAGAGGCAGTTTTCAAGGATAAGTTTCAAGTTTCATGGTGCCATGGCCCAAACCAAGAATTGCAGGAGAAGCAAGTTTTTGGGTAAAGAATAATGATGGTTCTGGGGCGCCTGGGTGGCTCAGTGGGTTAAAGCCTCTGCTTTCGGCTCAGGTCATGATCTCAGGGTCCTGGGATCGAGCCCCACATCAGGCTCTCTGCTCAGTGGAGCGCCTGCTTCCTCCTCTCTCTCTGCCTGCCTTTCTGCCTGCTTGTGATCTCTCTGTCAAATAAATAAATAAATAAAATCTTTTAAAAAAAGAATAATGATGGTTCTGAACATGCTGAGTTGAAATGTCCTTGAGAGGTACAAATAGAGATTCTGAGTTGGCTTTTTTTCAGTGGCAGGCAGAGGGAGAAGCAGGCTCATTGCTGAGCAAAGAGCCTCATGCGGGACTCTGTCCCAGGATACCCAGATCGTGACCGGGGCTGAAGGCAGACACTTAACCAGCTGAGCCACCCAAGCATCCCTCCTTGAGTTGGCTTGTGAACACTTATAGACGTGAGAGCTTATTTACAGGCATTAACTTGGAATTGATGGCTTGTAACTAAGACTTTATTATTGAATGAGACTAATTAGGAAGAAAGATCGTAATAGTGAGAAATGAAGGCATAGAATTTTAGTTCTGATTAATTGCTTTCAATATAGGATAGTAAGAGTAAGGAGCTTCCTACTTACAAAAATGTGTTTGTAAGTCATAGTAACAATTATTATTAGAAAATAAATGGAGTTATCTGCTATAAAGACAGAGTTGCATATTAAAAATATTTACTCATAGGAGGTGATGAAGTTCAATTCTTTTCCCTTCTCTTTTGGTAATAAAACATTTAAGTTTGAAAGTTTTTATAGCCTACCTTTCAGTTTTCCTGTCAGTAATACATATTTTGGTTTTTTTTATGGAGAACTAAAGAGAGAGGTTTTCCTTGTTGTTTAAACTATTTGTTGGTAAGAAGATGTTACATTTAACTTAAAAAATAGAGTTGGTTTAATGTTAAAGAAGATCTAGCTTTAGGTTCTCCAGTTTACTAAGAGAAATTGGAGTTTAAATTATATTCATGAAAAAAATTTTAAGTAATTTCAACTATAAACATCCATGCTAGATTCCAACTGGCATCTGACTTCATCACTGGAAGTCAAGACTATTGAAAATCATCTCAGGCAGATGAAAATAGTTTGTATTTTATAATTCATGGTGAGATTGTTCAATCCCTACAAGAAGCTCAGGATAAATTTTACAAATTTCCTCTAGGTGGTGCACAAGGCACAGTTATGTTGAAAAATCAAGAGGCGATACATAAAGCCTTTCTATATTTTATTCTGTATTTGAATAAAATCAATTCTCTTTTATCTACCTATTATAATCTAATAATTGAGATGATAGTAATTCCACATTTTTGAGATATTGGCATGTATACAATAATTGCTTGAAGTATAATAAAACTCAGGTGTGATTTTTTTTCTTGGTATTGGAATAAAATTATTTTTTAGCCCTTAATGAAGAAAACTTTGATTTATCATATCTATTTCTTTCAGTTATTTCAAGTGAAGGATAAATATCCAAATATCAAAACCATCATCAACTACACAACTAGCAATGTAGAATGAAAAACAGATCTACATCCAACTACTTCAGATTAGCTCTTGGAGGTAGGTATTGCTGCCATGCCTTCATATACATCAAACAATTCCCATTTCTTCCCTAACATCAGTGAAAGGAATAGGAAGTCTGAAAGCATCGGGTTGTATATACCATTTTGGATTATCTTTCCCTTATGTTTGTTGCATAGGACAGAATTCACCACAAGAGGGCAGGGCAGGCTTTTTGTAGGAAATGGTACCACAGTGGATTCAGGAACATTGGCCTGGTATGGTTGGACAGTATCATGTTTTGTTTTGTTTTATTATTTTACTTTATTTTATTATTTATTTATTTATAAGATTTTATTTATTTGACAGAGAGAGACACAGTGAGAGAGGGAACATAAGCAGGGGGAGTGGGAGAAGAAGCAGGATCATGACCTGAGCCTAAGGCAGACACTTAATGACTGAGCCACCCAGGCGCCCCAGTATCATGTTTTAAAGATTCATAGGAGTTTTAATCGTCTTTAAAACTTAGATCGCTTTTCTAAAATACATAGTCATGTTCAAATAACCCCAAAGTCTTCCTTTATTAAATCTGAGTAATTATTTATGGTTGTATTTTTTTCTTCTAAATCACTAATTAACTCAGAAGTTTAAGACTGTGGTATTTAATTAAAGTCCATGTTTCTCAAATTATTATCTTCTTTCTTTTCTTCGTAATGGTAGATAATGCAGTACATTTTTAGCAAATAGAAGGTATTCTTATTAGAATGGTAAACATTTCTTGAGAACCCTGTGATTTCAGGATTTAGTATTTCAAGAAGCACTTTTCTAAATCCCAAATATGTACGTTAGACAATAAGTAAAATATCTCTGGAGTTCAGAGTTCTGTTGAGACCTCATGTAAGAAGGAAGGTCTTAACATAGGCCTTGAAAAATGGGATAAAGAAAGGCTCAGAGGAAGAAATTCCTTCCCTTTCTTTTCCACTTCTGTTTCTTCCTTTTCATTATCTTCTGAACTGATTATCTTCTGAATCAATTTTAAAGTATAAAAAGAAATGCATACCAATACAAAAGAAAGTAAAAAATTCAGAAATGTATAGTGTAAAAAACAAAATTCCCCCTCCTTGTCCCCAGCTCTCTCCAACACATTTTCTAGTGGCAATCATTATTAACAGTTAGGTGTGGACACATGGATATTTTAATCCGTAAGTATTTATCTATTTTACATCATTAAGATAAAACCACATGTCTATTCTACAAATTGTCCTTTTTTATTATCTGCTATTTACAAAAAGACTTAGTAAGTGAGCTAGGGGCTCTATGGGGGAATCCTTGCTGGCCTCTTCCAGATTCTGGTGTCTCCTTGAGTTCCTGGGGGCTGCTTTATGCCAATCTCTGGCTGTGTCTTCCTGTGGCCTTCTCCTCGTCCTCCCGTGTCTTCTGTGCTTCTGTTTCCTATAAGGATAACTGTCACTGGAATTAGGGCCCACCTGGACAATCCAGGAGGATCTCTTGAGATCCTTAATTATACCTGCAATAACCCATCTCCTAACTAAGGGGAAAAAATGAGACTATAGGATGACGTCCGCACATTGTAACAATTCTACTCCTCTTTATTTTTTATTTTATTTTTTATTTTTATTTTTTAAAGATTTTATTTATTTATTTGACACAGAGAGAGATTACAAGTAGGCAGAGAGGCAGGCAGAGAGACAGGAAGAGGAGGAAGCAGGCTCCCTGCTGAGCAGAGAGCCCGATGCGGGTCTGGATCCCAGGACGCTGAGATCATGACCTGAGCTGAAAGCAGAGGCTTTAACCCACTGAGCCACCCAGGCACCCAATTCTACTCCTCTTTAAACAACATCTATACCCTTCTTAAACTTCTAACATCATTCAGACTTCTATTCTAGTAAGAGTTGCATAATCTTTATATTCAATACTGCTTTTTCAGTGAATACAGAGAGAATACCGATGTTTAAAAAAAAATCTTTTTATTTTGAAATAATTATATACTCATGACAAGTGGTAAAGATATGTTCTGGGATGTTCCCCGCACCCTTCACCCACCCTTCTCCAAAGTTAACATCTATAGTACAGTATCAATCAGGAAATTGACATTGGTACAATGCATAGAACTAATTCCGATTTTAACAGTTGCATATGCACTTATATGTGTGAGTATGTGTGTATACTTCATGCAATTTGACCATGTGTAGTTCCTACCACAATAAGATTAGAACTGTTCCATTATCACAAGGCTCCCCCATGCTACCCTCTTTACAGCTACAACCCCAATCCCTAACTCCTGCAATCATTAATCTGCTCTTCAACTCTATAACTTCGTTATTTCATAATGTTATATTAATGGAGTTAAATAGTATGTAACCTTTAAAGATTGTCTTTTTTTATTATTATTATTTTTATTATTTGCTCCAGGGGTACAGGTTTGTGAATCATCAGACTTATACTTTTCATAGCACTCACCATAGCACAAACCCTCCCCAATGTCCATAACCCATCCACCCTATCCCTATTTATTTATTTATTTTAAGATTTTATTTATTTATTTAACAGAGAGAGAGAGAGATTACAAGTAGGCAGAGAGGCAGGCAGAGAGAGAGGAGGAAGCAGGCTCCCTGCTGAGCAGGGAACCCGATGCGGGCCTCGATCCCAGGACCCTGAGATCATGACCTGAGCCGAAGGCAGAGGCTTTAACCCACTGAGCCACCCAGGCGCCCTGTCTTTTTAAAAACTCAGCATAATTCCCCTGAGATTCATTGAAATTAGTGCAAATTGATTTTTGCGCTTAACATTATATCAGAAACATCTATGTTAATACATAGAGATCATATATATTTACACACATATATGTATACAGTACATATATTTATAAAAGCACAGTATGTCATTGTATAGATGCATTATAACTTATTTAGCTAGTTACTTATTTCTTCTTTGACATTTGGGTTGTTTCCTAGGTATTATTTTAATGGAACAACAATGTTTAATAAATAAATTTGTATATATATATTTGCTTACTTGTGTTAAAGTATCTATAGCACAAGTTCTTAGAGTTACAAGGGGTGCCTTTTACATTTTTCTTAAAGATTCATTTATTTATTTTAGGGACAGGAGAGGCAGAAGAAAAGAGAGAGAGGAAAAGAGAGTCTTAAGCAGATTCTGTGCTGAGTGTGGACCCCAACCTGGAACTCGATGGGCTCGATCTTAGGACACTGAAATTATGACCTGAGCCGAAATCAGGAGTGAGTCTTTCAACCAACTGCACTACTGAGGCACCCTGCCTTTTACATTTTTTGAAAGAAATAGCCCTCCAAACACTGAGGTACTTTTTGTCGTTATGGAATTAGAGTGTCTATTTTCCCACATTTTTATTAACATCTTTAAATTTTGTCTTTGCTTATTTGCTGGATTAAAAATTGTTTCACTGTTTAAATTAATATACCTTTAATTGTGAGTAAAGAGAAGCCCATATTTAAAATAACATTGGTTGTTTATATTTCACTTACAAGAAAGAAATGTGAACATATATTCAGGGAACAATGAGCAAGCAGTTTGTCTGAAGCTGAATCTTTGGGGATGAGAGATGTAAGGGTCAGATTGTGATAAAAGAATGTGGAATTTAGTCTAAAGACTGATGAATCATTGAAGAGTTTGTGAAAAGTCAGTCTATAGTGTCAAAATTGGGAAACTAGAAGTGGGAATTCACTTAAGGTACTTCTGTGGTACTTCAAAGTCTAAAATGATGAGGGCCTATGCTAGACATGAGTCCTGAAAAGACTGATGAGAGGGAGCATTTTCAAGGAAGAAGCAACAGGAGATGCTCACTGAACAGATTCTGCAAGAGTGTGAACCCCAGATTGACGTTGTGATCCAGTGAGCGTATGTGTGTGGAAGATGATATACTTTATAGAAGAAAGAAAATTTGGATGCTGAGGACTGGGTGGAGGTATTTCATGTTAGACATTGTATGTGAAATAAACAAATATTACTTGTGATGGTGACAATGTGCCAAGACCACAGACATGCTTTTATGTAACATGATGCTATTAAGTACTTTAAGATAACTGATATTTTGTACTATATCTAAAATAATTGGAATTTTGGAGAGGGTGATGGGAAGAAAAGGGTAGGATATGGTTGTCATGGATTAAATAAGATACAAGAAAGTTAAGGTAGGCCTAGGTTTCAGTTGGAAAGTTAAGGTTTCCAAGTCAGGTAGGCCTAGGTTTCAGTTCTGACTTCACATCTTTTAGTTTTGTGATCTCAGGTAGTGTTTAATTGTAAGCTTTAGTAGTCTTCTCTCTAAAACAGAAATACAGTTGACCCTTAAACAAGAGGGGTTTGAACTGAACGTGTCCATTTACACGTGGTTTTTTTTTTTTTTTAAAGATTTCATTTATTTATTTGACACAGAGAGAGATCACAAGCAGGCAGAGGGAGGAGGAAGCAGGTTCCCCGCTGAGCAGAGAGCCCGATGCGGGGCTCGATCCGAGGACCCTGAGATCATGACCTGAGCCGAAGGCAGAGGCTTTAACCCACTGAGCCACCCAGGAGCCCCACTCGTGGTTTTTAAAATACTTTTTTGTTGTTGTTATTGTTTCGCTGTGAAAACCTTTATTTCTTTTTGGTGTAGGGCCTGGGCCAAAGGGCTCCAGGGTCATTAAAAAGCTGCCCAGTGGCGGAAGGGAGAGGCTCAGGCAGAAGCCCTAAGGCCGGGGGAGCCCCTCCAGGCCCGCCGGGCTCTGGAGGCTCCTAATTCCTGCCTGACCTGGAGCCTTTGGAGAGAGACTGGCCCAGGCCAGCCTGAGGAGGAGAGCTGGGTGGCCGCCACCTTCCTGATGCTTTTCGGCTCTCATCCCGGAAGCGGCTCTTCAGGAAGTCGGGGTGGGGTCTGGCTGCCCGGCAGAACCCGGGGGCGCTCACCCCCGGCGCCTGGGGCGGGGGCTTGGCCGGGACCCGGGCGGCTGCGGGGCGTCCTGGGTTTGACCGCTTGTGTGGGGCGGCTGGCGCTCGCCCGGGAGGAGGCGCGGTCTCCGGGCTGGTTTTGCGTGTCGGGAGCGCCGGGAGAGCGAGGAGGCCTCGCGCTTCTCCTCCGTCGACGCCGGAGGAAGGGGCCGGCGACGCCGGGAAGGGGCCGACGACCTCCGGGGCCACGTCGTCCGGCACCGTCCGTCGAAGCCAGCAGAGGCCCAGAGAGAGGTAGGTGGAGGAGCCCCGCAGACGCGTGTTGTCGCCGGAATAGTTCCCGGGAATCTGGGGCGCATGGTTGACGGCCACGAGGAGCCAAGTGCACAAGAACGAGACAAAACAAACCAAATCCAGTGTTGGCTGGTCCTGGAGGCGGGGTTGGCTGCGCCGGCGGCTCTGAAGGTTGCGACTGGAAAACAGGTGGGGGGTGGTCCGAGGCTGCAAGAAGGGGTGTCCTCGGATTTGTTCCATCCAAACACTGTTAAAGCCAGAGGCAGATCTGTGGGCCCATGGGTTGCACTGGCTGTATGTGGATTTTTTTATAATACAGTACTTTAAATGAATTTTCCTAGGAACATTTTATTTTTTCTAGCTTAATTTAAGAATAGAAGTATCTAATACGTATATAAAACGTGTTAATCAGTGCTTTATGTTATTGGTAAGGCTTCCCATCAACAGTAGTCTATTTTTTAAATTAACATATAATGTATTATTTGCCCCAGGGGTACAGGTCTGTGAATCATCAGGCTTACACCTTTCACAGCACTCACCATAGCACAAACCCTCCCCAGTGTCCATAACCCAGCCATCCTATCCCTACCCTCCCCCCAGTAACCCTCAGTTTGTTTGGTGAGATTATGAGTCTCTTATGGTTTGTCTCCTTCCCCATCCCATCTTGTTTCATTTTTTCCCTCCCTCCCCCCCATGATTCCTGCCCTGCCCCTCAAATTCCTCGTATCAGAGAGATCATATGATAATTTCAACAGTAGTCTATTAGCAAATTTTTGGGGACTCAAAAATTATGTATGGATTTTTGTCTGCATGTGGTGGGTGCCCCTAACCCCTGTGTTGTTCAAGGGTCAACTGTAATAATAATGATAGTAATTATCTAAAAGAACGAGTACAGCAAATGAAATAGTCTAAGAGTGCTCAGCATCAGTCCTTGCATGCAGTAAACACTCAATATTTTAATTATTATGTTTATTATTATAATTATGATTGGTCAAAATTGTGTAAGTGTTCTCAGTCCTACCCCTCTCCTTTCCCCTGAAGAGGATTTTAGTTGTGCTCACTTAGCTTCCTTGCCTTTACCACCTTTAAAAGGATCTGGACATTTCCAGAAAGAATATTACATTTTCATAATGTCAGGTGAGGACAGTAGGTGCGGATATGGAAAGGAAGAAGTCAGTGTGCTGATCCATAGGGAGAAAAGTCATGGACGTTCCAGATGACATCCCTCAGGAAGTTAGTCTGTGGCGAAGGTTTGAGCACGTCAGGTGCAAAGGAAAATGAAAAGAAAAGAACCAAGAGTGAGAAGAAGTAGAAAAAAAAATCTCGGGGTA
The DNA here is from genome assembly GCA_002007465.1 of Ailurus styani. Taxonomy (NCBI): domain Eukaryota; kingdom Metazoa; phylum Chordata; class Mammalia; order Carnivora; family Ailuridae; genus Ailurus; species Ailurus styani. The sequence goes on along the minus strand of LNAC01000060.1, from coordinate 4,674,346 downwards.
AAAAACCAGGCGTTTGGGGACTGAGAGTTTCTGGAAATCTGGTGGGAGCAGGGGAACTGATAAGAAGGAAGAGCTTCTACTGTGGACATGTTGTTGTGGACATGCATTTGGATCCTCTTTTCATGTTCTTTGATGGATTAAAGTAAAATATTTAAGCTAGAAACTTACCTTCTGTTGTACACTGTGTCCCACTGATGTTACTAGTAGTGCTGCCAGGCAGGAGACAGTAGGGTAATTGGCAGAGACCTTCCTCCACGCCCTTTTATTTGCGTACTGTTAACTCAGAACATAGCTCCTGGCACATAGTATGTACTAAGTGCTTGTAAAGCTGATAGAGTAGTGACATCAGGCTGAGCTCTGCTTTCTCATTTTTTTTTTTAATAGCAACACCATCATTTTTCAGATTCTTCCCCTACCCCGCAAAATAAAATGTTTGGTGTCATCTGTGAAGTTTTCTTCCTTTTTACCAACCTGGTACCAAATCTATCACCCAATCCCATTTATTCTTATTCTATAAACTTTTCTTTAATCCAGCTATGATAATGCTGTTCCACAGGTCACACTCAAATATCTACTTGGGTTAGGAGGGTAACAGAGCTGTCTGGTGTGAGGCAATAAGGTGTTGGTTGGGCTTTTAGAGCCAGAGTTTGGGGTTTAGGGAAGAGGAGTACATAACATCAATCTGAATCTTTCCTTTGAATTCTGATTCAATTGAGATAGACAAAGAAGTCTAGCTGAGGAGGATCTAAATGTTACTTTTATTATGGCCAGAATTGTGGACACTGGGGTATGTGGCAAAGATACTGAACTCCATCAATACTGAATCCCATAAATAGACTTTCCCACTCACAGGCCTGTCTGGATTTTGGCAGGCCTCCTCCCCTGGGGCAGAGTTGTAACATTTCAGTTGTGTTAAGGATAGAGGATAATGTGTACTTTCTGCTGGCAAATTGTTCCCATAAAGGAGGAGGGGTGGGAAGGATCTCAGCTCTGCTTAATTTCAGCTCTGCTTTTCTGGTTCCTGTTCCCAAATTCATCAATGAATACTTGGAGTTTCCTGTTACCTCTATTTTCCAAATTCCATGGAGTTATTGTTTTTGTTGCTTTTAACCCTTGGCTTTAACCATTAAGCCTTCTATGGTCAGTCAGGAGTGTGGCGCTCCTTTCTAGAGGACCAGATACACTTTTGAGACAGCTTCCCGTTTCATGAGGCCACTCCCTTCCTACCAATTGCTGTGCCTCCTACCACACTAGTTATCAGCATAGATTTAGCACCTTGAAGGCTCTGAAATAAATTGAACCAGTGCACTAATTAAAGTAACATTTTGTAACCAAGGCTGACCATAATGTCCAAAATCCCTTGTCAGTTTTGCAATAAGATTGAATGCAAACATTAAGACGCTTTGGTAATAAACTGCCATCAGCACAAAGATGTCCCAAACTTGAATATAAATACCTTCTAATTATAATATTTCAGGGAGCTTCCAAAGACTTGAAGTCTCAAATCAAATTATATTGCTAAAATTTAATTAAAATAAAAGGACTTTAAGTCTTCCCAAATTTCAAATTCTCTCTCTCTGGTGCCTGGGGAGAGTCAGATTCTTTTAGCTTCTGTGGTCAGTTTTTCACTAAAATGCAGGCAGTTCCTTCAGTTGTATTACTTACCTCTTTCATACCATTGCTTTTAAAAACGTGTTCAGAAATTTAATAGAACAGAAGATGATCTGAACACCAGCCTCACACTCACCTAATTTAGAAAACAGGCCAAGTCCAATCTCACAGAGCAGAAATCCCAATGAAATTGTGTTCTCAGGACCCTGTATTTAGTGTTGCTCAAGTCCCAATAGTATTTGAGAGAAAGAAGTTAGGTGGAGGTATTTTTCTCAGTTCAGACTTGCTGTGATTCCCATCCGTGAGTAGAGTTCTTTCAGATCTGTGATCAGGGAACTTGAAAGCCTGAGATCTCTCCTAGCAAGAGTTAATTTTGGCGCTCTCCCATGACCAGAATTGGGGAGGGGAAGCTATCCATGTACTCTGTATTTATTTCCTCTAAGCTTAGAGATTTTCGTGGTGGCAACTTTGGCCCATGGGTCTCGTCTGAGGTGTTTTTCTTTTCCTTTTGCATATTTATACCCTTTCAATTCCCTATTCAGTTTTTCTCTTTGAATCTTGTGCTTCTGGCACTCCAGAGCTTAATGAGTGTGGACTCTGTCTAGAGACCTAGTCATCCAGTATCTTGTGAGCAGGCCTTTTAGCTCTGTACCTGGTTCTTTCCTTTTAATATGAAGTGCCTAATACCAGGAACTTGCTGTAGGGAAGTTATTCCTTAACACTTACCTGAGAGTTGCTCTAATAGATTGGTGAGTGGAAGTTCCTATTGGTAATTCTGAAAACTGTGTTCCTAGGGGCCTGCTCTTTAAGACATTGTTCTTGGTTTTTAAATGTTCCAGGCCTTGAGTAACATTATTTCCTCACACATAATTTTCTGTAGCTGTAGGATATTTGTCTTTAGCTTCACTTTTCTCTACTGTTCTGTTAAATCAGAGCTCAATTGAATTTTTATTTTTATTTTTTTAAGAATTTTATTTTTTAAAAAAATTTATTAAAGGCTTTATTTATTTGTTTGAGAGAATAAGAGAGAGAGGGAGAGAGAGAGAGAGAGAGAGAGCGCGCGCGAGCGCGTGATCGGGGAGAGGGTGGCTGCATATTAGAATTACCTGGGGAACTTTAAAAAAATCCTGTATTCAGACCTTGTGGGCGCCTCGGTCATGGAGCAGCCTTGGGTGTTCTCCCCTGCCAATGGGCTCCATGGCCTAGTGTCCCTGTCCCCGCTGCCTCTGATCATGCCCTGAGGCCTGCAGGAGTCACCAGTGAGGTTTCCACCAGCCCACAAGTTACAGCATGGCCACCATCCCCTGCAGTGGTTCACTCATCCTCTCCCCCCCCCATGACTATTACTAGCACCCCCTGGGTTCTACTTCCAGTAACAGCTCCTGTAGAAGTGTGGAGTGCCCTGGGGAAGCCATCTCTCACCACTCCGTCTCCCCAAGGCCCACTGGGGTCACTGGTGGGCAAGATTCTTTTTGGGGAAGTCCACTCTTCCATTCATGGTACAGCGTTGGAGTCCCCAGAACGCTTGGAATCTTCCTGGGTCACCAGTGGCACTGTCGGACACCTGTGACTTGGCTCTGGAAGCCATGAGGAAGTAGCCTGGTGGCCTGTCTGGCAAAGCCAACACCAGGCCCCAATCCTGAGTGGCTACTACCTGGCTTCAGGAGGTGCTAGGCTTGCCTGAGTTCCTTCCCTCCACGCCCCTGCTCTCCCCATAGACCAGGCAGGCTGCAGCAAGCAGAAACAGTTGGCCTCTTTTATATGGAAACAGCAAAACACCAAAAAAGTAGTTGAGAGAACTCCACTCTTTACGATCCAAGCCACACACAAGCCTTCCTGTCACTCTGTAACCTGTGTGTCTTGTACTGAGTGGAAAATAAACTCCCAAGTATCCAGTAAAACTAAACAAAACAAAGCAATACAACAACAACAAACAATGTTCAGGGCTCATTGTCAGAGATTCTGAGTTAATTAATATGATGGAGACTGGACATGGGTGTTTTTAAATTCTAATTCTCAAGAATTGTGAAGGGTTTGAAATTTTACTCTGATAGCTAAAAAGTTAGTTTCAAGGATGCTGGCATAAAACAGGAGATTCCTTTGTCAGAGATGAAGGACAGTTTATGACTCGTAGAATATCAGAAGCCAGAGTATCAGATTTTTTTTTTCTGGTTCCTTGAGTCCTAATTCCCATAGAGTGATACAAATGACATCTGTTACACATAGTAGGTGTGTAACACCTTTCATTATAAGAGAGGATCCATGAGTTTAGGAGACCAGAATATGTATACTGGAAAGTAGCATGACTCCCTTTTGCTCCAGAGGGAGAGACATTGTATCTATCTTCCTTATAAATGTCCTTGAAAATAATAATCTAAAACAAAGGGCAGTCAGTACTTTGTTTCATACAATAAGCAAGATGTGATAGGCCTGTGGGAAATTGACTTCCAAAAGAGTTGAGACAGTTTCTGTAAACAAAGGGGAATCCTAAAGTCGTTCTAAGCAGGTAAATAAAGGAAGTGCTTTAAAAAAAATACAGAGATTTTTACCAGGAGAGAATTAAAGCAGAGTAACGGCTTAGAAACTATTATACTAATTCAGGTAAAAGTTGAAAAAAGCTTTGGCCAGGTGATGGTAGAAGACAGGGATTGAAATTTTAAAGAAAAATTGATAAGCATGTGTTATTGATTATATACAAGGGGAGAAAGATTGTGACAGTGGAAAACAGTTTTTTTTTTGTGGAAAAGTTAATTTTTATTTCTTTAATAGGTAAAGGGCTATTCAGGTTATCGGTTTCTTCTTGAGTGAGATTTGGTAGTTTCTGTTTTTTAAAGAATTTATCCATTTCATCTAACTTGTTGAATTTATAAGCTTACCCATTTCGTCTGACTTGTTGAATTTGTATCTGTCTGGCTAATGAACATTAGCCAGACAGATATATAAAAATAATTGTCCATTGGTTTTTAAACCAATAAAAATATAAAAGATTTTTCTTCCCACTAAAAATACTTTTTCTTTTCCCTTTCTTATTTCATTTTTTAATCTCTTTTTCACTTTCCTTCTTTCTTATCTTCCTACATCTCTGGAGGAGTAACATGGCATGGGGAAAAGTGCCTTCAATTTTGTAATTGTTCTAACTTCCCATCAACAATTATTTACTGAATACCTACTGTATGGTTGGCACTGTTTTGGAGCTAAGGGTACATTACTGAATCATATGGTCTGCCATGATTGAGATAATATTCAAGTAAATGAAGATATTATTTGATCTCTGAACTCCAGTTTCCTCATTTCAAAAATGGAACTTTCAGGGTGCCTGGGTCGCTCAGTGGGTTAAAGCCTCTGCCTTCGGCTCAGGTTATGATCTCAGGGTCCTGGGATCGAGGCCCGCATCGGGCTCCCTGCTCAGCGGGAGCCGGCTTCCTCCTCTCTCTCTCTGCCTGCCTCTCTGCCTACTTGTGATTTCTCTTTCTCTGTCAAACAAATAAATAAAATCTTAACAAAACAAAACAAAAATGGAACTTTCTTAAAATTGGGGTATTGTTACTTAATGAGGTAATGAATGTTAAATTCCTGGCACATAATATGTACTCATGAAATGTTACCATTATTATTATCATTATATTCTGTAACTAAGCTTTTGCATTTTTTTTTAAATTTGCTAAATTCCAGGTAGAGTGGCCAGCAGTCTGAAGTTCCTTGATAACATATACAGTTGTATGCTGCTCATTAGTTGCTTATTTTTTAAAAGATTTTATTTATTCATTATTCATTTCAGAGAGAGAGAGCACAAGTGGAGGGGAGGGGGAGAGGGTGATGGAAAAGCAACTCCCCACTGAGCAGGGAGCCCAGCCCTAGGACCTGGAAATCATGACCCGAGCTGAAGAAAGACACTTAACCATCTGAGCCACCCATATGTCCCTCATTAGTTGCTTTCTTGAGTTTCCGAAGGAGACTCAAAGTCACCTGTTGAAAATTGATTAGCCTTTTCTAAAAGTTCTTTGAGGGGGACATTTTTCTTCAGAATGTATGAAAAACCCATTTCCCTCTCTTTACCTCATCGCACCCATGGTCTTTTTGCCTCATTTGTCACCTAGGTGACTTAGACAATGTTTTTGGTGTCTATAGGTAATGTGTTTGGTAGAGTAGCCAGAAGCCAGGTACAAGCTACAGAATTTCTGTTTTAAGCTGGAGAATTTTACATGTGGTTCCTATCCTGTGGTACATTCAAACCAAAGGGTATTGTGAACATGAGGAGAAGGCACAGGAAGAAGTTAGCATGTTGCAGATTTTTCTTGATTCGTCTATATTAATTTCACTTCAGAATAGCAATATGAATGCCAAACAAAATAATTTCTGTTGATTTATGCAGTTCTTGTGAATCACTTTGCTTTTGGAGACTTACAACAGCTACCTGAGGTATGATCTATGATAACCACTCAGAAATGTGTTGCCTAGCAGGCTGCCATGCTTAAATAATCTAGTTTTGTTATTTCACTCAGCAGTAATGTGGCTTTGAGGGAGATTAATCCAGTGCCAAACACTCTTTTCTAAAGTAAAGCAAAGTTCAGAGTCTTAAAGGAGTAGACATCTCACTTTAAAAGGCTTCTGATTATTGAATGTTATGTGGATTATTGCTGTCCCTGTCTGATAAAGGAGCAACCAACTTAGATTGAAGTATGTTTGAAGACTTTTTCTGAAATTGTCATGCGTGACTGAGGTTTTTGGTAACTAAATATATGACTATATTTGGATTTAATACATATAGCTAACTTTTGGGTTTTTGGAGGGACCACGAAGATTATTCAAGCTAGATAGTTCACTTGATGACAAATTGATTTCAATAAGCTCAATATTACTTCTCTCTATGTGCTAGTTAGCGTCACACAGAAACACGTACTGTTCCTTGGCCACAGGCTGTAGTCAGGTCTCTGAAATAGTGGTTCCTTATATACTTGTCAAAAATTGAAGATTGGTGTAAATACATTTATTAATGGAAATCAACTTGAAGTTGGTTCTTGTGGTAGTTCTTTGGAATTTTATCTGTGAAATCATCTTATCACTAAACTATCCCTTGTAGTAGGGAAATGTGGTAGAAAATAAGAGAGCAAGTAAATATCTATTCAGTGAAGTGCTGAATAGTGTGGGGAGTTTTCTACATTACTTAGAAGAGTTTGTTTGTTGTATGTGCATCAGTGATATTTTAGTAAGTGTGTTCACAAGATAGCCCATTAAAATAATTATATAAGTATCGTTTCTCTAGCTATCAGTAAATACAATTAAATGAGCTTATAAAATCTTTTTAATAAATATAGTACATCACTGTCATATTCACATATTTGGTTGATCATGTGAGTTACTAGCAGTAGCGCAGTGCAATGGAGAGAGAATGGGTTTTAGAGTTAGAAAAATTTGGGTTTGAATTCTCATTTTCCTACTTGCCCACTGTCTAACCCATGATAATATTTAACTAATAGAAAGTCAATAATATACTTCCTAAGATTGTTGTAAATATTATATTTAATGCCCTCAGCAACAAAATGGGAACATAGTAGTTATTCAATAAATTGGGTTACTTTTCCCCCTGGGATTTTCAGAAGTGTAGCAAGGGGGATTGACCTATACCTGGGCTTTTTGCTATTACCATGAATGTTTGTGAGATAAAAACTGTAAGAAATAAGATCATCTATGTTTCTGTAACTTACTGATGGACAAAACATCTAACAGAGACATAGTAATTTCTAATGTTGGATATAAATGTGAAATATCTTCTTACTTTCATTAGCTCAGAAGTCTGTATCCATTTTCCTCAAAGCAAAGCAAAGTGAACAACTATTCATTTTGTTATTTTATTAAAAACCTTGTTATTTTTTATCTTTATTTTATTTAAAGATGCATACACGAAAGGATTTTAAACAAAAAAGAGTACCCACTCAGTGTAACTGAGAAACCAAGCAAGCCTCCGCTTTATCTTTATTGATACATTTCTGTTGAGGGCTTGGGAAGTTAAATATTTAAATTTTTATTCTTCCTGTCTCATTACTTATGTCCAGTCTTCTTTGGGATTGCTATAGAAAATAGCAAAGGGATAGGACAAGAATACATTGACCTGGATTCTGAATCTTCATTCTCTCCTACAAAACATTTTTCACCATTTCTTGATTTATTTCCATGTCAAGCATCCAATAAGTGCTTTGCACAAAAACGATGCTAGCTTTGAAGTGCTTAAATTAGTGTGTTGGTTTTTAGTGGGGAAGGACAAAATTCATGTGGGTTGTTGCTGGAACAGGATGTGCATTTGAGACTTGGGAATTCCACAGTGATTTTTATTTTATTTTATTTTATTTTTTGTAACAACTATCAGAGTTGGGATATTCATTTGCGGTCTGTTTAATTTATCTTTAAAAGGAATTGAAATTTGTACACAAAATGAGTTTTCAGCTTGTTAGAGCATCAGTGTTGGTGACTTAGGATATAGAATTATAATTTTGAAATAGTAATAAATCAGTGCTTTACAATCTAATTAGTTCTGTGCTCCTGGGAAATCTGAAAGTTCTAACTTCTTATAAGAACAGCATGAAACTTCTCCTTGATGGTAGGAGTTCCCTAAGAACATTACTAATGTGACAGTGTATTTGAGCTATATCTATTTTTTCATTTTGATAGTTACTCAGCACAATTTAGATTCTTTATATCCTTCAAATTGGTAATGTTATTTCTCTGTTTTTTGAATTTAATTTCTTTTTTTAGTGAATTACTTCAGTAGCTATTATATTTCACCCTAGGAGTATCTCCATTTTTCAGGTGAAAATGAATTATCTGTGTCTTGTAAATGAAGCTCAGTAAGAGGATAAGAAGGAGGCATGGATGATAGGATGATATATATGTATGCTAAAGATCAAAATACAACGATTGTTAAATCTGATCTCAGCACGGGGACCACAGCTAAGGAGTAAAGAAACTTGTGGTAAATGAAACCTTTAACTCTATAGAAGGTGTGACAGTTGGCTTCTCTTCTTAAATCTGCCACCAATTTTCTGTATGATTCTGAGTACTTACGTCTCTGGGTTCAGTTTCCTTATCTGTAAAATTACTGTGTGTTCCACAAAATTTTTCCTCCCATTTTAACATTATGATCGGGGTTTGATACTAGTATCATCAAACTACCTGGTGGAAATAAGCCTAGAAACATCCCTGGCTACAAAAGATTTAGCTTGAAATGCTGCTAGAAACTAGGATGGAAAATCAGAGTCAAGGTGTATTTGCACGTGGGAGTCAGATACCCTGATAGAACTCAGGAGGGAACATATGACCAAGGACAAGGTAAGTCAGAGGTTTCAGAGTCTGAGAAGTCTGAACCTATGGGACTCACAAGAGCAATAACTGTGGGGCAGGTGAATAGAAGGATAGATTTAAGGCAGTAGCTATACGAAAACTTTAATGGTTGAGGTCACACTTTGCCTCCCAATGCCTTCTATACTCCCTGTTCAGGCAGTATTCAAAGCCAATTATGTCTGGTTTAGGAACTGAAGAAGGAGAAAGCACAGCAGGAATATATTGCTGATGTAAAATTTCGGTAAAGAAGAAGGCAGAATAATCCTTACATATGTAGATCAAATCAGTTTTCTCTTTCATGTATGATTTTTAATGAAAAACACTTCCTTATATGTCATTGAATTTAGGTATGACTTGATATCTTAGATCACATCGTGTGAACTGTACTTAACTTCATAATTTTCCTGTGATGATCACTTAATTTCTAAAAAGCACTGTTGATTGAATGACGTAAATGTTTTGAGCGTCCCCGTCTCTGAAACTAGGAATATAAACTAGAAATTTGACATATCCTCAAAAATGAAAGGATTCATTCTCATTGAATCTTCTTTTCTCTGGATCTATAGATATTCAAGGGATAACAGGTAATATAGATATGATTTTATAAATAAAAAGTGAAAGCAAAGGATCCATTTCCTAAGCAAAAAGATATTGAAATAATGTATTAGATATGTCCACTTGAAGATCATGCCATCATCCCATCTTCTGAACTGCCCTCTGTCCTACTCTGTAGCCTCGTTTGTATTTCTTATTTGTTTCAGGCACCTGACCTTAAAACTGGGGGAAAAAAAATCGTCCTTTCTCTTTTTCTCTCTCTGGCCTTTTGTAACCAGGCAGGTTCTAAGCCCTCTCGATTCTCCATCTACAACGTATCTAACATCTAACTTTTCTTCCACTCCTGTTGCCATCCTAATCAGTTCCCTACCCATACTCACCAAGCTGCCATTGCCTTCTTCTTTTTTTAAAAAATATTTATTTGTTTATTTATTTGAGAGAGAGAGCCAGAGAGACAAGTGGAGGGAGGGGCAGAGGGAGCGGCAAAAGCAGACTACCCTGCCTCCCCCATCATTGAGCAGGGAGACTGACGTGGGGTCGATCCCAGTTCCCTGAGGTCATGATCTGAGCCAAAGTCAGACACTTAACCTCAGACACTTATCTGACTGAGCCACTCAGGTATCCCTGCCACTGCCTTCTTAACTTATTCTCACTATATTCTAATTCACTTGTAACTTCCATACATCCCTTTATTTTCTCTGAAATCTCTGAAAATTCTGAATTTTATGTTTTAAAATGTTCAAAATAAACTAAAATAAAAATAAACTGCATTTGTAAGTGGGCATGGTACTTAGTTAATTTATCTATATTTTATAAATCTAAGATATATAATGTATAACTGCAATAGGAGTTTGGTCCACATGTAATAATCAGCATAAGCACACCAAGCAAATATGCTCTTTGAACATCGTGTACAGTCCACCATTTGTGTACCAGGCATCTTGGGGCTACAGTCTACATACCCCTGTTCTAATCCATTTGAGTGAAATACTAACCCCATTATGTCTAGGGAGACCACATAATATATTGTTCAAACTGGAGCATTTTGGAAAGTGAAAGGGGATTATCAGTAATTATAATGAAGCTTGGACAGCGCTATAAACTGGGACTGTCCCAGGCAAAGTGGGAAGTAAGATCATTCTAGTCATGTTGCTCCCTTCTATAACCTCAGTATCTTCCACGACCTATGAATAGAACTAAATCTTTTTTAACTTGGCATTCAGGAACTTCATATTAACTCTTTGTGTCTTTCTGGTGGGTGAATTCACTGATTCTGTCACATTCTTTGCTTAGACTTTTCTATCCTTGAACCTTTGCTTATGTTACCCTCTTCCTGGAATGTCATTTCTACACCACTTCACCTATTTAATCCCTATAAACTTTTAAAGTAGAGTTTGTATCTCTCCAATTTCCCATGAAGCGCCCCTACTTTAGTTCTTGTGATTAACCACTCTTCACTCTGAACTCTTAAGTACTGGTTGATCTCTTGGCCCATACATGCAGGCTTACACTGATAAGATTTTTAGGTTTAATTATCTGATATCTTTCAAAAGGATTTCAGATTTCCCAAAGGCACCTTTCTTATCTTATACTTCCTTTTGGTACTTTAGGGTATTCTTTTACCCTCTCTTCCCACTGTTAGTGTCTAAACACTGGTTACCCTCCAAGGAACTGTGGAGGTGATGTCAGAATGAAGGAAGGAATTCTAGAGGCCAGAGACTGAAGAAAGAATCTTCACATGAGATGAGAAATATGGAGGCTGGAGGGGTAGGCAACACTACAAACTTCATGCATGCACCAGAGCTAATAGAAGGGGTTGGAGTGGGGTGAGGTGAAAGGTGGGTCATGGAAAAGAGGGAGAGTTTGGAAACATCATGGGAAAAGTTGGGAGGCATGGCAGCAGTAGAATTCTGAAATTGTCTAGACTTGGAAATTTGGTGTTCAGAATAATCCACAGTCCAGGAGTACTGCTATCACCTGGGAGCTTATTAGAAGTGTAGATCCGTAGGCCCCACTCTAGACCTGCTGAGTCAGAAACTTCCTATTAGCAAGATCCCTAGGAGATTCCTTTAAGAAGTGCTGGCCTGCAACATCCACTTGTCTTTGCACATAGATTTTATTGTGTGGCTGTGTCCTGGTGCATGAGTGGATCTCTCTGAGTTGAATATTGAGGGGTGACACTCAGGATATCCAGTAATAAAGATGGGTAGAGTAAGTGCTGGTTTGAAATCTAATTTATTTTCCTATTGGTTTCTTAATGCTTTAAACGACAGCGTGCTTTGTACAGACTTCCACAAAGGTGGGGATGAAGGAGATTTGGACTCTGCGTGTATTAGAATAATATTTTTCAGATAACAAACTATGACATCGTAAGAATTGGGTGGAGGAGAATAATCAAAATGATCTAATTATAGAGGAACCAGAGTTTTCAAGTGTCTGTTCATGTCATTAGGATCTGTAAGGTTTTTGACCTCAAATATCTTCTTGCCAGTTTTAAGTGCTTCAGGACAGGAAAACAGTTGGCCATCTGGTTTTACTAAACACTTTCTCACGTACAAGGACAAAATGTATTACTTGGAGCAGCTGAGAAGTGCACTGTTGGAAGAATTTAGGACACTTCTCTATACAAACTATTTCTCAAGGATGAAGAGCTTGGCCTGTATCAAAAACTAAAGGAATTTCTGTGGGGAGTACTTCTGATTCTTTCTTCATATGTTTCAGTTTTCTGTAAATGGTGTCAGAAATGAGCATTTATTTAACTAGAGAAGGTATCTCACAGTATAAGCTACACATAGCCACTTGCCCACCCTTCCGTTAATGGAATAGAAAACTTTGCTATCTAAATCATTGTTAAGAGAATTCTGGTATATATTTTTCTTTTCTTTTTTTTAAAAGATTTTATTTATTTATTTGACAGAGAGATAGAGAGCACAAGTAGGCAGAGTGACAGGCAGAGGGAGAGGGAGAAGCAGGCTCTCTGCCAAGCAGGGAGCCCGATGTGGGACTTGACCCCAGGACCCTGGGATCATGACCTGAGCTGAAGGCAGTGGCTTAACCGACTAAGCCACCCAGGCGCCCCGGTATATATTTTTCTTGTTATTTTCATTATTGAATTAGAAATGACACTTGGCTAGTTAGAATTCTGTTTAAGAAAAAAATAAAATCACATGTTGAAAAAGACTAACGATAAACCTCTGATAAAACATTATATTGTTCTGTAGAAAAAAAGCAACATAAAACAACAGGAAATAATGAAATTCTGTATATTGTGCTAAACACATTTTCACCATAGATATAATAAACTCAGAAACACAAAAACCTTTCAACATTACTAATTTTATACTTTTATACTAATTTTATACTAAAGTATACTTTATATTTATCTCCCCATGATTTGATCTAACTTGTCTCCAGCAGACTTTATTTTTTTCAGTGATCCTTGTACATAGGGTGCTTTGTCAAAGAGTGTTTGGATCACAGTTAATAGCAATACAAAAATACAAGATCAAAACTATGAATTTATATGTAGGGAGGATAGATTCAAACAGATGTCAGCTAGCATATATATTTGTTCAGCCAAAGGCAAATATTTAGCACATTGTGTTTCTTGATTTTTTTTGTATTTGGCCCATTTGTTTGTTTAATAATTTGCTCTTGGGGCACCATCATACAGGCATTTGCCAAAATAGGAACCATTGCGATATATTAACCAATTCCTCAATTTTATATATAATGTAACAGGAGGAGCAGGATATTTAAACTGGGTATCAAGATGAACATGAAGATAGGAGATAATGAAATAAAGAGGCAACAAAAACCAAAGCATTTACAAAACCAAACATGTTGCACATGGTACAGCCCAAAGCTTGTATAGAGTGGGATTGCACATATCCTTTCCTCTGGTGCCTTCCCATCCCTACTGCTGGTACCGGGGATGCCCACCTTAACTTCTTTCCAGTTTCCTTGTCATGTACCAGGCTGTCCTCAAGGAGCCACGCAAATTAAGGGATGCACATTCCTTGAATAAGTGGGACCATTCTTACTTTGCCCATGGATCCCATGCCTCCTTGATAGGGTAGTGTGCAGAAGGCAGGAGTATGGTCAATATTATCGCATTATTGTAAGATGCGTTGTTCTACATTCATACTGTAACATTCTGTCGAGTAAATATAACATGATCAGTATATTCATTGTTATGTACATTTCCCGCATACTCTAGGTAAGACTGTACTTGTTGTTTTGTGCACTTACGGTTTGAGAAGATTAGCAACATTTGGTTAGTCACTGGAACCCAGTGTCTATAGGCAGCACGAGGGGTAATTCAGCATCATAAGAATGGTGCAAACAGCACTAGGGAACCTTAGAGACAGGAAGATATGAGTTGTTTCAGTACAAATGGGCTCCAAAGAACTATGGCATTGTGATGATAACATAGTCTCATAGTGAAAGATATTTGACAATAAAGAACGGAAAGAGAAAGTTCCTAGACCTGAACAGGAAGAGGTGGGATCTGGACATTATGAAGAATCTTTGCAAGAACTGATTGGACAATAAACAAATAAGTACCTCTTTTCTACCTATTTTTCTAAATCATTATCAGTAAATTACTAATCTTTGTAAGGACCATAAATTTTTAATGTATTTCAAGATCAAACTGATTATATAGGTAGGGACTCTGCAAAAATATTTTCCCCAGGGCCTCGCACTCCCTAGAGTGGCCTCCAGTTGCATAAGTACTTTCCATTGAAATTTCAGATTTTGTTGCTGAAGTTTTGATAAGTGCATTTTAACACTGAAGAGAGAATGATGAATAAAACAAAAATGAGAAAGGTCGACTTTGCTGAACTTCCTTTACAGGACTTTTTAGCTAGAGTTGGGCTTTGGAGTTAGGGTTGGAACTTGAAATGAAGACATAAGTTGAGTAGAGCCTTCACTTTGCTATTTTTGTGTGACCCTTGGCAAGTCTTTCACTGCAGCAGGTCTGTTAATTTATTTCTAAAATGGAATGGTCACAGGATCTCTTTTCATAAGGTTGTATATAAAGATAGAATAGAATAATTTTGTAAAAAGTTAGCATCATGTTTGGCACACAGTAAGAATTCAATTCTGGCTAGATATTTTTGCATATTTTTATTAAACAGGGCGAATGCAGCAAGATTGAATGCTTAAGATAGTGCATGATTAAACAATAATCTATTTTTATTATTTCTTACCAGAAAGTTAGATATTTGATTTTATATTTTGCCTGAAAAAATACAAGGTTGGTCTTAATCTTTAGTTAGTCCACATTCAATGGACTCAACAATTAAACAATGTTTTGTTTAATGTTTTATGCAGACTCATCCTTGGGATTAACTCATTAGTACAATTTCCTAAGGAATCAACTGGTATCTTTAAAAAAAGATTTAAAAAATGTATTTATTTGAGAGAGAGAGAGAGAGAGAGAGAGAGAGAGAGAGAGAGAGAGAGAGAGTGGCAGTACCAGCACCAGCTGGGGGAGGGGCAGAGGGAAAGGGGCAAGCAGGCTCCCCGCTGAGCAGAGAGCCCCATGTGTAGGGCTCGATCCCAGGACCCTGAAATCAAGATCTGAGCTGAAGTCAGACACTTAACTGACTGATCCACCCAGGCAGCCCTCAACTGATATTCTGAACTGTAGGTAGTGACTCAGACGTAGTGGGAAAGTAGAAAGAGGTTTTTTGTCTTCTGCTCTTCGAAAATATTTCAGGCTTATTTGAATGAAGTCAACACTAAATGAATTTCACTCTCTCATTCAATTCAGGTTTCTTGTAAGGGATATCTGCCTCATTTTTTTTGAGGGGCTGGAGGGCTAACCAACATCTGATGTCCCTTCTTACATTTTTGGAATTTCCCTATAATTAGTCTTGGAGAAAGGCAGAGCCCACCTTGCATAAGGTAGAGGCTGAGAATGCTTGATGTTTGCTTTCTCGGGGTTCCTTTCCTCTAGGATCTGAGCACATAACCTACATTCCACCAATCAGACAAATGTGTCCTCCTCCAGCTTTGAATAAGAAGTTATTTTTTTAAAAAAGATTTTATTTATTTATTTGAGAGAGAGAGAGAGAGAGAGAGAGAGAGAGAGAGAGAGCGAGCACAAGCAGGTAGAGGGGCAGAGGGAGAGGGAGAAGCAGACTCCCCGCTGAGCAGGGAACCCAATGTGGGGCTCGATTCTAGGACCCTGAGATCATGACCTGAGCCAAAGGCACATGCTTAACCGACTGAGCCACCCAGGAGCCCCAGAAGTTACTGATTTAAAATAGCAGACACTGGAGAAAATCCATTTTGGTGATGGATGGTGGCAGCAGAAATGGCAGTAATACCAAGTTTTTAGGGCCAGCAAACGCTTTTGATATCCAGTGTGAGAAGCAGTGGCAGAGCAGCCCATGGCATTCAACCTTCAGTAGTAGGAACCAACAGTGACTTCTCTGGGTTGGTTTTGTGGAATGGCTTGGTCATGGTTCCTTGCCCTCATTTGCATCTGTTCTTTAACTCACAGAATTGTGAGTAACCTTTCTACTTTTCAACAAATTATCTTTTTTTTCTATAGTCATGGTCAGTTTATGTTGTTTGAAATTATAACCCTGATTGAAGAGTGTCTATGTCCCTCTACTTATTCTACTTTGTTCTTATGCTGGAGCCCTTCCCTGATTTTTTTTTTCCCTTTAAGGCCTCCTTTGATGCCCCTCTTATCCTGAGCTCCATTTGTCCTCTTCTCTGATCTCCTCTCCTAGTGGGAGATGGGAACAGACAGTGTGCTAAGCCTTGCTATCACACATTTTACCTTGAGAACTAGCCCTGCTGGCACTTGATGACCATTTCTTGCATTTAGGTCATTGAATGATGTTTGAAGCAGAAGCCACTCTGTCTGAATAGATGAAGTTTATCCACAGGTTTTGTGATGTTGTTTCATTTACATTCTGTGGCAATTTCATTACTTGCTATGGGGAGATTTTGCCATGCAAATGGCATGCATCTATTTTTAGGTCATTTCCTTTGTTAAACTGTTTCATGGTGTAGCTTCAATTGTTTAGAGACATGCAGTCCTAGAATGCTTTAATTTTACTGAGATTTCCCCCCACCCACACTGGAAAATTTCTGGGAAATTAAAGATTGTTGATGTAAGAGGCCTAACTCCTGATGCTTTCAATTTCAGTACTTGTACTGGTTTGTTTCAACCAAAATTCTAACTAATTTAGAATTATGGAAAAGTTATTATGCTGACATTTAAACTCATTTGGTGGTCAATGTGGTAAAGCTCTCTTTAAATTCCATGAGGAAGATAAGTAGTAACAAAAATCATTTTATGGGTTTTCAGTTATTTTTTTTCTAAAGCAGTAATGGTGACACATTTTTGAACACTGAAAAACAGAACATCACCTTCAAAGTCAGACTGTAGGCAGTTAGTTTGAGTAGTAAATCTTGTTCTAAAACCAGCAAAACATTGCTTTCTTTTCATTTATTTATATATTTTGTAACAATTTGTTTTCTTTTTAAATCCAGATGCAGAGTTAATAATGTATACTATATTGTCATATGCAGAAATCATGGACTTCTACATAAAGAGACCCGTTGGAGCAGTTACACAACTCATAGTGTGAAAATGAAGTAGCAGCTCAGGGAGAAAACTTCACTCAAATATTACTCCCCCCACCCTTTTTTAAGAGAAAGTCATTATATAGGCCATTAGAGTTGACTCTTTAGTTTTCTAGTGAAAAATATGATGAGGAGGGCATATTAGTTTTCTATTGCTGCTGTAACAAATTACCACAAATTTGGGGGCTTAAACAGCACAAATTATTGTCTTGCAGTTCTGTAGGGTAGAAGTCTGGCACAAGTCATGGGGCTAAAATAAAGTACTTAGCTGCGCTACATTCCTTTCTGGAGCTTCTAGGGCAAAATCTGTTTCCTTGCCTTTTGTCATTTCTAGAGACTGTTCACATTCCTTAGATCCTGGCTTCCATCCTGCGTCTTCAAAGCCATTAATACGGTGATATTATGGAGATAATAAGTCTGTAAGAGTCACATCTTTGACTCTGAGTTATGCTTCTATTTTTAAGAAATCTTGTGATCGCATTAGATCCACCTGGATAATCTCCCTATTTTAAGGTCAGCTGATGAACAAACTTAATCCATCTGCAAACTTAATTCTCATTGCCATATAATGTAACATTTCACAAGCTCCAGGGATTAGGACACAGACATGGGGGAGGGGGCATCCATAATTGTATGTACCGTAGTGGGAGATGATGATATGTAGTTATGAGTAAACAGGTGGAAATGCTAGAACCACATAAGTACAATTCTTTGGGGGAACCCTAGATATACAGTGAAGATGGTCCAGGGCCCTGCTCCACAAAGGCTGCTCCATGGGGACATCACCTGTAGCGTGGTAAAGAGCAGACTCATGGGCCCTGGCACAGACCTGCCGATCCCGGACTTACAGTTTAGCAAGATCCTCTGGTGAGATTCATAGGCATATTAACGTGTGAGAAGCAAGGTTCTAGGAGAGGGGCTCTGTTTCCTTCCTTCAACTAGAGAAGCTTCAGTTGTATCTGCTTTAGTTATTAGACTGCTGCTAAGTTTTCACTTGAAGAATTTGATATGGACCTGAAAGGAGTTTGAAAGTCACTGCTGTTTGGGAGGCAGAGTCAGTCAATCCTCCTCTCAGTCACTGCTGCTCTCACTCTATGTCCGTTCTTGACCTCCTGTTTCCATAAGAAGCAGAATTTTCTTTGGGGGGGGGGGAAGGTGGGCGATGAAAAGTGACCAAAAATGTAGATTGTTTAATTTTCAGAAGATGAAAAGAAGGGTATTGAGGACAATAGACCTCAAATGATAATCTCAATCCCTAATAAAATTTTAGAATGGAGTGGTAAAAAAATTGTGAGTACTTTGGAGAATTTTGGAGAATTGTGACATCACAAGGCTTCAAAATGAGTTCCCTGAGAACATGGCATAAAAAATTTTATGTCCTTTTGTAGTAGAGTGGCTAATATGGCAAACCAGGAGAGTATGTGCACAACGTATCTTAATTTGCATTTGTGAATCAATTGATCAAATGTAACGTGAATGATAGAAGTGGTAAATTCTGGGGTACCTGGGTGACTCAGTGGGTTAAGCATCTGACTCTTTGTTTCAGCTCAGGTCATGATCTCAAGGTCATGAGATTGAGCCCTGAATTGGGCTCCGTGCTCAGTGCAGAGTCTGCTTATCCCTCTCCTTCTGCTCGTCCCCCTGAGCTTTCTGTCTCTCTCTCATAAATAAATGAAATCTTAAAAAAAAAAAGTGACAGAATCTTATCTGGTTAAAAACATTGTATCTGAGGAGTGTTGCATGATGATTTACAGAGAGCAGAGAGGTAGAAGGCTCACCATTGGTATCTGTCCTTCACTGTGCTACTCATTTTCAGGCCATCTAAGAAGATGAGAGAGCCATGTTTTTCCCCCCCTAATCTTTGCTTTAAAGGAATAGCAAATAGAGTATACAGTTTTGATAACCAGAATTCCATTAGCTTTTCTTAAAACTATCATTCCTAAAGGGAATGCTGTGATTAAAGTCAGTGAACTTCATCATTGTCGAAGGTCAGTTTCTCTACACATCAGTAGACAGAGGTAGTTATCTGCTTGGAGAGACACAAATTCAGGAGAGCTGGGATTTTAACTGATCATATGTTTCTCATGAGCTAATAGTTTAATGCAGTCAGATGAGGGCAGGGATTGGTTGATTCTGAATCCCTAAGGCCTAGCCTAAACCAAGCGCTTAGTAGGTACTTGGTAAATGTTTGCTGAATGCATAATTACTGAATTATAGAAAAGCTAGCATTATGTTTGGTTGCAGTAATAGAAGTCTATAGAGTCTATAGTATAAAGTGATTCATTCCTAAAATATTACATATGCTTCTGAGTACCATGTTTTTGGACTCAGAGTTACAAAATACTATGCAGGAGAAAAAACTGGAAACTTGAAGAAAAAATGAAAACCGTGTCCTATGAAACAAAGTATAGTGGAACAAAGAGGAAAATGGGAAGATTTTAAATAGGCATTATTTTAAAATCCTTAATGTAAAGATGAGGACGGGCTTGTTATTATAATAGGCTGGTAAAGAGCAAATGTAGGCAAGCTACAAAGCTGTGAATTATAGTTTACTATAAGAATTTTCTAACCGGGGCACCTGGGTGGCTCAGTGGGTTAAAGCCTCTGCCTTCGGCTCGGGTCATGATCTCAGGGTCCTGGAATCGAGCCCCGCATCGGGCTCTCTGCTTAGCAGGTAGCCTGTTTCCCCTTCTCTCTCTGTCTGCCTCTCTGCCTACTTGTGATCTCTCTCTCTCTCTCGTCAAATAAATAAATAAAATCTTAAAAAAAAAAGAATTTTCTAACCAACTAGGCTGTCAACTGATGGAATGGGCCTCCTTTGTCAGTGAGGCATTTCCTATCACTGGAGGTTAAATGACCATAAGTCAGGTAGACTGGATAAAGAAGTCTTCACGGCATGGAAGGATTACTTAAAAAGTTTTCTGATTTTCAAGCTCTTTAGGGCATGGACTACAGACTTTTGTTTTTAATCTACTATCCTATTCAGGAAGTATTTATTGGTTTGGCATTTATTAGCTTTTAAGGAGTTACTATCTTCTCAGTTTGCTTCTGTAAATTTCAATGAGCCAAAGTAAGAGAAGTAAAGGGGACCAGGGCATGAAGAATTGGAAGGAAGAGGACTCTTCAAGTCATTTAGGAGATCCAGGAATTCCTAGTTAACTCCTAGTTGCTAAATTTCTATGCTGTCCTCTTATTAATTTCTCTCCTATAGTGAATACATGAAAAATTTAGAGGTGCTAATGAAGCAGAATTTCTCTGTTTTTTTTTTAATTTTTAGTAATCACAATATATTTGTATGATTGGAAAACATATTGTTCAGTCATTCACTTATATATCTTGCTTTGAGGAATAAAAGACATTTAAGATATATCCCCTAAAACATGGGGACTGAAAACTTACCCTTGTAATAGAAAAGGAAATATTTTAAATTCATAGATATAAGGATCACTATTGTTAGAAGTGTTCTGTTGTTATCCAAGGACATGCTTTACTTTTGATGTGACTTGATAATTAAGGCATTACCTCTGCAACAGAATGATTTCCTGAAGGAGACATGTGAATTCACAGAGACTGGCAAGTATGAAGGTAGTATGCTAAGACCCCCAAGGAGAGGAACAATAGCGACAAAAATCTCTTGAAAGGAGAGGAGTAATAATGGGTTCAGGGTTTTCTAGGTACACTGCAGTCTCTAATCACCTTCATATTAAATCAAAGAGTAAAGGTTTCATACCACAGTCAGACAACATAAAATTCGGAAAGAATTCTCGGTGAAAAAACTGCTGCAAAAATACATTGAAAAATAAACAAAAACACTTGAATTTATGTTTGTCATAACTTTGCTCCTCCTACTTGTCCCTGGTAAATTTGAGGACAAAGCCAGTGTTCTGGTTAAACAAAGAGATTGTTCTGGGCATGACAATGTGAAATAAAAGATTTTCTGTCTAATTCTTCCCGTATGTTGGACGAACTAAGTTTATTGTTCAGAATACTTTGATGGGGCAAAAAAGTTAATGAAGTAAAAACAAGTAATGAATCCAGTAAATTCATTATAATTCTGACTCTCCCACTGTCATCTGTTGCTATTAGTTCTTCCATTGCCCTTTCTCTATGGTAGGACTTACATGTCATGTTCATGTATAACTATATCCAATTTTTTTTTTCAAAAAACAAAGTTTTGGGCGCCTGGGTGGCTCAGTGGGTTAAAGCCTCTGCTTTCAGCTCAGGTCATGATCTCAGGGTCCTGGGATCGAGGCCCGCATCGGGCTCCCTGCTCAGCGGGGAGCCTGCTTCCCCCCCTCTCTCTGCCTGCCTCTCTGCCTCCTGTGATCTCTCTCCCTCTGTCAAATAAGTAAATTAAAAAAACAAACAAACAAACAAAAAAAACGAAGTTTTTTTCAGGTTGCCATTTTTTAAACATTTCCCCTTTATTATCAGTTAAAAAATATGTTACCTGCTATGTTGCAAGAATATATGTAACATACGTATATAAGTTCTAAGGTATAATGATATAATGCACACCAAAGAATCTGTCATTGAATTAAAAAATGTTACCCATGTTTTATATTTAAACTGGGTGCTTGCTTTTTCTCCTATCTGCTTGATTTCCCCCTCTATCCTGAGAGTCAAACAGAGGTAAATCATTCTCTTGCCTAAATTAAAAAAAAAATTTGTATGCCTAAACAATATAGTATTACTTTTGCTTGTTTTGAGCTCCAAAATTTGTGTCATACTGTATGTAGCCTTCTGATGCTTGCTTTGTTCACTTAATTGTATGTGTAAGAGGGTGCTATGTTGTTTCCAGTCATAGTTTGCTCACCTGTACTGTTTTATTACTTCATGTGTGAACACATCAAAATTTCTTTTATTTTAGATGACCATTTGTTTTTTTCTGATTCTACTTTATTATTACAAACATTGCTACCCTGAGCCCTTTGGAGCACATGTGCAAGAATTTCTCCAGTATACACATAAGAATTTCTCTAGGATTGGAAATTCTAGGGTATGGGATATGCACACATTCTGCTTTTATTTATTTTTAAAGATTTTATTTATTTGACACACAGAGAGAGATCACAAGTAGGCAAAGAGACGGGCAGAGAGAGTGGGTGAAGCAGGCTCCCTGTGGAGCAGAGAGCCTGATGCGGGGCTCGATCCCAGGACCCCGAGACCATGACCTGAGCCGACGGCAGAGGCTTTAACCCACTGAGCCACCCAGGCACCCCACGCACACATTCTGCTTTATAAGGTAATGCCAAACTGTTTCCCCAGGTGGTTCCAATTTACCCTCTCTTCATATTTTATCTGTTATAGTTGACCCGTATCCTCTCTAACACATGATAATGTCAGACTTCTCAATTTTTTCCATTCAAGTTTTCACAAATAAAGTATTTTATTATAAATATGAACATTCATAGATAATTTTTCAGCAAAAGGAGATAGTAATAAAATGGCAATCAGGACAATTGATGTTGTTCATTCATTCAGCAAGTACTTATTGAATGCCTACTGGGTGGCTATCACTATGAAAAACGTGAGCATTTAAAGAAAAGCTATAAAAAGTTTTCTCACTCTAAGGGGATTTCAATGTATATAAAACTGAAGCATTCAAATACTAGTACAAGATAGAATTATCATTTTTCAGTTTCTTTCTCCTCTCCCTTCCTATTCTTTGTATCTATGACTTAGGACTTCTCAAGAAAGAAATTTCAGTGTTTCCTACCTCAAAAGTAACCTTTGAGTGTCTGTTCTGTTTTATTCCTGCCTTTCATTCCATCAGCTTACACTTGGACTGCTGCAAATCTCTTAAGCAAAATGGATAGTTTAATGAATGAAGCTTTTTACGTGAGTGAAAAGATATGTAGGGAAGTAGAAGAAAGTGGAGTGCAGGGTCTTAGATGATAGAATAAAATAATTTGGATTTTATCCTATAGACAAGGGACCCCTAAAAGATTAAAAAGTTGTATTTTCTCAGTTCCTGATTTACTCAGAGAGAATTACATTTAGAAGGGATTTGCTGAAGCTAAATGTACAGAGGAAAAAAGGACCTACATGTATATTCCAGGAATATGTCTTTTTCTTTTCTTTTTTTTTTTTTAAAGATTTTATTTCTTTATTTGACACAGAGAGAGATCACAAGTAGGCAGAGAGGCAGAGAGAGAGGAGGAAGCAGGCTCCCTGCCGAGCAGAGAGACCGATATGGGCCTCGATTCCAGGACCCTGAGATCATGACCTGAGCCGAAAGTAGAGGCTTTAACCCACTGAGCCACCCAGGTGCCCATGAATATGTCTTTTTCATGGAGGAAATAAGAGTAAAATATCACTTGATACCAAAAACCAGTATCTAAGTCTCTAAGCTAGTATTCCATAAATACAGCAAGTTAACCAGACCACAGTATCCTGGGGGGAAAAAAAATCAACATTCTTTACTTCTTACCTGACATCAATTATTCTGGATAAATTTAATGCTTACCATGAAGTGGTATTCTCTTTCTAAATAGTTTGTTGCTTTATTTTATTTTTGAACTTTTGTTTTGTATTGTTCTAATGTCAAACATAATTAGCTACTCTTTTAATTTGTATATAACACAAATTCCTGCTGAACTCTGTAGCTCAATATTCACTGATTTAGACTTTTAGTTTACATAGTCAAACATGTTTTTGGAAAGAGTATGAAGTTTAGCACGAAGATCCAAAGTCCAAATGAAGTGTGGAATGAATGAGAATCAGGGAGTCGGCTGAATGACATTCAGAATGTCCAATTTCTCTTAGTACTTCTTTATAGCATAGTTTTTATGAGACTGTTTTCTCATGAAAATCTTTGCTAGTGAGTTTTGATGGCTTAGGGAGTGAAAAGCATTATTAATAAAGATAGATAATTATAAATTCTAGGACACATAATTTTTTTTAGGTCTGATGAATTTTAAACTATTTTTTAAGGATGTTTTAGTAATCATGTATTTATCCTATCATCAAATGAGTAACATTAAATTTGATTGCCAAACAAAACTGCTAGAAAGAACCTTTTGTGACTTGCAAGATGGACATTATTCTTCTGTGAGTAGAGACCATTTGTGAGGTACTTATACCTAAGAAGAAAGGAATAAAAAACAACTGCTTCTCTTAAAATGAAGTGATGCTTACTTTTCTTCATTTTTGTTTCTACTCTCTCTCCAAATTAACCTGAAATATTCTAAAATTACTGTTAATCCTTCGGGTAGATACATCCCATTCTTACTTACTCCTTCAGGTTTAACTGGAATGGCAATTAGATGCACATTTAGAGTTGGTAGAACTTTAAAATTGTCTTATATATCAATATAATAACAGTATTTTAAGTGAGTTTTTGGTTATTTTTTTGAGGTGCCTCTCCATCATCCCGAGTTTCTTTTTTCTTTCTTTCTTTTTTTTTTAAGGTTTTATTTATTTATTTTACAGAGAGAGGGAGATGGTGAGGGGGAAATATAATCAGGGGGAGTGGGAGAGGGAGAAGCAGGTTTCGCGCTTGAGCAGAGAGCCCCTCATTGATCCCAGGACCCTGGGATCATGACCTGGGCCAAAGGCAGATGCTTAACGACTGAGCCACCCAGGCACCCCATCCTCCTGAGTTTCATAAGCAGATCCACTATGGTTCATAGTTAACAATAGGAATAAAGGGAAAAGAACATTTTGTGGCAGAAAACTAGTCTGGAAACTTTCATGCTGTAAATGGAGTGTGGCATTGTCTGTTGTTTCATTATGCTATGTTTAGAAACTTAATTTAAAAAGTAGATATTAACCTTTCAAAAACAAACAATGAAACCTAAACATACATAGAATCTGAAAATTACAATTTAGTTTGCCTTAATCAAGTCTGGGACATATTTGCTAATGATTGAAGGAAGCCATTTTATACTTTTATGAGAAAAATTTATTTTAGTTTTTATTCCTTTTTATCTCTATTATCTTCTCCCATGCCCACATAGCAGTAACTCTAGGGTTTTTGATGTGTCACTTTACATTTTGTATATAAAAGTATGTATGTTTGAAATCATACAACTTTCACTATTAAAGTGGATTTCTGGAACCGAACTATACTAATATTTGTACCTTACTTTTTCTCAGTTATATTATTCTTGAACCCACTGAGCCACCCAGGCGCCCTCAGTTATATTATTCTTGATCTTCTGAAAAAAATCATAGCAAATCTTTTCCTTACTTGGTGTGCGGCTGTTCTGTTTTTTCTTTTTCTCTTTTCTTTTTATGCTTTATTATTTTTTTTTAAAGAAAAATGTGGAAAGTACTAATCAGGACAAAGAATAGAAAAATAAGTCACACATGATTCCACTGCCTAAGGGATGGCTGGTTAACATTTGGCTTACTTCTTTTTAACCTTTGAAAAGGTTAAAATGGTTTTTTAAAATTAGAGTTAAGAATTTTTTGACAAGGAATTTTGTGATTTTTTTCCCCTTCATGTTCATTATAACAAGCATTAAGTCTTTTAAGCATAATTTTATTAGTTAGATGTATTATAATTTAATTATTTTCAAATGTTAGACTTTCATTGTTTTAAATTTTTATTTTAAGTAATATTGAACATTTTTGTACATAAATATTGGTCTTATATTTTATTTACTTTTTTATGATAAATTATTAGATGTGTAAATATATTGCCACGTTATCTTCAGATAGGTCCCATCATTTGTCTTACCAGCAGTGTATGAGGATGCTCGTATTATTATTATTATTATTATTTTTTTGTTAAAGATTTTATTTATTTATTTGACAGAGACAGATACAGGGAGAGAGGAAACACAAGCAGGGGGAGTGGAAGAGGGAGAAGCAGGCTTCCCACAGAGCAGAGAGCCCGATGTGGGGCTCAATCCCAGGATCCTGGGATCATGACCCAAGCTGAAGGCAGACGCCCAACGACTGAGCCACCTGAGTGCCCCAGGATGCTCGTATGATTAAACTCTTAGAAGTATTAAATATAATCTTTTTTCTTATTTGGTGGGTTAAAGTAGCATCCCATTTTTACTTACTTTGCATTTTTCTTTATTAATGCAGTTGAACAATTTTTTCAAATATTTATTATCCATTTGCAGTTTTATACATTGTCTACCCATTATCTTTTTTTTATTGTGTTATGTTAATCACCATAAAATACATCATTAGTTTTTGATGCAGTGTTCCAAGATTCATTGTTTATGTACAACACCCAGTGCTCCATGCCATCCTTTAATACCCACCACCAGGTTCACCCATCCCCCCATCCCCCTCCCCTTTAAAACCCTCAGTTTGTTTCTCAGAGTCCACAGTGTCTCATGGTTGGTCTCCTCCTCCGATTTGCCCCAATTCACTTTTCCTTTTCTTATCCTAATGTCCTCCATGTTATTCCTTATGTTCCACAAGTAAGTGAAACCATATGATAATTCTCTGCTTGACTTATTTCACTCAGTATAATCTCCTCCAGACCCGTCCATGTTAATACAAAAGTTGGGTATTCATCCTTTCTGATGGTTGAGTAATATTCCATTGTATGTATGGACCACATCTTCTTTATCCATTCGTCTGTTGAAGGGCGTCTCGGTTCTTTCCACAGTTTGGCGATTATGGACATTGCTGCTGTGAACATTGGGGTACATATGGCCCTTTTTTCACTACATCTGTATCTTTGGAGTAAATACCCAGTAATACAATTGCTGGGTCATATGGTAGCTCTATTTTTAATTTTTTGAGGAATCTCCACACTGTTTTCCAAAGTGGCTACACCAATTTGCATTCCCACGAACAGTGTAAGGGTTCCCCTTTCTTCACATCCTCTCCAACATTTGTTGTTTCCTGCCTTGTTAATCTTTGCCATTGTAACTGGTGTAAGGTGGTATCTCAATGTGGTTTTGATTTCAATTTCCCTGATGGCCAATGATGATGAACATTTTTTCATGTGTCTGCTGGCCATTTGTATGTCTTCACTGGACAAGTGTCTGTCTGTTCATGTCTTCTCCCCATTTTTTAAAGAAGATTTTATTTATTTATTTGACAGAGAGGGAGAGATCACAAGCAGGCAGACAGAGAGGCAGGCAGAGAGAGAGGAGGAAGCAGGCTCCCCGCCGAGCAGGAGATCATGACCTGAGCTGAAGGCAGAGGCTTTAACCCACTGAGCCACCCAGGCACCCCAACTTCTGTTTTTCTACCCTCTTAACATCTTTAAAAAGTCTTTTTCAACTTTTTGTCTCTGTATGCTTCTATCTNCTTTATAGATCTTGGATATCAGCCCTTTGTCTGTAGTGGCATTTGCAAATATCTTCTTCCATTCTGTGGGTTGCCTCCTTGTTTTTTTGACTGTTTCATTTCCTGTGCAGAAGCTTTTTATCTTGATGAAGTCCCAAAAGTTCATTTTTGCTTTTGTTTCCCTCACCTTTGGAGATGTGTCTTGAAAGAAGTTGCTGTGGCCGATGTCGAAGAGGTTACTGCTTATGTTCTCCTCCAGGATTTTAATGGATTCCTGTCTCACATTGAGGTCCTTCATCCATTTTGAGTTTATCTTTGTGTATGGTGTAGGAGAATGGTTGTTTCATTCTTCTATACATAGCTGTCCAATTTTTCCAGCACCATTTATTGAAGAGACTGTCTTTAACCACTGGATATTTTTTCCTGCTTTGTCAAAGATTATTTGACCACAGAATTGAGGATCCATATCTGGGCTTTCTACTCTGTTCCATTGGTCTGTGTCTGTTTTTGTGATAGTATCATGCTGTCTTGTCCACCCATTGTCTTTGTTCATTTATCAGTGAGTCTTAAGAGTTTTTCTTATTTATAAGTATGAGCCCTTTGTCGTATTTGCAAAGTATTGTAAAAATTTTGTTCGGATTTTGTTCAGTTTTTGCATTTTTTGGGTTATTCAAAATTTTCAAACTTTTCTTTTTATTACTTTCATTGCTTCTATTTTAGAAAATTCTCTTCCAGATTATGTATGTATATTTGACTAAATATAACTCTAATCCATGTATAATTTATACTTAGTGAATATCCAAATTGTATATTTTTCAAAATTCAAGTGTCTCAGCCTTATCTCCTTATCTATGATTTATGGTGTCTCTTCTGTTGTACCTGAGATATATTATGGGGTTTTTCTATTCCTTTGACCTCTCTATTCTTAGTGTACTGCTCAATTATATGTTTTGTTGTATATCTACTGTGTTGCATGTATCTGATGGGACTTGCCTTAAAATCTTGGATTTTAGGAAACTTTTCCCAGTGGTCTGCCCTCAATTTTTTGGAATGTTTGGCCCCAAGACACTTCTTCACTGCTTCTTTCTCAGTACATGGATGCACCTTCATTGTGTTTCATCCAAGAACAATAGACTAATAATACTCTGGTTACACCTTAGGAACTAGAGGACTCTTGGCTATTAAAGCAAGGAAAGGAATCCACAAAGCAGCTGCAAGTGATTATAGCACAAGAAGAGGACATCTTGGACTGGCCCAGAGGAGAAGGCAAGAATTACCTGCAGCCTCTGAGCCCTCTGTGAGGAAGTAATGGCGGAAAAGAACTCTTAGAACCACATCTGGCCTGTGACGCAACTAGGAAGGAAAGGGACAATAGGGAAACATCCACAGAAACCTTAAGAGAGTTCTGTGAGTATGAAACTGTTGTGAAAATTAAAAAAAATAAATATAATTTTCTTTCCTTACTAAGAGGACTTCAGGTGAGCTGGGGTTCTCTAAATCTTTAATTCGGTATGAACACCCAAGAGCAGTTTACTAAGTTATTTGATTATTGTATTCAGTTAGATGTGAGATGAAAAGTAAGATAGTTTTAGTTCCAGATAGAATTGCATTTTGGATAATAGTTTGGAATGAGAAGTAAATGATCATCATGGGCACTCTGTCACACTTTATGCTTGTGAAAAAGAAGTAAGGAGAAAGAGGGCTTAATGTCTTGCCATCCCTACATGTGCAAGCAAGCAGAATTGGAAGCTTAGTTGGCACAGAAAAACATCTAAAGGCAAATACCCTTTTGGAGGGGTATTTGATTATTTTTGGCTGCCTAATGGAGGAGCCTTAACTTGAGGACTAAGACTGTGATTTCTCCAAGGGAAGGGCTAAGGGAACACCTTGTCATTGAGTAATTCCTCTTTACACTCAGGCTCTGCTCTTTACCCAGAGGTCATGTATCCTGAATACAAAGGTTTCTATAGCTCTCTATCATTTCCTGTCTATCCTAAAGAGGGTCAGTGGAGAAGTGTGTGTGTGTGTGTGTGTGTGTGTGTGTGTGTGTGTGTGTGTGTGTATCTCTATATCTCTACCTCTATCTATCTATCTATCTATATATCTCCCAATTTTCCATCCCTTACAAAACCTAGCCAGCGAGATACTGGATGAATAAAGAGAGCTGGAATTTTGAGAGTTCATTTAGTTTGATTTTTTTTTAGCGTTCTTAATTACGTGGAAAAGATTTTACCATTATCTTAACAATTGACTTAGTACTGTTTCCCATAAGGCTGAAGGTTAAAGAGAAACAGCAGTATGGACTCCTGATACCACAGTCAACACTCTCATGTCCTTCCCACAGTAAGAAAGATGTATTTTTAAATTTTACCCTTTATAGCCATCAGTTTTCCTGCTAAGCCAAAAGCTCTTGCTAATTATCTGTGATTTTATTTATGCATATAACTAATTTTGTCACTAGCAGATGGTTGCTTGAGATATTGATTCATAGTAAACCTTCTTAACCATCACATTATTAAACTACAGAAGGGGTGGTCAGTACTTCTATAGGATGATGGAAATTAGTTTTTTTTTTTTTAATTTTATTTTTATTATTTGCCCAAGGGGTACAGTGGAAATTAGTTTTAAGCAACCATTATTATTAACTAGAACAAGATAGCTTGAGAAAGAGAATTTTTAAAATTTGAGGCTTACATGATTTTAAATCGTGGATGGTCTTGAGATATTCTGTCAGCCTTCCATCAACTTTCCCCATAACAAAACCCATGGTATGAGGCCTTACTGTGGTGTGTGCTAAATGAGAGTGGCTCTCACTAATGCCAGTGTTGGGAGTACTCAATTTCGATGTAAAAATACTAATCTCACCTAGTGTTTTTATAGAACCTTTTTCTAAAGAGCCAAAGGCTATATCAATACAATTTCATTATGGTAGGCTTAGCTGATTTTACTTCATCAAGCATGTATCATCTATTAGCCAAATACTGTGCTTGGCGAGGGAGACACAGTGATACATAAGATGTGAGCTTTGCAGTTCAGTGATTCTCAAACTTTAGTGTGCCTAAGACTCATGTGGGGCCTTGTTAAAAATGTGTATTTCTGATTCTTTTCCTCAGAGATACTAATTCAAAAGGGCTAGGCTGGGCCCGGAGCCTATATTTTTATTACGTATTCCAGGTAATTTTGGTGCAGACAGTTCTCAGGCATCACTTGATGAATGTTTAAGGTAGGACACAGACTTTGGGATCAAATTGCCTACATACTGGTTCCCCAGTTACTATCTGTGTGATTAAATGAAAGCTCTTAGTTCCTGAAATCACCAAGCCTTAGTTTCCTTAGTAATTTCTACTTTATAGAATTACTGGGAAGATTGGATGGAAAGATATGGAACGTCCTTAGCAAAGTGCCTCTCCTGGGGTACAAACTCACTACGTGAATGTCTTTGTTAGTATTAACAAGCAAATCTGGATCAACTTAACTACTTTTGTGCAATCCAGTTGGGAAATGTTGAAAGTAAGATTCTGTGGATAATTGAGGAGTCTAGGAGGAGTTGACTTATGAAGAAAGGCAGGAATGAGTCAGCATTTACAACTATAAATTCAAAAGATTTCAAGTTGTCCTGGGAAGAGACACGGCTGAAGAACATAAAGACCCAAATGCAGAATGAAGTGATTAGAGTATTTGATTCAACTAGAGAAAGGAAAGGGGAATTGCAACAGTCTTCATAAAACCTAGGAAGGAGGATTACTGGCCTTCCTGGCACGTTAGAAGAAACACTAATTTAAAAAATTACTGATATACCATTTCAGCAAGAGAAAAAGAAGCTGTTTACTTGTCCTTTGTTGATAAATAAAAAAGAAGAGCAAACAAACAAGCAAACTCTTAGGGAACTTTGTTCCCAAGAGCAAAGAAACAAAAAATTTAGGACTTGGGAAAGAATAGAGCTCATCAGATTAGAGATCTAAATTCTGGGATTACTATTATTTTTCAAATGCCATGCATTTGGACTGAACAAAAAACCTTTATCTGCTTTTCATAACATTTCCCTTATCTTATTAATTCATAATATAATTCAGTCAAGTTATTTTATTGCCCTGTTTTATTGTGCATTTATTTTTAGTGACACTTTACACACAAACTTTCTATTAAGTGCTGAAAGAGGAGCTTCTGAACAATGGAAAGAATCACTATTTTTGTAAAAGCTTATGTAATTGGGGTGTATGAGACAATAAAGGTAAATGAAAAGTCATTAAAAGTGAATTTACCGGAAAAATAGCTTACATTTATGAATTGCTTATTTAAAACTTGAACCCTAAAGTGGAGGACCAGATAGTTTTTTATTGAAACAAGAGAACTCATTTTGACCCTGACCAACCTGGAAAGCTTTGTGTGTACCAGTAGCTAGCGTAGCAATCTAAGGCTGCCAAAAGCCAATCAGAAACTCTTCCCATCCCACTTCTCCAGATCACATTGTGATAGAAAATACTTGCATAAAAGAACAATGACCAATCAAAGACTAACATTTTTCTCCTTTCACTCTCCAGAATCCACTCTCCTGTCAAAGCCCTTTCAGCCCACCAGAACTACACTGACAGTAGCTGACTTTTTTTATTAATGAGACCAAGCTCTGAATAAATAGCATTTTCTTAATTCTCTATGTGGTTTTCATCCTTTTGACAATTTAAATAAGGGTTGATTTTTAGTCTTCCTCATTCATGGCCATACTGTGATGGTATATCACTTGAGATCACAGAACCGGTGTCATATGATTGTCCCCATACATGTATAGACCCATCACAAAATATGCACACAGATTCTTTCAGCAAGCAGCTTCTCCCAAGAGAAGGAAGATATACAATCCTTCAGTGCTTTAGCAAAAGAACTCCAGAGAAAGCATCTTTGTGCTGGGAGGTTTGGTTCATTTTGGACATCTGTGTCATAACCTCACTGAATCTCAGATTGTTTCCCAATTTACTATTAGCCTACCTCTTGCCAGCTTCTTCCCCCAGGACATGGACCCTGCACTCACACCTTTATTTTCCATCTGTTTTGAGGAAGGGGGAACGACTATGGGACAGGAATAGGTCTTAGCTGTGAGAATTGAAAAAAGTATAGTTAAATAAAGGGTAAAATAAAAATCAAGTAATGATTTGTAACTAAGTGGGTTAATACTTGTGTGAAACACTATAATGCTTTGTAAATATTTTATTTCTTCTTTTGTTTGTTTGTAAATATTTTAAAATAAATAAGTTGGCCATTAAGAAGAATGTATGTTGTTTATGCTCAAATTAAGCTAAAATTAATGCCCTCTCTTCCCAGTGATTATAACATGGAACAGTTTAGGGGTGTGATAAAGGGTACTTGTTGAACTAATCTTACTTATAATTGAGTCATTTCTCCATATGCAGTGGCCATCGTGACTAAAACTTGTAACGCTGGAGGCATTGGCATTTAGAGAATTCTGGTGAATGGATTATATGTATTTTAGGGGCCCATTTAGAAATGTGAATATGCTATCTGGAAAGAATGACACATTTCATGTTAGTACCCATTAATCCTTAATATTGATTTCTTTATAGGATTAAGAGTTGCAAAAGAAATGATCCTAAGGGAGTGGGAGTAATTGCTCAAAGAGGGAAAGATTATAAAAGTGCTGTAGGTGAGGGTGGAATGCAAAATTTACTCAGGTTGAAATTTCGAATACGGCTGACAAAAGCATTTCTCAATGTTGTCAATTATTTGTAGCTTTTCCTTCTTTGAAAACTATTTGGAATCTCTTTCAACTTCCCTTCCCTCCTGCCTTTCCTCTCTTATTCCTTCCCTTCCTTCCTTCCCTCACTTTTCCCTTTTACATTTACTTAGAGTAGAACCTTACAATTAACAGCCTGTTAAGTGGTAAAACTGAATGTCCATTAGCATAGTTTATCATTCGTTGGTCTCAAAGATCACAGTAGTTTTTAAGAACTTTGGCAGAACTCACCAGAGAAAATGTAAGATGGGATAGTTGCCCAGCTCACCTCTGGAGAAGAGGTTTAGCATAAACATGACCTGAGAGGATGAGCACGTCCCACCCAGATCACAGCAGGCCTGGCTGCAGACTTATTAAATGGCAAGCCAACTTGTCTGGGACCTAGGGAACAACCCATTAAATGAGGTCAGCACTTGTGAGAGAAGAAAGCTTGCAAAGGAAAATATCTCAAGTTTTGAGCATAGCATAGTAGGTGCTGAGAATTACAATACTGTAAGGGGAGCCCTAGAAATGGACTTATTAACAACAGATAACACTTAACTAAGCGCTTACACTATTGCAGGTCCTGGTCTAAGAACTTACAAGTCTTAACTCATTTATTTCTTACAAGCACCCCATGAGGTAAGTATTAAATTTTATCCCCATGTTACAGATGAGAGATTCATCAACATTAACAATAGTACAGTGACCCCTCTTGTGCCTGTCTCACAGCGACAGCTGTGTGGAAAACTTTCTGAGGTACATACTTAGGAGTAGAATTGCTGGGTCACGAGGAATGCACATCTTCACCTCACTAGATGAGATCAAATTGTTCTCCTGAGTGATTGTACCATTTTACCCTCTGAGCCATACCTGAGATCTCCCATTACTTCACATTGTCAGGTTTTTAAACTTTCATCAATTTGTGGGATATGAAATTGTATCTTATTTAATTCTGATTACTAATGCTTTATCATAATTTCATATGTTTATTGGCCATTTTGTTTTTCTTTTCTAGGAATTTACTTTTTTTAATACTTTGCTCATTTTTATTGAGTTGTACTTTTTATTGATTATACATGATTATATACTTTGGCTACTGATTTTCTGGTTATTTGCAGTGCAAATATCCTTTCCACAGCTTCCTCCTTCTCGTCTTCTCTCCCTCCCTCTTACTCTCTTTCTTTCATAGTGTCTTTTGCTGTACATCAGTTTAAAATTTTAATATAGTCAATTTATCAGTTTTTCCCCAGCAGTTTATTCTTCTAATTGTTGATACCTAAATATATTTTCTTATACACAGTAATCTTATTTTCATCATGTCCATTCCACATATGTGCATGGCTCTGTTTCTGGGATGTCTTCCTGACCTGTTTTTTCTTAAATTCCTCTGCCAATTCCACACTGTCTCAATTGCTTTTACTTTATAGTTAGCCAAGATATCAGTAGGGTGATTCTCCATACCTTATTATTTTTCTTCAGTATTGTATTTATTTTTCTTGACTCTTACTATTTTTCTCCAATATTGTATTTAGTATTCTTGGGTCTTTGCTCACTCTTATGCATTTGATAATAAGTTTTCTTAACTTCAATGAAGTGACCTTCTGTGAGTTTGAATGTAACTGAATGATTTAATAGATTAATTTGGGGCAAAGATTTTCATTTACTTAGGTCTTCTTCATTGTTTTCCAGTAATATTTTATCATTTCTTTTTGACATCTTTTGTTAGATTAAACTTTGTATCTTATTGCTGTTATAAATGGAAACTTTAAAAAATTTTCACTTTTTGGCTGTTTTTGGTATATGGGAATGCAGTTAATTTTCTGCATTGGTTGTTACATTAGCCATTCATCTAGCAACATTGCTGAATCCTCTGATTACTTGTTATTTGGGTGTCAGTTCTCTTGGGAAAATGGTTTTATTTTATTCTTTCATATCTGTTTGTCTGTATTTCTCTCTATCTCTCATCTTTTTACTCTTGTCTTACAGAGCTAGCTAGGACCTCTGATATAATATTATATTGTATTGTTGATAGTGGGTATCCTTAGCTTTATCCCAGGGAACATACTTCTAATGTTGACTATTTAGAGATATCTTTGCTTTGGGCAAACAGAAAATTTACTCTTATTTTCAGATAGTCCAGGTTAGACTGTAATAATAAAGACCTTAACACTTCAGTGGCTTTCACAGAAAGGCTCACGTGTGGTTCATATTTTCATACTTCTTTTCCCTTATGGGTCAGTCATGGCTCTGTTCACCTTACCTGTGCCTCTGTAACACTACCATTTACACGGCTGAAGGAAAGAGTTCATGGTGAACAGTGCCACGGCTCCTAAAATTCTTCCTGGAGGAGGGCCACATCTCTTCTGCTTGCATTTCTTTGACCACAAGAAGTCTAACGGCCATACAGACTGGGAATATACAGTCCTCCTTTAGGGATAGGGTGTCATAAAGAGAGGCTGCAAATATTTTGAACACTAATATAATTGCCCACGATAGATATTTTCAATTTCTTTGATTGCTACATCTATTTAGGTTTTTATAAAGCATTTTGCTCACAATTTTGACTTTATTGCCATGGAGTTATTTTATTCACTCTCTTTCTCTTTTTCTAAACCCAAGAATTACCTGAATAAAGAAGCAAACTTCCCTAGTCTTAAAAAGTCTTGTTTAAATAATCAGTCTCTTCACTTAGATGGCTCTTTGGGGGAGAAAAACTTCCCTTATGAAGATAACTTGTTGGCCTTCTCCTCTGTCTTCTGTCTGGCTATAACTGTTGTGACGGATACAGGAAAGCGAAAAAATACACACCACTGGGGCACCTGGGTGACTCAGTTGTTAAGCCTCTGCCTTTGGCTCAGGTCATGATCCCAGGGTCCTGGGATTGAGGCCCCGCATCCGCTCCTTGCTCCACAGGAAGCCTGCTTCTCCCTCTCCCACTGCCCCTGCTTGTGTTCCCTCCCTCGCTGTGTCTCTCTCTGTCAAATAAGTAAATAAAATATTTTTTAAAAAGCACATTTTTTTTCTTGATGTAAAACCTGTAAAGATGCTGGGTATTGGATTATTATCTTCTAAGGTTGACATTATTCTTGGGGAGGGTACTAGGGAATCTGGAAGGGTTCAAGAAGACTATGATTTATTTTAGGAAATTATATATATATATATATATATACATACATATATATATAATTTTTTAAAAAAGATTATTTATTTATTTGACAGAGAAAGAGAGAGAGAGTGCACAAGCAGGTGGAGCAGTAGGCAGAGGGAGAAACAGGCTCCCCACTGAGCAGGGAGCCCAACGTGGGGCTTGATCCCAGGATCCTGGAATCATGACCAGAGCCAAAGGCAGACGCTCAACCAGGAAATGATATATTTTTTAAAAATATAGGAAAACCAAAAAGGAAGCACTCAAAGACCCATTTGTCAAAGAATATAGATTGTAACTATGGAATATGAATTAATATAATGATGGGAAAGGGTGTGTGTATGTGCATAAAAAAGAGTTACAGCAGAGATTATAATTGTGGTCACTCATCTATGAAAATCTGGATGCCAGGTTTTTGCTATGTCAGGCTTAAGAGGAGTCCAATCTCCTTCCATGGTGTTCCTGAGCATGGTGTTCTTACTATGAGAATAAAATTTTCTAAGATTTTGTGAGGAAGATTAATGTCAGTTATCTTTGCATAGCCCTGGACTCTAAGTTACTGTGGTTGCGTAGAGGACTCCAGTATGGCTAGGTTATTGCCAACCAAAAGGCTTGCATTTCGAAGACTGAGATTAGTGTTTTTCATACTTTTTTTTTCTCATCTGTTTTATTTCTTCCATCTTTTGAGTAAATAATTGAGACCCAACTACTTTAGTTATATGTATGATATTAGACTATATTAAAACTGTACAACTCATTCTGAGGATTTGCCTCAAAAGATTTACTTTTTTTTAATGTTCAGTTAGCCAACATATAGTACATCATTAATTTTTGATATAGTGCTCAACGATTCATTTGTTGTGTACAACACCCAGTGCTCATCACAACACGTGCCCTACTCAGTACCCATCACCCACTTACCCCGTTCCCCGACACCCTTCTCCTCTGTAACCCTCAGTTTGTTTCCCGGAGTCCAAAGTCTCTCATGCTTTACTTACTCTTAAAATAACATTCCAGATCTTTGAAAGACAAAAACTTCTTCAATTTTCAAACACTGTTAAGTGAAAATTACAAAAATAACTTAAGGCATAGCGGAAAGATTCCTGGTGTGTGAGTCAGAATAGTTGAGCACAGACTCTCAATAAGGATCTTTCTTGTCATGGGACTTAAGCAGATAGTGTAACATCTCTGGTTCTCACTATTATCAGTGGTTAAAAGAAGTGGTTGAGACCAGGTGTAATTCACAAAGTAGTTTTTCACTAGGGTTTTAAAAAAACCCTATTTTTTTTTTTGGTATGTATTTTCTTCAAGGTCGGCCTTCTTGAATATAAGAATGAAGAAGTAGGTGGCAAAGAGAAAAGAGTCTATTCTTACCACCAAAGTGACAGTATTTTTGGGACAGTTAGCACAAGCCTATATAGTTCCTTAGCTAAACATACAGGTTCTTCCATTGACTGACTTCTGCCTGTCTTTTCAGTGTTGCCTTCTTTTCTCATACTGGACTAGTGTACCTATAACTTTCCCAAATAAACCTTTTTCAATCCCTCAAGACTTTATATACACTATTTTCTCTGCTTTGAATGCTCATCTTTGCCTTGTCTTGTGGGTCCTTAATCTTTAACACCTTAAACTTTCTGTCTTCTTCAGGAGCAATGTTTATTAATTTCTTTTGTATCGTGTTGCCTAATATATTCTTCTAACATGACCTTTATCTAGACTTACTTGTTGTTCACAGGAGAATACAGATAAAATCTTCATGCACCTCGCACCTAAACTGTATTCAGTAAGTGCTGATTATTATTAGGATTCAAGGCTTCTTGAGGATAGCAATTATGTCTCGTCTGTTTTACATTGCTGAGGCACGTGAAAAGTCAGGTACGTGGTAGGTGCTCAAAAAACATTTGTTAATTAAAAAAGCTTTAAGAATCAAAATCTCTTCTTCATTAAACCTGTTCATTCCTTTTCAGTTTGTGTTTTTATACTTAAAGTTTCAATGTGAAAAGGAAATCATTAAGATTCATTTCTCACTTCATTTCTAAATCCACATACAAATTATTTCCAATTCCAATACAAATTATTTCTGTAATCACAGAAAATACATCTGTTACTTCATTAAAATAATAGCATTCCTATAGCAAGATGATTTTTGATGGTGCTTTAAAAGAGAACAAAGTCTTTGCAAAGGTTTTTGTTTTTTCCAACATACTCATTTTTTATTGCTGTGTATCAATTTACCGCAGACTTAGTGCTTTAAAACATTTATTATTTCACAACTGTTGAAGGCAAAAATGTGAGCTCAGCTGGGTACTCTACTCTCACAAGACTGAAGTTAAGGGGGCAACTAGCCGAGGCTTTCACCTGGTGGCTCTGAAGGGGAGGCAGTCTGCTTCCAGGATCAATCAAGTTGTTAACAGAATGTGTTAACGTTCTGTTCCCTGTGGTTGTAGGACTGAGGTCCCTGTTATCTTGCTGGCTACTGGCTGGAGGTAGTTCTCAGCTTCCAGAGATTATCTGTATTTCTTGGCTCATGTACATTTCATCTTTAAAGTCAACAGTGACATGTTGAATCCTTCTCTTGACTTGTCCTTCTGCCATTGGCTAGAAAAGTTCTTTTCTTTTGTGATTAGATTAGATTACATTCAGGCTTGTGTGA
Organism: Ailurus styani; assembly: GCA_002007465.1. NCBI lineage: Eukaryota > Metazoa > Chordata > Mammalia > Carnivora > Ailuridae > Ailurus > Ailurus styani. Next base: position 4,635,502 of record LNAC01000060.1, on the reverse strand, counting down.
TCTCCTGTCTTAAGGTCAACTGGACTGTACAGGATTGTGTAATCATGGGAATGAGATATTATCATTATTCACACATTCTGGGGATTAGGACAGGATGTCTCTGGAAGACCATATAGTTCTTTTTATCCTGGTTCACCCTCTGGCCCCATGAAGATTTATAACTGTTCCATGTGTGAAAAAAATTAATCAAATTTAAGCTCCTCATAAGTCTTATTCAAATACAACCTCATCTCAAAATTCAAAGTCATATCATTCAAAGCATCTAAATCGGTACAGATGAGGCTCCTGGGCATAATTCTTATCATCTGTGGATCTGCAATACTAAATAAATGAGCATTTAATCTAAATAAAATGGTGAGGCATCAAGAAGGTAAGAGTTAGGGGTGACTGGGTGGCTCAGTTGTTAAGCATCTGCTTTCAGCTTAGGTCATGATCCCAGGGTCCTGGGATCGAGCCCTGCATCGGGCTGCCTGCTCAGCGGGAAGCCTGCTTCTTCCTTTCCCACTCCCCCTGCTTGGGTTCCCTCTCTCACTGTATCTCTCTCTGTCAAATAAATAAATAAAATCTTTAAAAAATATATATGATATATGTATATTTTTTAAAGATTTTATTTATTTATTTGACAATGGAATATTACACAGCCATCAGAAAGGATGAATACCCAACTTTTGTATCAACATGGACGGGTCTGGAGGAGATGATGCTGAGTGAAATAAGTCAAACAGAGAAAGTCAATTATCATATGGTTTCACTTACTTGTGGTACATAAGGAATAAAATGGAGGACTTTAGGAGAAGGAAAAGAAAAGTGAATTGGGGTAAATCGTAGGGGAGATAAACCATGAGAGACCGTGGACTCTGAGAAACAAACTGAGGGTTATGGAAGGGAGGGGGGAAGGGGAGGATGGGTGAGCCTGATGGTGGGTATTAAGGAGGGCATGTATTGCGTGGAGCACTGGGTGTGGTGCATGAACAATGAATCTTGGATCACTGAAAAAATAAAGTAAAAAACAAAAAACAAAACATTAAAAAAAAATGTCCCAAAGGGGCACCTGGCTGGGTGTCAGTTAAGCGTCTGCCTTCATTTCAGGTCATGATCCCGGGGTCCTGGGATCAAGCCCCACCTGGGGCTCTCTGCTCAACTGAGAGCCTGCTTCTCCCTCTTCCTCTCCCTCTGCCTCTCCCCCTCCCTCTGTCTCTCCTCCCCGTGCCTCTCCCACCGCCTCTCCCTCTGCCTCATGTACATTCTCTCCCTCTCCTCTCTCCCTCAGAAATAGGTAAATAAAATCTTTTAAAAAGAAAAAAAAACCATATAAAAAAAAAGAAGATAAAAGTTACAGACATTATGGCTCAAAATTGGGAGAAAAAGAAAACAAAAGAGAGTCACTGGTTCAAAGAAGTTTTGAAATTCATTTAGGTAGACTTCTTTAGGTTACAGAGTGTGGGAATAATTCTCCGGGGCTTTCGGCTCTTCCCCTGAGCTCTCAACTCCATTCTCTGGGCTCTTGACCCACTCTCTGCCAGTAGACTCTCAGGGGTCTAACAATCTTTCATTTTGTAATCCCTTTTTAGTCTATGCTGGCAGTATTTCTCAAGAATCTTGTGGGTCTCCCATGGTGCAGTAATTCATCCCATTAGACAGATTGCAAGTCCACAAATTATTTTGAGATAATTCCTTCTCTGTGTTTGGCTTCTTTTGAAATGGCTGAGGGACATAGCACCCTCTAAGCTTCCTAGAAGCTCTTTGATTTGATTGAGAAGATGTATGAAGTAATGTCACTTAATATCTTGATCCTTTGATCTTTCCAAGATTTGAGCAAAGGCCACATACACAGCCATACACTTAGCTCTTTCTCTGTGCTACACTTTCAGAAAGAAGATATTTATTTTAGTAGCTTTCATCATCAGGACCGGCTGAGACTTCCCCAAATCATCAAGTCCTTGTTCCTTTCAGTTTGTTCTCCCATCAATTTGTCTCTCTCTTCTCACATTTTACTATAAGCAGCTAATTAAAAATAGGCCCACAAGCTGTAAGTCTGTGGAGTAGCTAGGGTCTAGAACTGTGGTTCTGAACATTGGCTCACATTACAAACACCTGGGAAAATAGAAAAATCCTGATATGCAGGTCACACTCTTGAACAATGAAGTTGGAATCTTTGGTACTGAGACCTAGGCTCAGTACTTTTAAAATCTCTCCCAGCACATACCACTGTGCAACTAGAGTTGAGAAACCACTGGTCAGAAGATTATTGTCCCTCATCACTGGCAAGGGCTGGTGGATTCACCCCAGTGGTCTTTAGAATCACTTATAAACAAAGTCAGATTACTCCATTACAATAGACTGCAGCTGAGAAAACAAAACGTGCACCACATTATTTAAATAAAAACCCAGCACACATAGGATATATTTGGCTTCATAGATCCTCAGAAATATTATTGTTTCTGTCCTTGCATAATTTTGCTATTGAGTTCCTTTGTATGAGCACATTTTGGGAAGAGTGGTTGAAATAAGAAAAATAAGCCATAAAGTTTTTCCTTGCATGAGCCTGGAGTGATTGGAAGGCTGATTTCTTCACACTGACTTGTCTGATCTTTTCAGGTCTCACAGAACTTCAGGGAATGGAGCTTTGAGTGTTCTTGAGTGAGGATTTATCTTGGTCCATTCCCTTATGATAACTAGGATTACCCCTGTTTTCCACATATGCAGAAAAGTATCAATTTTTAGTCACCAATGACACTTAGAATTGCTTTCTTTTGTTTAAACTAATCACATCAGTTAATGTTCTTACCTGCAAGCGACTGAAAGGGAGTCTGAGTGAATTAAATATAAAAGGTATTGGATAGGATAATGGGAGCTCACAGGACCATGGGAGATCTGAAGAACCAGGTTCAAGGCTAAGTGTCCAGGAACAATGCCCAAAGCCATGTGGGAGATTTTCTATCTTGGCAAGGCAGGACTTAAATGGTGGGAAATTCCTCAGACATAGGAAGGGTATTCAGAGCATGGAGGGGCAATAGAGAAACATGTTAGCTGTTTGCTACTCAAAGTCCTGTTTTTGTAATTCAGGTTAGTATAAGCAGCATCAATTTTATTGCACTTCAGTGAGCATTTATTCAGGGTATACTGCATACTACTGATGTAAGCAAGATAAAGTTACATTGGTGTAGAAGAGTTTATAGTTTGTAAGGAAAAGTTTCACATGGATTATTTCAATATAGTGTTATAAAATGTAATGGATTGACAGATACATAGGAGACCTTAGTGCCACCAACTGAGAACAAAATGGGAGAAATTAATATACCATTTCAAAGCTCATTTCCCTATAAGTAAGGAATAATGAATTAGCTGATATATATATTTATGTTTTTCTGTATCTCACTAAATGTTATATAAGTTCATCAAAGGCAAGTATCTATCTTTTAAATTTTGTTACTGTTCCTAATCTAGTATGTAATTAGGCACATAATAAGTATCCAAGTATTTTTTGGTTGAGTCGAATTATTTTGGAAAATGTATAGTCACAGTGCTCCCAAACATAGCTAACCATTCTATGTATATCATATTGTAGAAGAAAATATTATTATTTTTTTAGAAGAAAATATTATCTTAAATCAACTTGCTGTTTGACCATCACACTGATAATTAACAGTTGTCGGACAGGGAATTGATTTAAGATTGTTACAGTTTTCAGAAGATTAAGCCTTTCGAATTCAAACTATAGCTGAGATAAGATTTATGTGAAAATAAAAGTTTAAAAGTTGACATTAACATTGTCATGATATCAACTGTTCTTCTGTTCCTTATTATTGTTGTTATTTCATATGTAAAGGAGATTTTTCCAATACTAGGTTTGAGTATGTGACCAATTCATGACTAGGTTGATGGAAATGTCTCAGAGGTTTCTTGTGCATACTTGAGATACCAGGAGGTTAAGAAGATGATTATAATAGAGATAGGCAAAAATCACAACTCTCAGGAGAAAAAATTATGCAAAACAATGCAGTTTTCAAGAAAAAGGAAACCATTGGAAATAGCTTAAGCAAAAAGGAGAATTTATTAAAAGGATACATAGTATCCTGTATTATCCAAAAATAGAAAGCTGGGACTCAAGAATGAACTAGAATTTGGGACTGGAAATGAAGAATTTAGAGAATTTCTCTGTCTTTCATTTATGCTTCTCTAAATGTCTCTACAAGTCTCTGGTAGTGTTACTCTTCAGTGATTTCAGTGTGTTTAACTTCTACTGGCGCATATTAAAAGTAATTCTTGTCCTTCAGAATGCCTTCATTTCTTCTTTGCTTCCCCATCCCATTTTATTGAGATATAATTGACATGTAACATCGTATAAATTTAAGGTGTACATCATGATGATTTGATACATGGGTCTACTGTGAAATGATTACCATAGTAAGATTAGTTAACATCTCTATCATGTCATATAATTCTTTTTTTGGGCAGGGAATGAGAACATTTATGATCTCGCTTAGCAACTTTCATGTATCTAATACAGTACTGTTAACTATAGTCACCATATTGTACATTCAATCCCCAGAACTATTCATTTGATAACCGGAAGTTTGTAACCTTTGACCAACATCTCATTTCTCCCACTCCCTAGCCTCTGGCAACCACCATTCTACTCTATGTTTCTGTGAGCTTGACTTTTAAGTTCCTGTAGGCCAGAGATTTGACAGTTAAGATTTGACTTTTTCCAGTTATATCTTGAAGCCCATATTCTTTTCAGCTTTGTCCGTATTCAGTATCTCAAAAATGCAAACACCTCTCTACCTTTTCTCTCACTTATGGTAGCCTTGTATGTTTTTCACTGTAGCTTTGGACTGCATTAATACAGTGTAAATTCAACATTCGTTTCCAGTCATGCTGATGATTTAGCCCCTTTTCCATTAGAGGAATAGTTAGATCTTTATATCCCAAACTTTTTTTTTTTCAGAGTTAACTTTCCTGAAAAGATCATATATTTTACTCTTTTTTTTCCTTGGAAGACATATATATTATTTAATGTTATTTTAAAAATTCATCTTAAAATTAATTACAAAAGTAATATGTGCTTTTATTTAATAAAAAAATTTTTTTATTTATTACATATAATGTATTATTTACCCCAGGGGTACAGGTCTGTGAATCATCAGGCTTACGTATTTCACAGCACTCACCATAGCACAAACCCACAAACTCTCCCCAATGTCCATAACCCAGCCACCCTATCCCTACCAAGCCCCCCCTCCCGGTAACCCTCAGTTTGTTTCGTGAGATTAAGAGTCTCTATGATTTGTCTCCTTCCTGATCCCATCTTGTTTCATTTTTTTCCTCCATACCCCCCACAGTCCCCGACCCTGCCCCTCAAATTCCTCGTATCAGAGAGATCATATGATAATTGAATATGTGCTTTTAAAAAGTAAAACATCTAAACACATATAAGGAACATATTCATTATCATCTACCAAACCACTCCTGTCCATTATTACCCTTTGAGTTAATTGATATTAATAAAGTATAATCTTTAACATCTATCTTCATGTTCATAAAAGCATGCACATACACAGTTTATTCTTTTTTTACATTTTTCTAACTTAATATATCAGATAAATAGCTGTAGCACTATTTTTTTTATTTGTAAAATATTGCATTGTAAGGTTGTGCTAGAACCATTCCTCTATTATGAATATTCAGGTGGTTTCTAATGTTTTAAAAATTAAAAATAATGTAACCTTCATATATATGTATTCATTTGTCATGTGTTTTTAACAGAAGTGGGATTCCTGGATATCCAGACTCTGTCATTAACAATTATGCAACATCCTCCTCCCCATCACCATAGGGAAGTATATACATCCTTGTGATTGCTATGTGGCTTAGTACCTTCTTGTGGTATTATTGAAATTATAGACATAAAATTGTTCTTAATATTTCCTTATCATCTTGATGTCTTCAGAATCTGTAGTGATGTTATTTTTTAAATTTTTGATGTTAATGATTTGCTTTTTGTCTTCTGGTTCTGTTGATTGTTTTATTTCTTGACAGTGCTTATTATTATTTTTTTCTTTTACTAAAAAGCAAATTCTCATTCTTAATAACATAGTACTCAGATATGTATATGATCAAACGTAATTCTGGATGTTTCAGTCAATTTTTTTTTTTAGTGTATTTTTGGATGAGATTAACATTTAAATCTGTGGGCTTTGGATCAACTGACTAGTGGATAAAGAAGATGTAAGATATATATATATATATGTATATGTGTGTGTGTGTGTGTGTGTATGGAATATTACTCAGCAATCAAAAAGAAAGAAATCTTGCCATTTGCAACAATGTGAATGGGACTAGAGTATGTAAAATGAAATAAGTCAGTGAGAGAGAGACATATGATTTCATTCATATGTGGAATTTGAGAAACAAAACAGATGAACGAACATAGGGGAAGGGAAGGAGAAATAAAATAAGATTAAAACAGAGAATGAGGCAAACCATAAGAGACTCTTAGCTCTAGGAAGTAAACTTAGGGTTGCTGGAGGGGAGGTGGATGGGGGAATGGACTAAATGGGTGATGAACATTAAGGAAGGCACTTGTTGGGATGAGCACAGGGTATTGTATGTGGGTGATGAATTCAGGATTCTGCTCCTAAAACCAGTGCTGCACCATAGGTTAACTAACTTAAAATTAAATTAAAAAAATAAAAAATAAATCTGTGGGCTTTGGGTAAAGCAGATTGCTCTCCACATGTGGTGGGCTTCATCCAATTCGTTGAAGCCTTTGACAGAGCAAAGACTGACCTTTCTTGAGCAAGAGAGAGTTCTGCCAATAGACAGCCTTCAGAGTTGAACTGTAACATCTACTCATCTTTGAGTCTTCAGCCTGATGGCCTTCAGATTTGAACTGTAACATCAGCTCTTTCATGGTCTCCAGGCTGCTGGGCTGCCCTGCAGATTTTGGACACACCAGCCTCTATAATCATGTGAGCTAATTCTTTAAAACAAATCTCTTTCTATAAATACACACACATCTTATTGTTTCTATTTCTCTGGAGAACACTGAAGAACTCATGATTTTCAATTGAATACCAGCCATTGTGTGAAGAACAGTAGAGGCTGAGAGAAATAATATTTTCTAGAAATATTCTGTTTCTATTTTTTAGAAATAATATTTCCTAGTGCCCTAGGTTTAAGTTTTGTTGCTGTTATTATCCTTATTATATCTTAGGCCTCAAATTCTTCAGTGGTGTCCTGTCATTATCTTGTGCTTATTATGGAAGCTGATGTAGTACATAGTCTATCTCAGTGTTCTTCCTCAACCCTGGGATTTGAACAGTCATTGTACTTGGTCTTCTTGTCCAGCTTCAGTCTTAGGCAGAATGTATCTGGATCTTAAGAATGGGGATTTCTAGCATTCCTGATCCTTCTTACAGTGGCAGCCAAACTATGTATTATATTTTTGTGAGGGAGGGGTCTTGGGCAGAATAGAGTTTTCCCCCCTCTTTCCCAGTGGAAGCAAAATTTTGTATCAGCACAGGACACCAGACTCAGGAGATTTTCTGCCCCTTCCATAGAAATTGGTTTTGCTTTTATCCTTCTTCTAGAAGCATTCAATTTTTGCTTGATTCTTTGGGGTGGGAGATAAGAATTCCTCAACTGCTTAGAAGCAGTGATCTGTGCCTGGGCTATGGTGGCAAGAATTTTTGCTACCTTGTACCCAGTGTCTTAAGGTTTTGGCTCATGCAGGAAGATGGAAGCAGCAGTGTTTTGTGCTTGTGCCTCAGTGGTGACTGATCACCACCCACAGAATGTCCCCTTTGATGGGTGTGATGCTCCCTGATCTTCTGCCCTGCCTAGAATCTTTCTTATGAGTACCTAGTAGAGGCCCATGAAAAAGTGTTTGTGAGTATGAACAACCTTCTGTCTAAGGCTCTAAATTATTCTAAACTGTTACATGCCCACATTTGTTCTGTAGGAGTTTGTTAAAGTGTTAGCTGATTTATTCTTGCCTACTTTTTTTGGCAGCTTCCTCTTCCTTCTGTGCCACAGATGAAAGAGTTCATCACTTTCGAAGAGACTTGTCACACTCTGAAATTCAGTTCAGTTGGTTGCCTTGTTACTTGAGGTCTCCGATGGGTTCAAGAAAAATTTTTGGTAGATTATCTGTTTTGTTTTCTATCGTTAACATAGGAGTAATGTTCTCTCACAGCTTTCTATACTTTAAGCGGAATATTTATGATTTATTTATTTATTTATTTATTTGACAGAGAGAGCGAGAGAAAGAGAGTACAAGCAGGGGGAGTGGCAGGCAGAGGGAGAGGGAGAAGCAGGCTGAGCCCTATTCGAGACTCTGTCCCAAGACCCTGAGATCATGACCTGAGCTGAAGGCAGACGATTAACTGACTGAGCCACCCATGTGCCCCAGAATATTTATTTAAATAATATATTGTCTTTTAAAGAAATGAAGAAGAGAAAAAGTTGTCTTTTATGTTTACCCACATATTTACCATTTTTATTCACTGCTTGTAATTTCTTTCTCTGTGAATTTCCACTAGGTATCATTTCTGTTTAGCCTGAGGTAATTCTTTTAGCATTTCTTAGATCTGCTGACAACTAACTTTGTCAAATTATATATATGTATATATATATATAAAAGACTTTATTTTGTGTTTATTTTTTGAAAGACATTTCACCAGAAACAGAATCCTATATTGACAGTTTTTTTTTTCTTCTCCATTTCAGACCTTTAAAGATGTTATTCCATTATCTTCTGGCTTCAGTTATTATTATTATTTTTACTAGAAATTACTTGCTATTCTTATCAATGTTTCTGTTTATGTATTTTTTTCCTTTAGCTTTTAAGATTACTCTTTTTTACCTTTATTTTTCAGTAGTTTGACGATTATGTAAGTACTTGTTCTTTCTCTTATCACAGAAGAAGTAGATTTAAAAAAAACTATTTTGCTTGGGATTTAGTGAACTTATGGAGTCTGTGGGTTCTCTTCTTTTAAACTTGGAAAAACTTGGTTATTATTTCTTCAAATATTATTCTGCCTTTTTCTCCCTCTGGGACTCCAATGGCACTTGTGTTACATAGCTTAATATTCTTATAGTTCATTGATTCAGTGTTTATTTTTACTCTTTTTCTCTGTATTATTGATTGGTCTTTACATTCACAGTTCCTTGCTTTTGCAGAGTTCAATCTACTATTAAACCAATAAATTTTTGATTGTATATATTGTATTTTGCAGTTCCAGAATTCTAATCTTTTTGGATAGAGTTGAAAATTCTCTCTTGAAATTCCTCATCACGTTGGTCATTACATCCACCTTGTCCCATAATATCCTTAACATATTTATAATGTATAGTTCTTATTTACTAACTCTTTTTTAAAAAAATTTATTTATTTTGAGAGGGAGAGAGAAAGTGCACGAGCGGGGAGAGGGGCAGTGGGGGAAGGAGAGCAAGACAATCTGAAACAGATTCTACACGGAGCGTGGAGCCTCATGTAGGCTCAGTCCCATGACCCTGAGATCATGATGTGAGCCAGAACCAAGAGTTGGACACCCAATAGACTGAGCCACCCAGGCTCCCCTCTTGTTTACTAATTCTGGCATTTTGGTTGTTTGTGGCTCTGCTTCTGTTGTTACTTTGTTTTGATTATGGGTCAATGTTACCTGCTTCTTTGCATACCGAACACTAAACATTATTGGTAATATATTGTGGACAATTATTTTGCTTTGAACAGTGTTGAATTTTAAAAGTCATTTAAATCACTGGCAAATCACTTACGTCTTACAGAGGATTTGTTTAGGCTTTGTTATGGTGGTTTGTTTTTATTTTATTTTATTTTTAATCCAAGGATGTAGCCCATAGTTTTGGGATATAGTCATTATTTGTAAAGCTGACATACTTCTTGAATTTTGATGGAAAACTAATCTCTTTTGAGCTGGTTGGACTTGAGCTCCAAACTTGTCTTCCCAAAAGTGGACAACTACTGAAATCCATGCTAAACAATTTTAGTCTTCCATTTGAGTCCTTGAAATCTCAACTGACACTCTAAAATTTGGATCTCATCCAAATATTTAACAGGTATTTGTATGCGGAATGTAAGGCTGACCCCTCTGGTTCCCTCATGTCTAGGATTTTTCTTTCAATTTCCATCCGTTCAATCAACCCTGAACTTTGACCTGTCACTGCTCAGCAAAGTAAGACTATTACTTTCTGCCTGAGTGCAAACATGAATGCACAGAACAAACGGGGAGTGTCCTTAAGAGAAAAATCCAGTCAAATGTAGGTTTCTCTTATTTTGCTTCTCTTCTATAATGGGCCATTGTCTTTCTAGTTTCTCCTTGCTTTTGTAGGACTGACATTTAAAAGCAGTTTTGAACAAATAGAGCAGTTTTGATATCATTGAAAAGCAAAACAATTTCTTCCCTAAAATAAGTCAAATAAGAACACAATGCTGAACAGAGAATTTTTCTTCCATACATGCTATCAAACCATTTTTTATGCCATTTTCCTCAAAGCTTCTTAGGATAGGGAGTTTTGTTAAGCCTGAACTTTCAAAGCTTACAGTGATACAGTGATCTTCCTTTACTTGATTTTTGATACCATGAATAGTAGTATACATTATAATATTCATAGCTGGGGCTCCTGGATGGCTCAGTGGGTTAAAGCCTCTGCCTTTGGCTCAGGTCATGATCTTGGGATCCCTGGATCGAGCCTATATCTGTCTCTCTGCTCAGCAGGAAGCCTGCTTCCTTCTCTCTGCTTGCCTCTCTGCCTACTTGTAATTTCTCTCTCTGTGTCAAATAAATAAATAAAATCTTTAAAAAAAATTCATAGCTAATCATTTTTTCTGTGCTTAGTCTGTTCCAGGCACTATGGTGAGTGTTTTAAGACTATTATTTCCTTAAACTTCATAATTACCTAATGAATTAGGTACCACTCTTCCCATCTTGCATAGAAGGAACTGAGGCCTAATGAGATCCAATACTTTGTCTAGGATCATAAAAAAATGTAATAGGACCAGAAGGCAAATCTAAGTCCATAATACTCCAAAGCCCATGCTTGTAACTAATCAGTATGTTTGATAAATTGAATAATTTGTTTATGATTTTATTATGATTTCTTGTAGTATGAAGACATTTTTTTCTCTATCTTAAAAGATTACAATTTACAGAAGTACATTAAAATGTGAACCATAATGGAAAACTATTATTTTATTTGGTTAGGCAGAATAACTTATTTGTGGTTTAATTGCATGATTTTTATTTAAAAGCTTTTTTTTTCTTTTTTTTGGTTTGTTTTGGTTTCAGTGTCAAAATTTGAGAGGTAAGACTAATGGTGTTAAATGCAGAGTGGTTCAGGAAGGAGTAGCATTTGCCTAGCATATGTCCAGATGATGACTGCTCAGCTGGAAGCAATTCAAATTACAAGGTGTCTTCATCTTTTAATAGCTACCATTACCTCACTAAATGATAGTAAGGAGCCACATTTTACTTGCTTCACTAAATGATATATTGCAACAAAATTATTTATGACAGGCAGCAAAATCCTTCATTTTTAGTGGAGAAAAGCACTTTGAGGTTTCAGCATAGCTTCCAGAAGCAACCTTTAATGAGAATTCCAAAGGACCCTTGTAGAAGATACTCATGAAAGAATCATGCTTGTCATTGGTTTCTCAAGGTTCTTCCATCATGAGCCTAAATTACTACTCCAACTAGCTACACATATTTGCCTTACTTTTTCTCCACTGTTCACCAAAACAAAGGATGAAGTAGTTTTCCTTACTGATTTAAAAAAAAAATTACTGTTGCTATTTGCCAAGGACCCATTCTCAGTTCATTGCTGATTTTCTCTCGGCCCCAGTTCTTATGATGTTGTTTGCTCACTAGACTAACTATTGCTTGTTTCACCAGTACATAATATTTAGTTAATGGTAAAATGCTTTAGAGTTGATCAAAATAGAAGCATGCCTTAAGAATAAAATCAACAATTTTAGACAGTTAACAAAATGTTTAAATCTTTGTTTTCATAATTCAGCCATGAACCAGTTATGACATAAGGCAGATAGATATTAAAGAAAAGGGAAAATCAGCATGAATTTAAATAACATTAGGAATCTAGCTTTTAAAATTTCATAGTGATGTCAAGTCTCAGAAGGGTATGTTATTGGTAGGAGAGTCTGCATTGTGTGAATGGAGGTTTTTGTCTTCGGATTCCGCAGGAGAAGACTCACATAGGGATCCAGACTCAAATAAAGGCAGCTGGAAGGGAAGTAGCAAGCACAAAGCAGTTTATTAAAGGGAGAGTGCAGTCACAAGGTGGGAGAGTGGGCAGGTCCTGCAAGATGGAACTGGCCCTAGGTTATTTAGGGGTTGGATATTTGTTGCAGTCTCTCTGGGCTGGGAGGAGCTATGATACATAGTTTGGTGGTCTCTAATGGAGGCTGCTTCCAGTCATTTCGGGAGCTCCTCCCACAGGTTGGGAGGGGGACTTTTTGACCCTGCAAGGTTCGTACCAGAAAGTCCTGGCTGCCTTTCTGTATCAGAGGGGCTATAACCACAATGCAAATTCATTATATTGAGGTTAGGGGGTTTTACTCTGGGGCAGAGATGGAAGGGGAAGGAGAGTACCGCTCTGCACCTGTGGCTCTTATTTGTTAGCCCCCAGATCTGGATGTTGTGTCTCTGTGCTTTTAATATGTAGCTTATTTATCACCATCCTTGCCTCCAGCTCATTTCTCTATCATTTCTCTTCAAGGACTTGGGACTCTGCCTTTGGGTGTTCCTTTCACTGCTTATGTCTAGCTTCAACCTAACAGTTACATTGTTTGTTATAATCATTTTCAAATGGTTATATTATGTCATTGGAAATTTTGCTAGAGTAGATACAATCAGATCTATATAAGAAAATTGTATTGGCTATTAGGTATTTATCTGTAATTTAGCTGTTAAGTATTACCAATACATTTTCATATATTTTATTAAATTTCTCTAAATTGTCTTACTAGTTTGAGAGCTTTACAACCATATTGTCATCTGTAATTAGAGTAAGTGTGCACTGTTAGCATATTAAAACCATGTTAAAAGACATTTTAACAATAAAATTTATTCATATTCCCTAGAAGTTAGTGTTTTATCTTTACTTATCCTTTCTTGTTATACATATATACAAATATACATATATATATTTAAAGATTTTATTTGACTCAGAGAGAGAGAGATCACAAGTAGGCAGAGAAGCAGGCAGAGAAAGAGCAAGAAGCAGGCTCCCTACTAAGCAGGGAGCCTGATATGGGGCTCGATCCTAGGACCCTGAGATCATGACCTGAGCGGAAGGCAGAGGCTTTAACCCACTGAGCCACCCTGGTGCCCCCATGTATACCAATATTTTAAAAGAATTACATGTAACTGTAGTATATATGGAGCAGTTTAGCAAACAGATTTTAAGTGTTTATTTTTTATGAAAATTTTGCATTTTGCATTTCATTCATCTCTGCTGTTGCATTGGGTTGGGGCTGGAATTAGGTCAACTCTATCCCTCCTGGTGTTTCTTCTAATTCTCTCTGGTTTATGCCAGAGTTCCGGGGTCTTACCCGGAACCCTGTGTGGAGGGGGAGTGAGGGTGGGGGTGGGTGGGTGTCAGTCGTCACTTTATCTGTTCCAGATATGACATTCTGTGGTCCCAGAAGTATGGCTCTTTTAGTTCTGGCAGCTTTCTGTCACTTCATTGCCGAACTTGGAACACAGGGATTGTTTGAAAGACTGCGTTTTTGCTTATGTGTACCATAGAGCCGTTTATTTCTTGAGTCTTATTTCCTTTTTTCCTGGTACTTTTTTTTTTTTTTTTTAAGATTTTATTTATTTGATAGAGAGAGACACAGTGAGAAGGGGAACACCAGCAGGGGGAGTGAGAAAGGGAGAAGCAGGCTGCCCACCGAGCAGGGAGCCCCATGCGGGGCTCGATCCCAGGACCCTGGGATCATGACCTGAGCCAAAGGCAGACGCTTAACAACTGAGCCACCCAGGTGCCCCACTGGTACTGTCTTAAAGCAGAAAACATGCTATCTTCTCTCAGGACCTAAAACTTTTATTCCTTGCTTTTCTTTCCCTTTGTTGCAACCAGGGAGATTGAGAGGTTGGGAGGGAGGCTGAGTCTCCTCCCAAATCAGCATTAGGTTGGAAGTCTTACTGGTAGCAATGGGCAATTGAGTGTTGAGTGCAGGCTAATGATTTCCATCTTCCTCTTCTGTGTTACCTGCATTTTAACTTCTACTGCATTTAATTTCTGCTATGGTAGATCACAACTTGGCTAGCCTTGTTGTTAAATGAGAATGGATAAGGGAAGCTGCTCCTGGAAGGGAAAGAAAAAAAGATGGAAGAGGAGAGAAAGTTTCCCGTTAATGGAATTGTGAGGCAAGATGAGAACTGTAGATGGAGAGTTTTTCTGTTCAGTCAGGCAGGTTTAGTGGTTTAGTAATATTCTGTCTATTCAAACATGCATGCATAGAAACTTAATAGAAACCTCTTAGAGCATGAATTCCATCATGCTGCAGATTCTTTTTGAAGTACATCTGCAAATAATAAAACCTGAAAAATGGTGGCTGAGAGAGTAATACTTTACCAAATATCTGTGTGCTTTCTTGCAGTTAGATGGTGGCCAGGTGTCTAATTCTGGTTATGGGCAGAAATGATGCATGCAAATTTTAGGCCTGACCAGGAATAGTTCTTTAGGACTTCTAGCTATGTTTTCTACTGCCACAGCAATCCTGGAACCCATGAGTTAAGATGGAAAGTGCCTGACTCCCTGAGTTACCACATGAAAGAGAGATGCTTTTAAGGGTTCCCTAACTAATATCAGGAGATGATTTAAAAAACCCCAAACTTGGAAATGTTAGGGCACTGACACTTGGGGTTTATTTGCTATTGTAGCATTGGCTACCCCAGTCTAGCTAATGTAGTTTGGAAAGTAAGATGAGTATTCTTTGCAACTGCCATTCTGGTACATGGATCTTTGTGTCATAAAAATATTCACCACAAAAATTCTTTTCTTTTAAAAAAAAGTGATATCTATTCTTTTGTTCTAAAATTATAAATCATTTACTATAGGACAAGTTCTTGACAGAAAAACTAAAAGCCACATTGTTACATATTTCTGCCAGTTGAAGACTGACTTGGGATAAAGACAAAGCATGTTAGAAATTATAACTTAGTGGAGAAATATGATTCTATTACAAAAAATAAAAGATTTATGAATAGCATTTTGATGACATGTCTATTCCTTAAAATAAGATTTTCTCAAGATCTGGAGCTCATTCAGATAGAGGTAGATTTTTTGTCATTAAAAATTGATTTAAATGTTCTCTGTTATCTCAGTGAAGTTAAGCATCTAACATAGAGAAGTCTTACGTGAAAACCCATATTTTATTATTATTTGGTGTGGCTATTGCCCAAAACCTGAAAGATAGTTTAGAGGATCTCAATGGTTTGGAATACAGAAAACCTTAGTAGTTCCTTTAATCAGTTTATAAGTTATAAGAATTCAATTTAGGAAGTTAATATTTTTCTTTGAATAAGAATTTAGATTTTCTGGTTCCCCTCTGCATCCTTCCTTTCCTTCCCTTTTCCCTTCCCTTCCCTTCCCTTCCCTTCCCTTCCCTTCCCTTCCCTTCCCTTCCCTTCCCTTTCCCCCCCTATATTCCTTTGAGTTTAGAGGAGTTTATTCTCTCTTTTCAAAAACACTTAAAATTAAGGTCCTACAAAATACTTCTAAAGTATTTGAAATAATCCACTTAGTTTTTCCCACTGAAATCATTTTACAACATTAAAACAGTGTTAGAAGTGTATTCCTGGGTTCTTCCAGCTTGTCACACTGTTATTATTTCTGTGACTTCTGGTTTTTTTTTTTTCATGCTTTTTTTAAAGATTTAAAAAATTTTTTTTATCTATTTGACAGAGAGAGATAGAGAGAGAGAGAGGGGGATTACAAGTAGACAGAGAGGCAGGCAGAGAGAGAGAGAGAGAGGGAAGCAGGCTCCCCATTGAGCAGGGAGCCCAATGTGGGGCTTGATCCCAGGACCCTGAGATCCTGACCTGAGCTGAAGGTAGAGGCTTTAACCCACTGAGCCACCCAGGCGCCCCTCTGTGACTTCTCTTTTATTCACAAAGGAATTTATTTACTTATTTAGAACTTTCTCAGGCAATTGACTTGTGTTCTCTTATTTTAGTGAAGTCGTATGATCTCTCCACACTTCATAATAAAATCTCATTACAACTCACAGAGATATTAAGAAAAACTTGGAAAGCACACCTTTAAGATTATTCTTTAACAAGAATTGTAGCTGTATTTTCACAGATAGTATAATTAGAATTTCAGGGATCCATGGTAAATACTGAGTGGAAATTTAAGCAAGAAGGTTATTCTGTGATAACTGTGGAAAAAGGAATAAGCCAACTGCTGGTGACAAAATACAGTTTAATGCCAGAATTTAATGCCTCTAACCTTCCCTTATAACTTGATCAGATGTACAGTATACATTTAGTGGCAGACATATTAATAGGAAGGAGTAGTGGTGGTGGTAGAATGTTAGTACTGAAGTTAGCCCTTGAAATGTAATCACATATAGTCACAGTTACTTTTTTAAAGATCCCCAGATAGCCAACAAGGCATCAAGACAATTGTTTTTGTTTATTTTTCTTTGCATTTGGCATGACTTCCCTTTCCCTGGGATGATGAAGAACAAGGGTTTATTTATGTTGGGGGAACAAGTTCAATATGGAGATCCCTCTCCCTCCCTCTTCTCCCTTTCCTCACCCTCCACCCATCCCACTCTCTTTCTTTGGCCTAATGCATTTTTCTGAGAAACAGCATTTTTAAGGTCAACAAAAAGACCTGGGCTCCAGATGTCAGTGTGGAGGCAGCATGAAGAGAAATTGGCTATGAGCATCACTTAGCAGTCACAACTTTTATTTATTCCTTTTCATAAGCCAAGCAGAAACTGTGAGTAAGTAAGGGAAATGGGGTGGGCAGCTTGCCCTTCTGGTCCAAGGATTGGTCAGTCTCTTTTTCAACCTTGGCCTCTGTTAACTGCTAGCCAGTATGTCCTGTGACCTCTGCTCATGTTGCTTCACATCATACTGGTGTCACTTTATGGTCAGTGTATGGTGGTCTGAAGCCAGCTCAGCACACTCTAGAGAGATGTAGGGAGCTGATTCTCAGTTTTAATTTGGTGGACCAGGTTTGCATGCTGACTAAAGTCTTGGGTACTGTGACTATACTATGGACACTATGACTACTGGCAGCAGTTAAATCAGCCATATTAAAATTGGTTACAATTAATATTATAACTCATTAAGTGATTAGATATATAACCTTTTATGAGTCATATAATTCCAAGTTGATACATTTCAGAACTTGTTGACATGTTCTATAACATGTCTACAGGCTTTGAGGTAAACACTTTTGAAAGAAAGAAACATGCTTACCAGAAGGAAATATTTATGGCTGGAAACCCAGTTTTAAACACAACAGACACATTTATACTTGCACCTTAAAATAAGGGATGAGAATCTTTTATCAGCTTCCTTTTACACGTGATGTAACTAAGTAAAAAGTATGCATGACATGACTGCTTTACTGGTCATCATGCTTTACTACTATTAAACCAACAATTTCTTCAAAGGGGCATGTCTTAAAATCAAGTTTAACATAGTTTCCTCTTCAAAATAGAATTTGCCTCAAGTTCTGGAAATCTCAAGGGATGTTTCCTTGGTTTTAGGAGGTGCGCTGAATCCTAACTTGCTATCACATTTTCTAGGTCACATTTATTTATCTCTTTGGCTTTTGAGATTCTTTTGGTGTCTCAGTGCCTCCACCCAGACTTTCTCATATTGAATCACTGAAAGAACTAAAAAAAGAAAGAAAAGTTGTATCTCCATTTTCTTGGCAAAACTCTTTGAGTTCCTATTCTTCCTACAAACTGAGGAAGGCTTTTTGTCCCTTTACTTTCCAGAAAAGGCGCGGACAGTTTTTTGGTTTTCGTTTTTGGCAAATATGCTCTTGAAATTGGTTCTCCTTCAGTTTTGACACTATTTTAAAGACAACGAGAGGCAAAACTTTAGTTTATCTTTCCTTACTCGAAGTGCCATTTCTTTGACATTTCCCCCTTTACATTCCCAATGACATATTCTTTTAAATGCTTGATTTTAAGCAAAACTAATAGTCATTCACATTTGACTTTATTTGCTTTTTTCTGTTTCTCCTCCTCTGTCCAACGATTTATAAACTTTTTCAAAGCTTCGTTTTAGTTCTTTTCTTGTTTTTACTCTTGTACTTTGATCCTCATCAGTCTTATGTCTGCCTATGACTTAATATGCCAGCCATCTTTGCTCAAATGCCTCGAAGCTTCTCATTCCAACATATTCAAAATCAAATTCGTGATCTTTCCTAAGCATCCCCACCATAACTAACTAACTAACTAGCTAACTAATTAGCTAACACAGACTCCTTGACCATTTTTCAGGGTTCTGTGTCTCAGAGAATTAAGTATCATTTGCCAAGATGTGCAAACCAGAAATCCAAGAGCTTTCTTTTTAAAAAAAACCTTAATTTTATTTAAATTCAACTAATTAACTTACAGTGTACTGTTAGTTTCAGAGGTAGAGTTCAGTGATTATCAGTTGTATATAACACCCCATGCTCATTGCATCACGTGCCCTCCTTAATGCCCATCACCCAGTAGCCTCCACCAGCCTCCTCTCCCTCAATCCTCAGTTTGTTTCCTATAGTTGAGAGTGGCTTATGG
This sequence comes from Ailurus styani, assembly GCA_002007465.1. Classification (NCBI taxonomy): domain Eukaryota; kingdom Metazoa; phylum Chordata; class Mammalia; order Carnivora; family Ailuridae; genus Ailurus; species Ailurus styani. The sequence goes on along the minus strand of LNAC01000060.1, from coordinate 4,616,700 downwards.
TTTGTTTCCTTCTCTGATTTCATCTTGTTTTATTTTTCCCTCCCTCCCCCTATGATCCTCTGTTTTTTTTCTTAAATTCCACCTATGAGTGAAGTCATATGATAATTGTCTTTCTCTGATATACAGGAGCTTTCTTAATGCGGCCCTTTCTTTCATACTCATTTCTATTCCTTTTAAATATTTCTTGAATACATCATTTTTTGCCTCACCTCTATTTTCACTGCCACCTACCTCATCTCTTACCAGGATTTTAAAGTCAACTCCTTACTGTGACAGAGGCACTCCTCAGATCTCCCTTCAAGAGAGAACCAACCAGTTCTTTCTGGTTTAAGAGAGAACCAATTGTAAGAGTACAATTGACTGCTGTTGCCTCTAGGATTGAACTCCTGGCCAATGACTAATCACAGAAGGGGTGGTTGAACTTGGTCTGTTATGACCAGTATGGAACTCCTCTATGAGCAGCCTTTGCACTAAAGCTCTTTGTTGGGCTGAGTAAGACTTCGTCAAACAGCTTAGCAGTGTAAGATTCTTCCTACCCAGTCCTTCTTGCTGACATTTCTCTTTAACAGGTTTCTTTCTTTCTTTCTTTCTTTCTTTCTTTCTTTCTTTCTTTCTTTCTTTCTTTCTTTCTTTGTTTTTTTCAGAGAGAGAGAGAGAGAGAGAGAGAGTGAGAGAGGGAATACAAGCTGGGGGAGAGTGAGAAGCAGGCTTCCCGAGGAGCAGGGAGTCCAATGCAGGGCTTGATCCCAGGACCTGGGATCATGCATGACCTGAGCCAAAGGCAGATGCTTAATGACAGAGCCCCCCAGGCGCCCCTCTCTTTCACAGGTTTTAAGCTCACGTTACAGTTCAAAATCTTTCTCTGGGAATTCCAGTTCCTTTTTTTTTTTAATTTTTATTTTTCACATGTATTACCCTCAATAAATTCCTTGTGTTTCTAAGTCCATCTTGGCATCTGCTTCTTGGAGGACCTGAACTGACACACTTTCAGACGGCTCTCCCGTTACCCATTCTTGCTCCCCTTCAAATTTCATGATGCAGTCAGAATGTTGTTTTGTTACCTTGTCATTCCTTGGTTAAAACCTTTCATTGGCTTCCTGGTGTTCCTAAGACAGTGATTAAAATCATTAACCTGGTGTGTAAAGCCCTGCCAATTCTGGCTCTGCCTCCCACTCCAACCTCATCTTGTCCCAAGCTCCAAGCTGGTTTTTCTTTTAGCTTCTTGAATGTTCTCTTCTTCTCCCATACAGTCCTACCACCTGCACACTCTTCTCCCCTCTGGTAACTTCCTTTAATTTTTCAAGACACAGCTGATACATTTCTCGCTTGGAGAAGTTTGATCTGATACTATGGGCTATATCATGTCTTCGTGTTTTAAACTATCATAATGGTATATATGTTTCCATCATAAAACCTATCATAGCTCTGATTTAACATTTATTCATAGCACTTTGATTAGAAATTACCCTCCCTGCCAGTGAATTGAGAGTTTCATGATGACAGTGGCTGTGCTTTTGCAGTTCATAGATGGTGGTCTTCTCATTGTGTCCTCCCATGGTAGAGGGGCAAGGGAGTTCTCTGGAGTTTTTTTTTATGAGGGCATTACTCCCATTCATGAATGCTCTGCCCTCATGGCCTAATCACGTCCCAAAGGTCCCACATCCTAACATTATCATATTGAAGGTTAGGTTTCATCATATGAATTTTGGGGCACACAAAATTTCAGTCTATTACAATAACAAAGCTTTGATTGTAAACCTGAAATTATCTGTATTCTAATAACTCTTTCACTGGGCCTAGACTTGAGTCCTATTAAATCTAGTACTAAGCACTAAATATGCAACCCACTTGTAATGTATTATATGGTTTTGATGAGATGGTTTTAATGGCAGAATTTTTATATTCCTAAATAGTGGCCCAAATGTCAATAGTATATTCACAATCAGGTTTTGCTGTCTTTTCCTGAATTGACTGCTGGTCTAGAAATCAAATCTCAAATTAGTGGTATTTACTCATGCCCAAATATATATATTATCCTCAAAGGAAATAATAAGTTTCAGAAAAGGACTGAAATTTCTGGGTAGTCTTTAAACAAAACTACAGTCTATTTTTTTGAGAAGTCTGATTCAAGATCAAAAAACATGTAATTAGGAGATAGGCTTCAATTTCCAGAAATAATCTTTAGAACTGATTGAAGAATGTCTATTTGAAGAATATATAATAATTGAAAATTATAATTTGCTTAATATTGACTCCTTTGAACATGCAGCATATTACCAGCTTAGTTTCTAAATCCTATACAGATGTTCCCTCACATTCTGTTTACAATTCAAGCCAGCCAGCCCCACTATTAACTCCTCAGCAATTTTGATGTATTTATGTATGTGTGCTCATAAAATGTGTAGCTCAGATTTACATTTCCAGTTAAAAATATGTCCAGATACCCATAATGTTTAGGTAAAAGAAGAAGTCATTATGTAAAATGTTTTCTAGTAGAAATAAAAAAAATCATGACTGTTTGGATATAATATAAAAGTGTATGTGATGGAAAATCTTAGTACCATAAGTTACCCCCAAATGCTAAATTATTGTTTACTCTTCCTGCGTAAGTGATAGGATATATAATGATTAAGATCTAGGGTTGTAGAATTAGGCCAGCCTTGGTTAAAATCATTTCCTACTTATGTGACCTTGGGCAATTTAGTTAATATCTTCAACTAAACTTTCTTATCTGAAAATGGGGATGCACTAGGACTACCCTTATAGAAATATAGTAGAGCTTAAATGGGACAATGTATGAAAAAATCTTAGCTTAGTTCTTAGAACATAATATTCTTGCAATTAAAGTTATTGCTATTTTTATTAACTTTTCAAAAAAGAGATTTCCAATCTTTGTCTAGAGTAGTGATTAGATTTATCATTCTGAAGCCTCAGGTTCCTCTAATTTTGCTCTAAATTCCTTTTTCTTTTCTATTTCACTAATTTATTTATAGGAACAGGATAAGTATATAGAGGATGGATTAAGTCGCTCAAACTAGAAGTTGATTCTCTCTTATATAATTAGTCCAGAAGTAGGTGGATGGTCCAAGGCAGGAGTTAGCCCTGTTCAATGAGGTCATCTAGGAGTTTGATTTCCTTTAATCTTTTTGTCCACTATCCTTTAGAATGATGTTTTTTCTAACATGACTAGAGATGCTTTACTAGCACCTTGTTGTGTCCTAGCTTAAGACAAGGGGAGGAGAAAGTAGAGATCAAGCATTTTCCTTTTAGAGGATTGACCCACAGCTGGCATATTTCAGTTCCATCTATATCCCACTGGTTGAATGTAGTCACATGGGGGACATCTATCTCTAAGGAAGGATGTGAAAGATAGTCTCTAGTTTTATGACCCTGTTCCAGGAAAAATGCAGGGGTTCTATTACTAAAGTGAAAAGGTCAGATAGTAGTCTCTCCCACAAATAATGTGATACAGTGCAAAAGCGCTCTCAGACCAGGGGCCAATATAACTGGGAATACGACATGAATCAGTTCAAAGCAGTCTCATGACCTGGAGTTTCCATAGGTCTCCCCTTTCTCTAGGTTTCACTGTCTTACTGCTTTACACTGCCTAGGATATTCCTTAATCTTTCATTATATGACACAACAATAATATTTATTGAGCCCATGGTATATGCTGGACGCTAATCTGAATATTTTACATGTGTCTTCTCTTTTATGTATTCGTATCTTCCCAACAACTCTGTGAGGTAGGTCCTGTTATTACTCTGACTTTACAAACAAGGAAACTGAAGCATGGAAAAGTCAAATAATTTGTACTGTTGGGATTTAATCTTGGGCTTCTTAACTCTAGAGTTCAAGTGTTGATGTGAAGGGTAGCAACTAATTTAGCCCCTTAACTGAAAGTATTAGTTTCTTATTTCTGTCATAGCAAATAACTACAAACTTGGGGGCTTACAGTCACACATGTTTATTATCTAACAGTTTTGGAGGAAATATGAAATGGTCTCATGGGGCAAAAATGCAGATGTTCACAGGGCTAGTTCCTTCTGGAGGTTCTTGAGGAGAAGAGGTTTCCTCGCCTTTCCAGTTTCTAGAGGCCACTTGCATTCATTTCTTGCGTGCCCCCCCTCCAACCCTGAGAGCGGTCCCGTTGCTCCAAACTTTGCTTCCATCATCACATCTCCTTCTTGCTTTCTGGCTTCCTTCTTTTACTAGTAAGGACCTGGTGATTTCATATGGGCCCACCTGGATAATGCTGGATAATCTTCCCATCTCAAAGTCCTTAATCACATCTGCAAAGTCTCTTTTTCCATGTAAGGTAACATTTTCACAAGTTACAGGAATTTAGATATGGACATCTTTTAGGAGCCATTATTCTGCTTACCACAAATGCTCTTTTGAAGGATGTCATTGATTTATTAACAAATCCAATGGACTTCCTCAGACTTTGCCACTTTTGACCTGCTTGTAACATTTGACATTGTCTACTACGTACTCTCATATCCATCCTTAATTTCCTAATTGCAACTTACCCAAATTTCTGTACTCCTTGATGACTACTTTTGTCTTTTTTACTCCTTCTCTTGTCCTCTTCAGTGTAGATGTTTCCCAAGGACCTGCTTTAATTCTTTGTTCTTCTGTGTATACCCTGCCTCGCTATCCTCTTACATCTAATTTTATAACAGAATCTGTAACCAATATAACACTTATATTTGTGTCTCCAACCCTGGTTTTGCTCTTGAATTTTAATGCAACATTTAAAAAATGTCTGCTAGATATCTTTGCCTGACTGTTCTGATGTTTCAGATTCAGCTCTTCAAATTGAAATTACGGTCTGCCTTCCCATATCTGATGTTCCCCTGGGTTTACTAATTTTGTTAATGCCCCTTTATCTTCACAGTCATTTGTCTCATGAACTCATGTTCTCTTAGACTCATCTAGCTCACTTGTTCCTCAAAATGTATGTATTCTATTTGTATTATATGTAATTCTCATTCCTCCCATTTGCTGCATTTCCACTGCCATTCTTATACTTCTCTTGCCAGGTATATTTCATCAGCATACCAATTTATTTTATACATTGCCACCAGATTTATGCGTCTAAAACTGAGCTGTAGTCATATTACACCCTTGTTTACAGAATTGTCCGACTTTGCTGAACCTTCTTCCTCTACCTTCAACATTATCTATTCCTATATGCATTTATATACTCTTTGTTTCTGGCAAATTGGACTCTTTGTTTCATGTTCATCATGTACTTTTTTTATCTCTGCCCTCCTGCTCATAATTTTCTTATACTTGGCACATCTTACTTAACTGGAATTTAGGTTAATATACTATTTATATCATGAAGACTTCTGATAGTTTTTGAATTATATATACCCACGTTTTATTAAATTTAACACTTTTACTCATTTGTACAATTATTTTTGAAACTATCATTGAGTAGAAGATTGTATTTGGTTCATCACCCAAAAAGGTGTTTAAGAAATACTCCTACAGCCATGAATCTGTAATATAAGAAGATAGGGCAAGAGCCATGATTTTCATCCTGGAGAGTAAGGAAGGAGTATCAAAATCTTGCACATGTATATTTGTTTCAAAAAGGTGTATTAAATCTTATAAAATACTTGGAAAAATTAAAAACCTATTTTTAAAGTTGAAATATTGGGAGAGGACATATTTTTGGTTATTACTGCCATATCTTGTAGCTAATGCCAGTCTGGACTTTGAAGCTGACTCCTTGGGTTTAGATTCTGGCTAGGCCAGGAAATTAAGCAAGTTATTCTACCTCCCTGTTCCTCATATTCTTTCTCTAAAAGGCTGAGAAATAATAGCTACCTTATAACACTCACACAGCAGTGTGTGACATGTGATAAGTTTCCAATGCATAAATCCACAATTACTAGCTGTCGTTATTATTTCTTAAAAATAGTCATATCTTTAAAAGGTTGGGAAGTACTGGACTAGGTGGTCTTTATCATGAATGGATCCCTAGAATTCTATCATTTTCTCAAAAAATAGCTCTGCCTAATATCTGTCATCATATGGCTTTATATATAGTCAAAATTATAGTTTTTTCATCCTGATTATTTATAAATATTTATAATATTAATATTAAGCATTATGAGTTTTGAGACTTACTCATTTTGAATCAGTTCTTACTGATTCTAGCTTCTTACAGTTTGTAGTATTAAGCTGTATAGAGAACAAAGGTAGATTTATTGATTATTATTATTGTTGTTGTTGTTGTTATTATTAGGGCAAATTCTCCCTCTATTGTTCATCTAGTTTAGATTATAGACCTGTTCTATAGGAACACCACCAGTGACAAATCTATAATCAAACTATACCCAATCATTTGGTTTAGGCATTTAAATTTGTTAATTTGTCATTTTAAAAATTGGGAGATTTCTATAAGCCTGATTCTTTAGTAAGTTACCCTTGGCAAAATTGCCAAGGTACTTATTACTCTTATTTGTGTGTGTATATGTGTTTAGTGCATTAAGTTCACACAAAATGTAAGTAATTATACCATGCTTTATAGGTTGCTTACAGTTGAGAAGCCTACTTTTTTCCCTATGCTGTTTTATTTGTTACTTTGAGCGAAATAGTTTCATTTTTGTAATTTTTATCTCTGAATTATGTGTCAGCTAGACTATATAGACCATATTAAGATGGATACTCTAGGAAGAATTAAGGAAACGTCTGTATACACTCTAAAAATAAGCCAATATTTGTTAGGTGAGTACTGCATTGCTAATAGGAAATCATCTGCTAAAAATTTTCACTTTAAGATTGAAGTTGCTAGTGAAAGATACTTAGTTGGTACTGTGTTTGCATATTCATACTATAAGTAAGAGTATCATTTTATCCATGCTGAAGTTGTTAGAGGTAAGATATGCAGTTATAATACATAAAATCTTTATATTCTGATTAATTATTATGGTATGTAGCAATGAATAAAGAAACATAAACCTGCAGTTATTTTTTAAAAAATTAATAAACATTTATATTGATTCCTTGCTACCTAATCAAGGTAAGACACAGTCTCTGTAAATATTATCTTGTTATTGATTCAGATTCAAAATGTACTAATAGAAATGTAAAATGCTAACCTCGTTGGTCTATAATGACTTCTTTATTTTCATTTTTCATGTTTCCCATTGTATCAGATTACAGATATAGAATTTTTTTAGCCTTTATTTCAGTTTTGCCAAATGCCTAAACCAATGATTGGGTATACTTTGATTATAGATTTGTCACTGGTGGTGTTGCTCATAGGTAATAGCAAATATGATTTATTTGTTTCAACCCACTGTCAAAGTCTGTTAACAGCTACGAAAATGGCTTATTTTATAAATAAATGTTTTCAATACAGACATAACTGAAAGGGAGTATATATGGCATGATAAAGTTGCTATACCATTGATGAATATCATAACAAATTTTCAAATCATGAGCATGGTTGAAAGAATTCATCCTTATTTTAATTTTCATTATGTTGTATAATAAAAACACACAACTGAATATATAACACTGGTTCTCAACATTGGCCACACAATTGAATCACTTGGGGAGCTTTGAAAAAATTAACATCATAATCTCTAGGAATGAAGTTGAGATGTTTATAATTTTTAACAACTCCCAAGGAGATTCCGATGCTCATTCAAGTTTGAGAACCATTGGGAAAAATACTTTGACTTTACCTACTATGTTGACATATGGGAATGTACATACTACCCGCATATATAAAATATACAAATTTACATATACACTGAGAGATAATAAAGTAATAAATTCTGTTCCTTACTTTTGCATGTGTAACTTTTACTCTGATAAGGCTAATATTTAATGAGCTAAATGCCCATGACTGTTCTTGGTGTCCTTACTGAATTAAAAAAAAAAGTTACAATACTCTTATGGCTTATGTATTCTCTCCACTTTAATAATGAAGAAACTGAGGCACAGGGTTGCCAAGTTACTTGTCCAATGTCATACCAGTGATGACTTGTAGAGTAAGAATTTGAAAATGAGCCCTCTGAATACAGATTTTGTTAATCATTTTGCCACGTTGCGTTTACTATTAATTTATAAGTTACTAATTAGGTCATTTTAAGAGGAAAACAATTAATTGGATGATGATTAAGGCTGCTGTGAAAATATAGATAAAGTAATCAGAAATATTTATTGCTGTTCATATGTCACTTGGTATAAGAAAATTAATTTACTGACATTATTTTAGGTTTTAAATATTTAAAAAAATTAATTCTAACAGGGAGCTTTCTCATTTATTCTTTTTTTTTTTTTAAAGATTTTATTTATTCATTTGACACACACAGAGAGATTATAAGTAGGCAGAGAGGCAGGCAGAGAGAGAGGAGAGAGGAGGAAGCAGGCTCCCCGCTGAGCAGAGAGCCCGATGTGGGCCTCGATCCCAGGACCCTGGGATCATGACCTGAGCCGAAGGCAGCGGCTTTAACCCACTGAGCCACCCAGGCACCCTCATTTATTCTTTTTTAGGGAATTATAGGATCATGTGTCAAATCTGTTTACCATAGAGTCTTTGGTCCTTTGATTTCAGAAAAATGTTCCTAGAGGTAGGATAAAGTTCTCAGAAGCCTGTAGATGGCAGTAACTTCCTACTGTTGGGTATTTGCTATTCATCAGCACTTTTGTCTGAAAAGCAGATTGAAACTAGATGTGGAACTGCAACCTGTGGTGGCTGTGGACAAATGGACGAAGGTGGAAATACATTTCTCTATTTGACTTTCCAAAAGCAATTTTCTGTGACTGGTTTTGAAAAGTTAGGCCATGCCTTCTATTTAAATAAGGATTGAATCACATCTGTCTATATCTGAAAGCAAAAGCTGAAGCAAAGGAAGGGCATTCTCAGCAAAAGCAGTATCAGGAAGCATTTTGTTATCATTCTTTGACATTGCATTTAGGGTCACACCGTTTTTCTAAATACAGTGATCAACATGATTTATGTGGAATTCCAAAAGCAATGATCCAGTAAATTTACTAACAGTTCCAGTAAATTTGCTTCACGAATCCCACATCTGATGATTGCCTTCTGCTCTTGGCATTTTCTGCCTAATATACCATATAATATGGTTCAAATCGAGAGATTTATTTTGTCAAATCATTCACTGGAGAGGCTAGTGAAGACTTTTACTGTGTATTAAACAATCAAAGCCACGGATGATTCGGATTGCCTTGCTTTCGAAGGCTTTATTAGAGTTGTCAAGAAAAAAAGTCATCCATCCTCCTATTGCCCTTTAAACAAATTTACTTAAATATCTTGGATGCTCCTTATTTTTCTGTTAAATATCGTACAAGTGTGAGAATGCTGTAATTATGGCAACTCCATGCGATCAACATCTCTCTTTGGATTGATTAACTGGTATTGATAAAAAGGATGGCCCATTAATATGTTTCAGTAGAATTAGAACATTCGGTCTCTGGCCCACCAGATATTTGGAACTTGTGCAGTACTGTTTGAGTTTAAAGAAATAGAGAGAAACATTTTGTGGATATTGCCCTTTGTGAGTTGTCCTCTGACTGACAGTCAGATAAGTTTTGGCATAACTGTATTATCTGGGCTGGTTTCTGACATCTGTTTTTTTGGTTTTTTTTTGGTCAGTGGGCCAGAATCCTAATAAATATTTTTGGAAGCAGGACACCTTGTTCAAAAGTGGACAAGTCCAAGTAAGGTAAATATTCATGTTCACTAAAACCAAAGGCAAGATGAGATGAGCCAAAAATATTTATGGGAGCTCATTTTCTTTATGTAATTGGTCCTAAAGGGAAGATGAAAGCTAAAGAGCTCCAGGGATTTGCCCCATAATTAGTTTTACACTGTCATGGATACAATGAACATAAATTGATGCACAATTTATATAATAGAATGCCTTTACAATTCTGACATGTAAGGGCAAGAGAAGCCTCTGTTTTCTGTTAATTTATTGAAGAAGTTTCTTTATATAACCATCTCCAGGGATATGGTTAGCACCACAAAATCATTTTATGGTAAAATGCTTAATGGACTAACTCTGTTCTATGATAGAACAGTCATCCAACCATTTTTAATTGTTTAAAATAAAGGAGACTATCAGGATAGTCAGTTTCTGTCATAGAACTGTTTAAAGAACCAGAGAAAACTATCCTTACTTTATACTTACTGGCATTGTGTTCAACAACAAAGCTGAAATAGTGAGTATCAGTGGTCCAGAGGAATTTTGTTTTAGTGCAATAGACCAATAATTTTAAAGGCTATTTGTTAGAGCCATAAAGATTATTCCCAATTTTAACTGGATATCAGAAATTTGAAATTCATGAATTCATATGATAAATATTTGCTTTATGCAGCAATATACTAGTGAATAAGAGAGACACCCCTATGGAATCTGGGTTCTTCTGGGGGAGAGATTAAAAAACTAATTTTATAAAGTAATTAAAAAAATTAAATCCATGGTTTTTACATTTCAGTGTATCATGAAGGTATTCAAAAGGAAGGTCTCCTGTAATGTGGGACTTAAAAAAGACTCCTTTAGAGTTAACTTTTAATTCTTTATCTAAAATAAAATAGGATTTTGACATAGTTTGCCTACTTTCACTGATGAATGGAAACTCTACTTTTGCATAGTATCGTTCTAGGACAGCTCAAAGAGCAAAATAGGCAGGAATTAGGAAAAAGAAGTTGATGTTCTCTATTACCAAAAACATGGGTATGTTGGTGCTGTGCTGTGGGTTCTTAATAACAAATCTCTCACACATGTGAGATGGACATTTATGTAATTGAGAGAGGATATATTTATGTTTTAGAAAAGAATTTAACTCCCATTTAAATAAATTAAATTTGATTTTTAAGTTACTTTGTAAGATGATCCACAGCAGAATCATACAAGTGGACTGTTTTCCTGAAAATAGGCTGAAATTTAGTGGAATGTTTCCTAGGAAACAGTATGTTGGATTTGGGTAAATATAAATCTGTAGAAAAACAAGTCAGGAAAATATGTGATGCTCAGTTCTGTGTACATGTTTGTTTATTTAATTCTCGTGAAAATGAGATCAGACTCGTAAAGCATCAACACTTTTTTTCCAGAGCCTGAAGGAGACAAAAAGCTATTCATACTTTTTAGATTGAGTTCTTATAATTTCCAAAATATAAGGGATTGTTTAACAGTGATAGAATGTGATTTTAATAATGGAATAGTTTTTTTTAAAGCTCAAAGGTTTTTGGAAATGTTTGAAAGTGAGAGAAAGAGAGGCTGTCAAAAACAAATTCAATGGGGGAAAAGAAACACACACATAGGAAAGAGAAACAGAAAATGACAATCGAAATGACAAAATTCAGTTCCTGAACATTCAGGTAAGTAAACTGTCCTTTTCATGCCAGAAATCTTTCTTTCACTCTTAAAATATATGCAAAAGTGCACTAAACTGTTCATGTTTCAGACATGATACTTTTTAGTAAAAATTTCTGTTTTTTCTACTCTGCCCGTGAGGTACTCTCAAATCTTGTTAGCTAAGAGATGTCTGCTCATTAGTCTTATCGAAGTTTCTTTGATGATGTGTGTTATTTTCTTATCCAGAATTTTGTTTTGATTCTTTAAAATATAAATCTCTATAATTTGTTCTGAAGTTAATATTAGCCTAGGTAAATTAGTCTAATGCCATTCAAATGGAACATGAGTAAAAAATCGAACATGAGTAAATCTTAAATCGAACATGAGTAAAAAATGTGGCAAATCTGATCCTTATCATTTTCATGTTTTTGCAGAAGTTATTCTGCTGGATATTTAAGAATTTTCTTGATCTGACTTGTATTTAGTTCCTAGAAATTTCTCCTTCAAAGAGATTTTCAAAGAAAGCACTTGTGGTCCTGATGATGTGTGGTGTATACAGATTCCCGCTCAAAATAGACAAATTTGAGAATGTTTTGTGCACATTAGTAATGATGGAAATGTTTTCCTTGATATTTATCAGTTGTCTACTGTATTCAAACATAGTGCTACTGATGGTGTTTAATGCACTAGACTTATTTGTTGAGGTGAAGAAAATAATCAAGGAAAGATTTACTAAGTCTCAACCCATAAACCATTTTAAAAGTTATTATTATGCAAAGGATAGCGACCATCTGTTCTCTATCTCCATTGTAGCCAGAACATGAGGAAATAAACTTAAATTGCACTATGAGGTAGTTAGGTTACAGTAATTGAGAAATTTCCTGACAGGGTTATTAAACATAAAATGAATCAGGAAGAGAGGTTGTGAAATCTTAGATTCCTTTTTCCTTATTATTTAAAAAAAAATCCTCCCCTGCCCTTTATTCTGCTAGTTGGCTTGTAAGCTGATAGACTTCTCGAGATTTAGTTATCTCTACCTATGATTTCACAAATGTGTTTCTTTCAAGGGTTAATGTCAGAGGGAAGGCCGTGAAAAACTAACAATAATCAAATAATAGGCAAGATTTGTTGGATTTTTATTATGTAGTAAGCCCTGTGTGAAGAACTTTGCAATCACTTTCCCACTCAAATATGGTGATGAATAAGGCAGCTCAGTCTATGTGGAGTCCATGTATGTTCAGCATTCAAGTTGGTGATGGCTGCACACACACTGAAGAACTCATTCCTGGCAGCAGACTTTTATGTCTCTTAAACTTGCTATAAAGATCGAAAAGTCACTTCAAAAACAGCAGTGTTTCTCTTAATTTGAGAGGGACAGAATGCAGCATGGGGGATGACTTGGCCAGGTCGCTTTGGATGTGTTTATATGGTACGGGGAACCTGTCAGTTTCATGGTGCTGTATCAGGGAACACCTTATTTGCGATGCTCCATGTTGTCTCTGGATGATAACATGATTACGAGTGCTTGTGGGTTGAGAGTGTGCCTTGATTAATTCAGTGGGCTGAAGATCATTGTGTTTTCCTTCCAAAAGGCAGAATGCATTTCTGTAAAAGAATGGACCTGAGTGGCTGTCAGTATTGATAATATAGGAATGGCTCCAGACCTTTGAAGCCCAAATACCAGTATCTATCTCATTGCCATTCCTTCCTTCTTTGCAACAAAATCTTCACTCCAGGTTTTCAGAATGGGTACTTCTCAGATCTTCCCTGACTTTGCCAGTCCTGTGTAATGAAACTTATTTTTGCTTTTGTTCCTTTGATTGTAAACGTAAGCAGCAGAAATAGGTCTTAATTTCACAATCTTGTAAGCATGCCCAACAGTTTAATCAGTGGGAGATGCAGTAAGCCCCACAGAAAAATAATTATGGTGAAAACATGTAAGTTGGCAGACAGTTTGCTAGAATCTCCTGAATTGATGAAAGGAAAGAACATTTTCCACTTTTTTATTTTTTATTTTTTATTATTTTTTAATTTTTTTAATTTTTTATTTTTTATTATTTTTTAAAGATTTTATTTCTTCATTTGACACAGAGAGATTACAAGTAGGCAGAGAGGCAGGCAGAGAGAGAGGAGGAAGCANGAACCTTTTGAAACACTTATGAGAGCTTTGAGTAGAAAATGAGCAGATGTCTCTATATTTTGAATTGGACCCCAGTCATTCAAATTATTCAAATAATTGATTCATAATGTATATGACATAGATAAATGGTAGATAATTTAATACTTGATATATTTCAAGTCTTTCACTTTGATTAAAAGATAAGATGAAGACTGTAGATGCTTAGATGTATTTTATCTTGTTTATCTTTAATTCTGTTTTATGATTTATTTTTTTAAATTGTTTACTAAACTTTTTATTTTGGAGTAACTAATTTATAAAAAGAGTTGCAAAGATAGTACAGAGAGCTCTCATATCTTCATTATCTGTGTTCCCCTGTTGTTGCTGTTTTACATAACTGTGCTACGTTTGTCACAACTAAGAAACCAACACTGATACAGATTTTACTCAGATTTAAGTGGTTTTTCTCACAAATGCTTTTTACTATTCTAGGATTCTATCTTGGAATAGAAATTACATTTATTCAACATGTCTCCATAGTCTATTCTGGGATGTGAGGTCCTTCCTTAATTTTCATGAGCTTCACAATTTTGAAGAATATTGGTCATTTTGTAGAATGTCCCTCAGTTTGGGTTTGTCTAATATTTTCTCATAATTAGACTGAGGTTATGAGTTTTAGGGAAGAATACCAGAGTTGAAGTACCATTCTCAACATATCCCATACCCCATATAAGGAGGTATATACTATCAACACGACTTAACACTATAGGCATTGACATTGATCACCTGGTTTAAGTAGTGTTTTTCAGGTTTCTCCACGGTAAAATTACTTTCCCTCCCTTTTCATATTCTGCGCTTTGGAAGCAAATTATTAAATCCAGCCTACTTTCAAGGGGCAGAGGATGTAATACTATTTTAAGATTATTCGTTTGCTAATCAGCAGAACCAAAGGGATAGCATAGTGCTTTGACTTTCTTAGAAAAAAAGGTGTAAATAAAATTGAATAAAACTGTGGATCTCCTGACCTTTATTGAGTCACTCTCCCATGATGGAGTATGACATCCAGAGTAGGAATAAGTTGTCATTATTTTCCTATCTATCAGCTGGGAGAATGGGAGCAGAGCTGATAAAGGCCAATTTTATGCTGATATGATTGAGTTAATCCACATCCTCATGAAGGCATGAACAAGATCTTAAAGTAGTGACTCAGTATGTTATACCATCATGCTTGCCATATCCAGACTTGTAGCCCATTTTATATTCAGTTTACACAAACCTTGGCAGAAGTAACAGTGATTTGACCAATGAATACAACCCTTGACTTGGACCATAACTAATTTCTATCCCACTATTAATTGTTGAGCACTTATTATGTGTTTGAGGCCTTTCAGGCATTTTTAATACTTGATCCTGTTGATAAAATAATTTTATAAAATAGGCGTTAATAGCCTTATTTTATAAAGAAATTGAGACTCACAGAGGTCAAGTAACTTGACCATACCAGTAGTTGGAGTTGCCTTTAGAAGTTAATATAAGTTTCCTCATTTCAAAGTGCATGATTGTTCCACTCTATGTGAATTACATATATATGAAATATAATTTAAAAGTTCTATCATAACAGCAAAAAAAGTCTGAGAGTATAGGTTTTTGGTAGTTAATTTAATAATATCATTAAGATTTTTGCTATTATAATTTAAGATTAATGGTATTTCATTTTGGTATAGCAATATAAAAGTAATTCGGTGGTCATGCTATATCCATATTCAAGTAAATATTGAATATTATTGCATTGCCAAAATTCTCCAGGTGGATAAAAATTCATTACATTAAAAAGCATTCAGCTGAAGGTGCTGCTGGAAGCAATCTTATTTCATTTTCCTCAGAGTGCACACTTGCTGCTAATTTTGTTTTTGTATTGAAAGTCAGCATCAAAAAAATGTTTAACATGCAAGGTACAGGGGAAAATCAAATCAAAGATCTGTCTTGAATAGTGTTTGAAAGAAGTTAATCTTTAGGAATCCTGTTTCTAATTCTCAAAGATACTTAAAAACATTAAAAGTCATTGAGTATGGAAAAATGCACAAACTCTTATAAAACTNTTTTGATAAGGCTTCCCAAATGCACTCATTTTCTTTAGCTATTCTTACACTACTGTTGTTGTTTCCATGATTTCTAGCCTAAGTTTCATGAATATTAGAAATTCCCAAGGGTGGGAGTAATTAACAGAAAGTCCAGAACTCTGAGTTGTAATCAAGGCTTGCCATTTGAGTCACCAGGATTAAACTGACCTAAGCTTAAATGAATAATTTATTAAGTTTTGCCATTGCCTTCTTGGCTTTGTTTAAATTTTTTTCTTTTTCCTTGTTTTTAAAATAGTTACTCGAACTCTGTCATCCTCATCCATGTGGGCAAGTGACCTTCAAACCTTTTTGGCTTATAAGAGGGTAGTATAATATTGTGCACCCTTGTTTTGGCGCTGTAGTTAGATACTCCTATTAGCAGCGTGAATTTGGACAAGATCATAACCTCTTTTTGCTTGACTGTGAATATGGGGATAATAATGATAACTTAACTCAGGGAATCATAAGGACCCGGTGAGATAATTCAGATAAAATCACACAGTTCTGTCCCATATGCTACATTCCATGAATGTCATTTCTTTTCCTCCTCTTTTTACTTCTGCAGTTTCTCCTCTTCCAAAGGCTTCTTTGAGTTCTAGAACCTTTTGAAACACTTATGAGAGCTTTGAGTAGAAAATAAGCAGATGTCTCTATATTTTGAATTGGACCCCAGTCATTCAAATTATTCAAATAATTGATTCATAATGTATATGACATAGATAAATGGTAGATAATTTAATACTTGATATATTTCAAGTCTTTCACTTTGATTAAAAGATAAGATGAAGACTGTAGATGCTTAGATGTATTTTATCTTGTTTATCTTTAATTCTGTTTTATGATTTATTTTTTTAAATTGTTTACTAAACTTTTTATTTTGGAGTAACTAATTTATAAAAAGAGTTGCAAAGATAGTACAGAGAGCTCTCATATCTTCATTATCTGTGTTCCCCTGTTGTTGCTGTTTTACATAACTGTGCTACGTTTGTCACAACTAAGAAACCAACACTGATACAGATTTTACTCAGATTTAAGTGGTTTTTCTCACAAATGCTTTTTACTATTCTAGGATTCTATCTTGGAATAGAAATTACATTTATTCAACATGTCTCCATAGTCTATTCTGGGATGTGAGGTCCTTCCTTAATTTTCATGAGCTTCACAATTTTGAAGAATATTGGTCATTTTGTAGAATGTCCCTCAGTTTGGGTTTGTCTAATATTTTCTCATAATTAGACTGAGGTTATGAGTTTTAGGGAAGAATACCAGAGTTGAAGTACCATTCTCAACATATCCCATACCCCATATAAGGAGGTATATACTATCAACACGACTTAACACTATAGGCATTGACATTGATCACCTGGTTTAAGTAGTGTTTTTCAGGTTTCTCCACGGTAAAATTACTTTCCCTCCCTTTTCATATTCTGCGCTTTGGAAGCAAATTATTAAATCCAGCCTACTTTCAAGGGGCAGAGGATGTAATACTATTTTAAGATTATTCGTTTGCTAATCAGCAGAACCAAAGGGATAGCATAGTGCTTTGACTTTCTTAGAAAAAAAGGTGTAAATAAAATTGAATAAAACTGTGGATCTCCTGACCTTTATTGAGTCACTCTCCCATGATGGAGTATGACATCCAGAGTAGGAATAAGTTGTCATTATTTTCCTATCTATCAGCTGGGAGAATGGGAGCAGAGCTGATAAAGGCCAATTTTATGCTGATATGATTGAGTTAATCCACATCCTCATGAAGGCATGAACAAGATCTTAAAGTAGTGACTCAGTATGTTATACCATCATGCTTGCCATATCCAGACTTGTAGCCCATTTTATATTCAGTTTACACAAACCTTGGCAGAAGTAACAGTGATTTGACCAATGAATACAACCCTTGACTTGGACCATAACTAATTTCTATCCCACTATTAATTGTTGAGCACTTATTATGTGTTTGAGGCCTTTCAGGCATTTTTAATACTTGATCCTGTTGATAAAATAATTTTATAAAATAGGCGTTAATAGCCTTATTTTATAAAGAAATTGAGACTTACAGAGGTCAAGTAACTTGACCATACCAGTAGTTGGAGTTGCCTTTAGAAGTTAATATAAGTTTCCTCATTTCAAAGTGCATGATTGTTCCACTCTATGTGAATTACATATATATGAAATATAATTTAAAAGTTCTATCATAACAGCAAAAAAAGTCTGAGAGTATAGGTTTTTGGTAGTTAATTTAATAATATCATTAAGATTTTTGCTATTATAATTTAAGATTAATGGTATTTCATTTTGGTATAGCAATATAAAAGTAATTCGGTGGTCATGCTATATCCATATTCAAGTAAATATTGAATATTATTGCATTGCCAAAATTCTCCAGGTGGATAAAAATTCATTACATTAAAAAGCATTCAGCTGAAGGTGCTGCTGGAAGCAATCTTATTTCATTTTCCTCAGAGTGCACACTTGCTGCTAATTTTGTTTTTGTATTGAAAGTCAGCATCAAAAAAATGTTTAACATGCAAGGTACAGGGGAAAATCAAATCAAAGATCTGTCTTGAATAGTGTTTGAAAGAAGTTAATCTTTAGGAATCCTGTTTCTAATTCTCAAAGATACTTAAAAACATTAAAAGTCATTGAGTATGGAAAAATGCACAAACTCTTATAAAACTTTATAAAATTATTTTTCCTGGTAGCTGAACAAAGAGCTGAATTATGCCCAAATATACAGGTGAAAAGTCCGTTCCCTATACCCATTCGGATGAACTTCACTAGTTGAACATGAACCAGAATAATTGGTCACTTCTCTGTTTCTGGTTTTCTTTTAGAAATGGTTTTATGTAACCTGACATTATTTGGATTCATTATGGGCCACAATAAAGACTGCTGTTTAGAAGACAAGTGATTTGAGGTACAAAGGAAAGGTGACTACTTCATACATTTGATCGGAAGTTATGACATAAGTAAAAACATAAAAACAACTGAGGAGGCATGGAAGTGACATCTGTAGAAATCTTTAAAACCAGAATAGCTTCTCATTTGTTTTGTATGGTCCAGATATTCAATGCCATTTCCTAAATCCGTCCGTCTGTGATTCTATAATAGAGCACAAGGCAAAAGTTTAAAGTTGGTGACTTTTTGGGGGGGGCCGCCTGGGTGGCTCAGTCACTTTAGCATCTGCCCTCAGCTCAGGTCATGATCCTGGGACCCTGGAATCTAACCAGGTCAGGCTCCCCACTCAGTGGGGAGTCTCCTTCTCCCTCTTCCTCTATGGCCCCTCACCCCTGCTTGTGTGCACGCTTTCCTAAATAAATAAGTAGGTAAATATTTTTTAAAAAGTAGGTGACTTTAAAAAAATTCTTCCTTACCACTTTTGTTACAGTTTTTATTTTACTCCAATCACTTTCTGTTATCACCTAGGTCCTTCTTGCAAAGTGGAAAAAATATAGTTTTTAAAACCTTGGTGTGAGGTAGAGTCCATATTTTCAAAAAGAAACTCTTAGCAGGGGCGCCTGGGTGGCTCAGTGGCTTAAAGCTGCTGCCTTCGGCTCAGGTCATGATCCCAGAGTCCTGGGATCGAGGCCCACATCAGGCTCTCTACTCAGCAGGGAGCCTGCTTTCTCCTCTCTCTCTGCCTGCCTCTCTGCCTACTTGTGATCTGATCTCTCTCTCTCTCTCTGTGTCAAATAAATAAATAAAATCTTTAAAAAAAAAAGAAACTCTTAGCAGGAACCAGTGGCATCTGGATATGAAATATTTTGGGTAATTAGACTATAAAATCATTCAAAATCTACTCATTTCTAATGTCTTTCTATGACTGATTTTTAAAAAGTTTTTATTTAAATTCCAGTTAGTTCTCAATATGTGGTATAATAGCTTCAGGTGTACAATATAGTGATTCAATGCTTACATACAACACCTGGTGCTCATCACAACAGGTGCACTCCTTTATCCCCATCACCTACTTAACCTATTCTCCCAAAGTAATCTACACATTTAATGCAATCCCTGTCAAAATATCAAAACCATTGTTCACAGAACTAGAATAAATAATCCTAAAATTTGTATGGAACCACAGAAGACTTGAATAGCCAAAGCAACCTTGAAAAAGAAAAGCAAAGCTCGAGACATCACATATCCAGACTTCAAGTTATGATTGGTACTTTATTATTTAATGATATATATTTTAAAGCTTTTATTTATTTGAGAGAGAGAGAGCGCACATACACATGAGCATGGGGGCGGGGGGAGGGGCAGAGGGTGAGGTAGAAGCAGGCTCCCCACTGAGCAGGGAGCCCCATGTGATGCGGGGCTGGATCTCAGGACCCTTGGATCATTGCCTGAACCAAACGTAACTCACTGAGCCATCCGGACACCCCTATGACTGATATTTTGTAAAAACTAGCTACAAGAAACAAGGACAACTTATTCATTCAATAATATTTATTATATACTTACTATGAGCCAGGCACTGGCTCACAATGGTCAAAATCAGGCTATTCTCATAGAGTGGCTACTGTTATGAAGCTTATATTCTAGAAGGATGATGCAGTAATAAGAAAACATATACACACACATCACTGTACTCAGAAATAAATATTCATTAAGTGGTAGTAAGTGGAAAGAATTAAAAATAGAAAAATAAATTGTGCTTGTATAAAGTGATGGGATTGGCAGAAGTATTGCCCCACGTGAGTGCAGCCTCTCCAGTTCTGTCAACATCCCATACCAGAGAGGAACATTTGTTAACAGTTGTTCAAGCTACATTGAGACATCATCACCCAAATTCCATGGTTTATATTATAGCTCACACTTTATATTGAACATGCTATGGGCCACCATTATGGTATCATATAGAATAGTTTCACTGCCCTAAAAATCCTCTGTGTTCTACATGTTTGTTCTTCCCTCCCCAACTCCTTATAATCTTTTGATCCTTTTACTACCTTCATAGTTTTGTTTTTTCCAGAATGTCATGTATTTGAAATCACACAGTAGGTAGCCTTTTCAGCCTGGCTTTTTTTTCAGTTAGCAATTTGGTTTTAAATTTCCTCCAGGTCTTTTCATGGCTTGATAGGTCATTTATTTTTAGGGCTGAGTATTATTACATTATTTGGATGCACTACAGTTTATTTGTCCATTTACCTACTGAAGGACATCTTTGTTGTTTCTAAGTTTTGTCAATTATGAATAAAGCTGCTGTAAATATCTGTGTGCAGGTTTTTGTGTGAATATAAATTTTCAGTTCATTTGGGTTAGTATCAAAGAGTGTGATTGCTGTTGTCTGGTTAGAGTATGTTTAGTTGTTTTTGTTTGTTTTGTTTTGTTTAAGATCGTATTTGTTTATTTGAGAGAGAGCAAGTGAGAGAGCATGAGTGGGAGAAGGGAGAGGGAGAGGCAGACTCCCCTGCTGATCAGGGAGCCCGATGTGGGGTTCGACCCTGGGATGATGACCTGAACTGCAGCCAGACACTTAACTGGCTGAGCCGCCCAGGCGCCCCTTATGTTTAGTTTTATAAGAGACTGCCAAACTGTCTCCCAAAGTGGCTGTATCATTTTGCATTCCCACCAGCAATGAATGGAAGCCTTCCTGTTGCTCTCCATTCTCACCAGGATTTGCTATTGTCAGTGGTTTGGATTACCACCATCCTTTTTTTTTTCTCTTTTGATTATCACCATTCTGATAGGGGTATAGTGGCATCTCACTGTTTTAATTTTCAATTTTCTAATGACATACTATGTTGAACATCTTTTCATATGCTTATTTCTACCTTAATAATCTTCTTTAGCAAGGTGTCTGTTGAGGTCTTTTGCTTGTTTTTTAGTTGGGTTGTTCATTTTCTTATTGTTGAGCTTAAGAGTTCTTTGCATATTTGGATAACATTCCTTTATTAGATGTCTTCTGTGAATATTTTCTCTCAGTCTGTGGCTTGTCTTCTCATTCTCTTGACAACATAAACTTTTACATATGGTAATATTAGAAAGATAAAATAAAAATTGCTTCATCTTAGGGATGTTCTTAACAGATTGAGGAAAAAAAACACTGTACATAGACTAATCCATGATATGCTCCACTTTTTTAAACTCAGTTAAATTTCTAGTATTTTAAAAACGCTACCCTTTATATGCTAGGCAACATACAGGCACGTTACACATGCTATTTCATTTAGCCTTCACAACGATACTATAATGTAGATAGGATTACCCCCACTTTTGTTTTACAGATAAGGGAATTGAAACACAAACAGGTTAGACAGTTCATTTGGGATCACACAATCAGCAAGTTGCAAAGACAAGATTAGGATGTCAAGACTATCTTACTCCATAGCACCTGATTGTTTTTTGCATATCTGCTACACTGCAGTCTGTCAGCAGCTATTTTTTTTCTTGTCTCCACCTCTCCAAGATTTGTAGTCCGAACATGATGGCTTCATTCTGAAGGATCAAGTTCACATTCCTGAACCGATATTGAAATAGGTAGGATCAAAATATAAACAATAATACTCTTTGAGTATGCATAAATAAATACTTTGGAAAAGTCAAAGTATAGTACGAGTATGGTATATTATTTTGGAATTGGACATCTCTTTGGCAAATAGGTCTTTTTGTTGAGGTATATTTCATTTTAAAAACAAATTACAAGGATAGAAAAACAAGTTAAGTGTTGGGAAAGTCCAATATGTCAAGCATTCCATGGAAAACAGACCTGTTTTCTACAGTAAGTCAAACATATAAATAAAAACTGGAGGAGGAACCTCTTCTGGATTAAAATAGATTTGAGAAAAATGACAACCATATGTAACGTGTGGGTGTTGTTTGGGTCTTGATTCAAATGGATCAACTTTAAAGAGATGATATCAAGGAATGATTGCTGGTTTTTTTGTTGTGATAATGGCAATGTGATCATAGATTTATATATTTATATATTAGTAGTATATACTAAATATATTACATATATTTATATATATTAGACTTGAATACTGAATTATGTAAAATAGAAATGATGCAATGTCTGGGAATACATGGAAAACAAAAATGAAACAATGTAGCAAAATCATGATAATTATTAAATCTGGTTGATGTGTATATAGAATTCATTGAGTCATTCTCTTTAATTTTGTTTATGAGGCAATATTTTCATAATAAAAATTGGAGCCCAAAACTAAAGTGAAAATGTGCCATGGTATGCATTTCTCTAAATAATGTGTAAAGCAAAAACATATTTAAGGGGCGCCTGGGTGGCTCAGTGGGTTAAAGCCTCTGCTTTCGGCCCAGGTCATGATCTCAGGGTCCTGGGATCGAGGCCCGCGTCGGGCTCTCTGCTCCGCAGGGAGCCTGCTTCCCCCTCTCTCTCTGCCTGCCTCTCTGCCTCCTTGTGATCTCTCTCCCGCTGTGAAATAAATAAATAAAATCTTTAAAAAAAAAAAAAACATATTTAAGAAATCAGGTATATTTTAGGAGCTCCTGGTTCATCAGCCTTGTTATTTCTCCACTCATTTCTTTGATGTTCCGCCTACTATCTTTAAACTGAGCCTGCTATTGTTTTGTCAGGTAAAGTCTCTGAGGAACATATTGTTTGGGGATCAGCTCTGGAAAATTTTAAATCTGAATGTACCTGTCACTAAATAAACAAATGACTTCTGCTAAGATATTCAGTAAAGTTGATGGAAAAATCCACAGTGAAGTAATGAGATGATAGAAAAAGCAAGGAGGAGAATGATCTCAAACAAATTAGATAAGTTAGAAATGGAGACACATATACACTTACTAAGTAGGTATTTTAATCTTATATGTGTTCATGCACACATATGTGCATGTGCACATGCATGCACACACATAAACGCACACGATTTTACTTTTCCCTCTCTAAACTTTTTTTTCTTTCTAAGCAATCAGCATGGAGCATACATTGTAAGAATAAAGGTATATTGTTATATACATAAATATTCACGTGTATTTGGATGAATTTTTTTCCATGCAGAATGCATAACTGGCTTCAAGATGCTCTTTTGATTCTACATTCATTCCATTTATACTTAAAATAGCACACTGAGTTCTGCAAATCTAATAGGAATCAGAGTCTATTTCTAGAAGCAGTGACAACTGGATAGGCACTTATCCTAGTATTTGCCAATTTTTTTCTAGAAGACTTTTCTTGTTAGAACAGCAATCAGAGTTTTATTGCCTTCATTAATTCAATTCAACAAATATTTATTGAGTTCCCTTTATTTGCTCAGTACTGGGTATATATTTTGTCAAGCATGGTGCAGACAGAATTCTTGATATCACAGAATTTAGCACCTAGTAGAAAATATAGATAACAAATCGTTTCAACTGTTAAAGCATATTAAGAAAGGTGAAATAGAGAGTACAATCAGGATACATCACAGGGATGTAACATGGAACCAGTGGTCATAGAAAGACTCCCTGGGGAGGTAGAGTTAAAGCCAAGATTGCAGAAGTAGAAGTGAACCAATATAGTGCTGGAGGGATGCTGGATGATGGGGCAGCTGGGCTTGAGAGTAGGTAGAGATAGGTATTTCAAGGTTCTGGAGGCAAGGGGGACCATGATGAGTATGTGGAGCAGAAAAATTGGAAAAGCAGAAAAAGTTGATGATGGAGGGGTGGTAGACAGCCCAGATCCTCTTATGCTTTGTAGTTCTCATTAAGATTTTGTTAAACTTTATCCTAAGAAAATGGGAAGTTAAACTTAATGGGGTGAAAACATGACATAATAAAAAAATCAGTTGCAGAGTGAGAAGTGGATGGAATTGGGCATGATTGGGAGAAAGGGGATCAGTTATGATGATATTGCAGAAATATGGGTGAGAGATCTTTAGCTTTGATAAGGAAGGTAGCGATGGTGATGGGGAGTAATGGAAGGTCAAGAGAAAGAGAAGGCAGAACTGAGAAGATTCAGTAATAGTTTAAATATCCATTATACTCAGGTTATGTCTTTTTGGCCATGGTCAGGGAAACAACATAAGAATCGAAGGCATTACTGGGTATTAGAGAAGAAAGATATTTCTTAGGGAACAGTTATCTGAACACCATAGGGCAAGTAGGCAAAACATTCAACAGCAGTTGTCACAAGCACTGTATGTATGTAGAGTCGCTCTAAACAAGTTAAACAACCTTATAGGCATTATCGAGTTAGCACCAGAGCATCATTTTGAATGAAGTAAAGTGCAATAACATTATTATTTGATGCCTTTCTAAAGACTGCATATTCTCCTGACTTTTGAGAGGAGATACTAAACTCTGGCCCACCCTGACACAACAGGAATTAAATAAGTCCTATGGGCTAGGTAAGTCCTCAGCTGTATCCTGAGTCCCAGTCCACTAGAGTGTATAGAAGGCATGTGCTTGGTTGTGGATTTTTGGAAGATACCTTGACTTAGAAGACTGTCAACTTATAAAGAAGAATTGAAGAGTTTCTGAACAGCAGTATCATTCCTGTTATGATGGATAAATCAGGCTTTTTGGCACTCTTTTGCCACTTTTTGCCAAAAATTTGATTGGGACATTGGCCTTCTTCTTGATGGCACCTGTCTACTGGAGTGATTTGATAACTTCCCTCTGGGTAGTGCTGTACCCATCTCTGCCGAAAATGCTTGCAGACAAGTGGGTATGAGAAATGACATTCTCATGAAAATAAACTCTAGAGCAAATGGACAGAGATGCAATTCTCATTAAAAAGCCAGTGAAAATCAAGCTACAGGCCAAAATGACTTAGTCATGGCACTAAAATAAATGGAATAATCTTTGCTTTTCTTCCATTCTCTTGGACATCTGCGTTCTTATAACTATAAGGTATGGTCTCTTGGCTTAGTGGTTTGAGAAACAGTGACAGAAATGGGGAGATTACCTCTGAGGAATAAAAATGTTTTTGAGATATGAGTATAGGATGATAAAATATTATGGTCTACATGAAATTTTTGCAAAGCAGGTAAAATCTAAAAATGACCTACAACATTATTGTATAGTATAGAATCTGATATTTTATTGACCATTGATTCAGTTGTTTAATCTTATAGACCTTCTTCACCTTAGCCGTGCTTACTTTCTCACAAAGTCAACAAATATGTCAAACATCCCACAGTTTATTTTCTGCAGGTATGTGGTTCAGTGAGGTGAAGGCAGACAGGCGAACTCTTTATTTCAGCTGATGCAAACATATTGCTGTTCTTATATTTTTGGGGGGAATACACTGAAGGTTTTTGTCCCTGTTATTCTATGTGAGCAATTCTCATACATATAGTTAATGGTGGGTGGACAGTAGCTACACTTGTCTTACATAGCAATGGACTGAGAGACTTATGAAGTAGTTTTTACAGATGTTGGAATAAAGCTGACCTGGAATACTGCCCTTCTGCTGATTCTCCAGCCCCACTGATGTGTTTATAGTGTTTACAGTATCTCTTAATCACCATCTTGTAACAACTACTTTAAATGGTTAAAATATTATTTTCACCGAGAAGATATTACACAGTAAATATCAATACATTAGCAATGATTAATTTACCTGACTACCTACTATCACTTATTACAAGTCTCAGGGTAGTATGAGAAAAAAGTTAGCTTTGGTTTGGCAGAGAAGAATAGAACTATTAGAAGCTAGAGTTGTCATGATCTTATGATGGGGGTGTGGTATGGGAGGTGTTAAACTGGACAGAGAGAGGAGCGTGCCAACACTTGAGGAATGGAATTCTAACAAAACATGGGTTGGGCAAAAATGGACTGAGACAGGGGTGTTATTGTAGCATAGCTGTTGAAGAGTACTGTCTTTGAAATCCCACAGATCTGGGATAGCATCCTGCTTTGTCACTCAGTAAATGTGTGGCCTTGGGAAAGTTACTTAACCTTTCTAAGCCTTTATCTCCTCATCTATACAATAACCACAATAATGATACCTTTATCAAAGCATTGTCAAAAGTCATAAAATGCTATTATTTTTAAACTGTTGTTATGCTTATTTAGAAATTTGGGCTATTTAGAAATTAATTCTATTTAATGGCAGGGAGTGGCAAAAAACACGGACTATCAAAAAGGTCTTTCTGAATGCAAAGAATCCTTTTATGAGATGAATTAACAAGGGGAAAACGAGACACATTCCACTTAGACCATTCAAGGGCAGAATCTAAGACTATTAATGGGTATTAAAGGTGGGATATAGATAGTTGAGGACATTTTTTCTTTCATAAGCACCCTTTATTGTTTGTATCCCCAGGAAACACTGTAAGAATTAATACACTGATAGCACTTGCCATTGTTCTCAGCTGTGTTAGAGAACTAAGGTCCATCATTCAATTTTATGTGTAGGTGAAATCCAGTTCTGCTTGGGGTTGCAGAAATAAAAAAAAGGAATTTGATTCAGAAGAGTTGATTTTGAGTCCTTGTTTTTAGCCACTTTGATAGATTTATTGTCTTGGAAAAATCACCTCAGTTTTTTTTTTAATCTATAAAACAGGAATTGTAATACCTATCTTTTACCATTGTTATGAGAATAGAATGACAGAAGATATGGAACTAGCCTTTATAAGCTAAAAGGAAATAGAGAAATTTAGCTTTTAAAAATAATTTTTTAGGTAACCTGCCTACATGGAGGGAAGTCACACTGACCTACAAAGTATTGTAATTTTGCCAGCCCTTGGTAAAATTGGGATGTGTCATATCTTACCTTTCCAAATGTTACTCCTTCTGAGACCTGGCCACCCCAAAGGCCCATTTTGCTAATGTTTCCTTTATGTATTAATTCAGGTCAGTTCAGTTTCAAGTAATAGCCTAATTCAAATTGGCTTAAGCAATTGAGTTACTCATACAACTAAAATGCCAAAGACAGGTGAAGGTTGATTATCAAGTGGATTATCAATGCTGCCTAGGACTTAATTTCTTTCCATTTCTCTGCTCTGCATTCTGTGGTGTTACTTCTATGTTTAAGACCTCTAAATGGATACCAGCAGCTCCCAGGACTACATATGTTTTTGTTCATGCCTAGCATGAAAATGAGTCTGTGTCCCAGTATTCTATAAATATTGAGGCTTTCAGGTTTTGTCATTGCCCATCTTTGGGCCAGTCCTTATGGTCAAAGGAGAGAATGGACAAAATTACGTATCTTGGGTCATATGCGTCATTCTTAGCCTGGAAGGTGGAGTCAGTTTCATTAGAACCACATGAATCTGTAAATTTAAGTCAAGGACTGTCCAAATAGGTGTAGAGAAAAATAAGCAAAGGATGGCAACCCCAAAATGACCACCACACCTAGCTAAATAAAGCCAGAGGGAATGGCCCTCTTAGGACCAAATTTCTGGGATTAATTGTAGTTGTTGTGGGGGAGATGTTGGAGACAGGTGAGACAAGGCTTTACTGATGTTATAATACCACTCAAGAAGATAAGTATTTGTGAGATATGTTTAGTTATTTGTAGAGACCTCTGGCCTGATTGTCAATTTTATGTTTGAATTCAGGCCCTGCTGCTTACTGTCTGCGTAACCTTGGATAAATTGCTTATCCTCTGTAAGCTTCAATTTTCTGATCTGTAAAGTAGGGTTAGTAGTAATAATATATACAAGGCTGTGTTGGGGAATAAATGAAATAATGTAAATAAAGTGTTTAGTACAGTGCCTAGCACACTTAGAAGTAGGGAGTTAATAAGTGTTAAATTTTACTAGAATTATTTTTAAGCACTTTTACAGAAATTCTTAAATATCCTTTAAGCCTAGATAATTAAAGTGACAGTTTATGAAAACATTGAGCAGTTTTAATCGCAGTATTCAGAGACTGATCCTTCTCTCTTTTTGCATCATTAATTTTCTCCCAGAGACAGAAACATGATCATTTGGGAGTAAGGGTCTTATGCTCTCTACCATTTTTGAGAACTACTCAAATCCATCATTTTTGGGTGACCACATAATTTGTCATTCACATCAAGACATCTTTGAAGGTGAGAGAAGGTACTTAAAACAACTAACATGTAATAATTGATGTAGAAGAGGTGTACATTGGAACATCTCCAGTTAAACTGTTTTCAGTTTAATCATATTGAATGTTTGCACATAAGACAGAAAGCTTTAGAGCCAGATTGCCTAGGGGACTAACACAAAGGCAAAGTAGTTCTTTTTTCTTTTTTTTTAATTAAATAGTCTCCACACCCAACATGGGGCTTGAACTCATGACCCTGACATCAAGAGCTGTGTGCTCTACCTACTGAGCCAGCCCAGTGCCCCAAAGGCAAAGGATTCTAAGAAGAAAAAATATTTTCCCTCTGTTTTGCTTCTACACTGTCAGTGAAAACTGTATCAGCATTAAGCATTTTTATTTTTTTTGTTCTATGAAAAATATTGCTATAGTGATTCATATATCCACACAAATATTATAGCAGATGTATTTTCCTCTTAATTTGAGTTCATCTGTAAAAAGAAATTGAACTGGAGCCAAGAATACTGAATGGAGAAAAGACAGTCTTTCTAATAAATGGTGCTGGGTAATTGTATATTCACATGTAAAAGAATGAAAATGGGGGCGCCTGGGTGGCTCAGTGGGTTAACCCTCTGCCTTCGGCTCAGGTCATGATCTCAGGGTCCTGGGATCAAGCCCTGCTTCGGGCTCTCTGCTCAGCGGGGAGCCTGCTTCCCCCTCTCCCTCTGCCTGCCTCTCTGCCTACTTGTGATCTCTCTTTCTCTGTCAAATAAAAAAATAAAACCTTAAAAAAAAAAAAAGAATGAAAACGGATGCATATCTTATACAACACACAAAAACTCAGCATGGATTGAAGACTTAAATCTCTTTAATGGCCTGAAACCATGAAACTCCTAGAAGAATGCATAAGAATAAAGCTCCTTGATATGGGTCTTAGTAATGATTTTTTTGGGTATGACACCTAAAGCACAAGCAGTAAATTAAACAAATGGGGCTATGTCAAACCAAAAAGATGGTTTCATCAAAAAAAATCATAAAGTGAAAAGGAAACCTATGGAATGGGAAAAATAATTCTAAACCACATATCTGATAGGGGTTAATATTTATGATATATAGAGAACTTATACAACTCAATAGCAAAAAAAAAAAAAACCCAGATAACTCAAATTAAAAATGGGCAAATGACCTGAATAGACATTTCTCCAAAGAAGATATACAATAAGTATAGGAAGATTGATGTTCAACATCACTAGTCATTAGAGAAATGCACAATAAAACTACAATGAGATATCACCTCATTCCTGTTCAATGGCCATCATCAAAAAGAGAAGTGATAACAAATCCTGGTATGAGTATGGAGAAAAGGAAACACTTGTGCACTGTTGGTAGGATTGTAAATTGGTATAGCCATTATGGAAAACAGTATGGAGGATCCTTAAAAAGTTGAAAATAGAACTACCATAGGATCTAGCAATTCCACTTCTGGGAATACATCTGAAGGAAACAAAAACACTAACTTTAAAAGATATCAGCACTCCCATGTTCATAGCAGCATCATTTACAACAGCCAAGACATGGAAATAATCTAAGTGTCCATGAATGGATGAATGGATAAAGAAGTTGTGGTATGTATATATAATGGAATATTATTCAGCCATAAAAAAGAAAATCCTACCATTTATGACAATGGATGGACCTTGAAGGCATTATGCTATGTAAAATAAGTCAGAGAGAGACAAATACTATATGATCTCACTTATATGTGGAATTTTAAAAACAAAACATCCCCCCCAAACCTTCTCCATACCTCACCAAACTCATAGAAAAAGAGATCAGACTTGTAGTGACCAGAGACAAAGGGTGGGGAGAGGGAAGATTAGAGAAAGGTGGTCAAAAGATACAAACTACCAGTTAAAAGATTAATAAGTACTATGGTTATAAAGTATAATATGATAACTGTAGCTAACACTGCTCTATGATACATGGGAAAGTTGAGAGAATGAATCCTGAGTCATCATCAGAAGAAAAAACTTTTCTCCCTTTCTGTCTTTCCTTTTATTTTATCTATGTGAGAAGATGGATGTTAGCTGAACCTGTTCTGGTAATTGTTTCATAATATATGTAAATCATACCATCACACTGTATGTCTTAAACTTATGTAATTATTTCATTTTTTTCTCAATAAAACTGGGGGGGAAAGTTAAAACAAAAAGAAGTTGAACTAACTGAAACTCATTTTTATTGTTATATTTAAATATATCTATACTTCTTAAATAATAAAGCCGACTTTCATTCTGTTGACCAAATGACATGTTAGTCTGAACTTGGAGTCAGTAACATGCATTAATATCACATTTCTAATTTTGGAACCATTAGACTTATTTGTTTTCTCATGTCTTTATTTCCCTGTGAGTTAAATAGAATTTGTACCACTGACAGCCAGGGACCCTATAAACATCCTTTTGATTTTTGATCTCATAGAGTTAAGATGACAGTATAATTATCATTCATATTCTGTTTGAATACTTGTTTTACATTAGGTGTCTTAAGTGGGAAACTAAAAATACCAACGTTAGTATAATTTACTAATTAATTAATTTGGAATTTGTGTTGTTCCACAGATAATTTAAGATATAATACAGGAATACCTACATTTAAAAAGATGAATGATTTAACATAAGCAAAAGGAAAATAAGACTAGGAAGAAAAGATGACCTCTAGAATGTTAGAACATAAAACATAGGTTTTGAATTTATATCTGCTTATGGGAGGGGTACATAAATATGTCTGTAAGCTTTACCAGCCAAAAAAAAAAAAGGAAAGGAAAATATAATAAGGTCTAATAGTCAGGAATTCCATCAGCTAAAAATAAAGCCACTGGTCACAAAAACCACAATTCTTGTTATACAGAGAGTAGAGAAAAATTTCTTCCCTGAGATATGTATGTACTATGACTTCCTTTACATTTCTACAAGATTATTTATTTATCATCTAATAAACCAGATAACATTATTTTCCCTTCCTTTACTTAATGAGTCAACACTAAAAATGAGCAATTGCCCCATGTTTTAATCTATTCATTCAAGTAGCTTTCTTCTGTATGTTCTTGTAATAGTTTGATGTTTTAAATATATTCTTCCTCTATTTTATATAAAATATGTATGCAGATTGCAATGTGAAGTAAATATTTATGAATTTTCATCAGATTGTTTAATATAAATGCACATGTGAAAGTACATTTTTAAAATGCAGGCTTTAGTTCTTCCCTACATAAGTATCTTTTTTTTTTTTTAAACTTATAGGCCATTCTAGCCTTCTTTCCTATGGTAGACATTATTTTTCTTATGCCAGGAGACTGAAGAATAAGAAAACTGGTTCAGGGAGTGGTGTTCCACTACACATGATATTCTGAAGGGATTAAATGAGGAAGTCTTCCATCTGTGAGCAGCAGGGTTGCCTTTGCTAAAGCAAACCTACTTCTGTGAATACGAGTGTGGCATAAAGTGTATTTTTAATATGCATGCTAAAATCAGGACTTAGCAGTTTAAAAGATATGTAGCACAAGTTGAATTGGAGAATGGGCATTCATCTGGCAAATTAGAAATGAAAATATGATTCATGGTGTTATGCTTTTGGAGCCCTGATTGTTGCCACAGGCCAAAGTGCATTCTTGTTGGGAGAGAGCATGACTACCAATTGACATGAGATGAATCTTGGCAATTGGACGTTCATCACCTCCTACCCTGTCCTTGGAATGTGCAAGTCCTTGGAATCCACTTGCTTTCCCTACTCACAGAGGCTTTCCCAAGGACATTCACTTGAAATATTGGTGTGTTGAAACCACCTGGACAGTATGCATGACAGAACCTAGGACAACAATCAGGGCTCCAAAAATGTAATGCCATGAATTAAACTATATATTTCCCTGGGTCTGGTAAGCTTGCTGTAGAGATAAGTGGCATGTGTCCTGAGAAAAGGGTGTTTCAAAAAAGAGGATCCCAAAGAAATGAGGTTAGATTTGGCTTCATGGGGTAGGAAACTCAAAATAACACAGGCTCAAAGAAATAAAAGGTAATTTTGGTCTTACAGAAAAGAAGTCTGGAGGTAGCCTGGACTAGGAGCTATATTGAGATGCTGTGGTCATTAGGGAGCTAGGCCCCGTTGTTGACTAGCTGTGTGACTCTGGGAAGTTACTTCTTTTTGTGAGGCTCAGTTTTCTCGTTTATTAAAATAGGTGCAGGATTGCCTGCGTCATGGACTTGTTGTTAAAATTAAACAAGGTGTAAGGCAACCATCAGGGTAGGTGTAGTGTGTATTTAACTTTCAGAACTATAGATAAAAGTAAGAAAGTAAGCAGGTTCAGGATTAAAAAAATACATAAAGAAGCAAAGGTGAAACTACACTGACAGCAAAACAGAGCAGTAGTTGCTACAGAATAGGGATAGTGTGGGGTTGACTGTAAAGGCGTGTGGGAATTTTTCAGCATGATGGAACTGTTATATATCTTGATTTTGGTGGTTATTATGTAGCTATATATTCATCAAAACTCAGAATTGTACACTTAAAAAGGTGAATTTGTTCTATGTAAATTAGTTTATTTTAAAAAGTGGGAAAAACATGAAGTAGAGCCATAAAATGAAAAGCTTGATTCTTCTGATTTGTAGGCATACATTGTTAGTGTATACATCTATACATTGTGCATAGAGATACACAGTGAATAGTTACATGTTTTGTTTTTTTAATCTGGAGATGAACATGATTCACCTGGAAAAGAGATTCCTAGATTTTTAGATCTGGAAGAAAGCTTGTAAGTTGTATAGACTAACCTCATTAAAAACTCAGAAGCTTGAGGCATGTCAAGATGATATGATTGGCAAAGAAAGGGCACAAAGCTATTTCTTTGGTTGGCAGAGCAGTATTTGAAATCATGTTTCCTCATCTACACAGGACTGTAAATTCTGCAATTTCAAAATTTCCTTTCTTTAAAGATGTTTTATTTTTTGTCATAATTTCATTTTAATTAAAAAGTTGCTTTTTCTAAAATAGAAAAATGTTAATACCAATATCTTAATTATTGGATACAGAAATTAAAATATCTAGTACTATTCTGAACTATAAGCCAAATGGAAATTATGGAGAAATTTGAAGCTGATGTTGAACCTTCTGTAATCACACGAGCACCCGAGTAGCTGTGTAATTTTAACCGTGTGTGGTTGCGTGGCCACATTTTCTTAAATAAGCTCTAGCTTGGGTATAAAAATTTTGGACCAGATATCAAAGGACTAGGACTGAATGAGGACTTCGGCTGCCTCCATTTTGACCTGAAACTTTCTAGTTGGATTTTTCTTTCCAGCTTGTCCCTGCGCTCAGGTGGAAGACCTTCAGGGCAAAGTCTCCCCTGATGGGAACCAAAACTACTCCTCTGAAGCAACAAGGACTGCCCTGGGCCAGCAAAACCCCACCCGTGACTGACTCCAAGACAGTGATCTGTTTAACCTTCGCTGCCTATCTGTACACATCCAGCCACCTTTGGCCCACATTTTCCTTATATAAACCTGGAAGTAGTCTGGGCATTTTGGAGACAGTCTTTGAGATGTTACTCTGCTTTCTTCCTGGTGTTGGCCTCACTGAAATAAATTCCTTTCTTTTTCACCACCCCTTGTTTCTCTATCTTTGGATCTTGTCAGCTGCAAGTGGCCAAACCTGGTCTGTGTGGGACCCCTGGAGCCACTGTGTTCTCGCACCTCTGTGCGCTGGCAACTGGATCACATCTTAGCTTCACCACCAATGAACTCTCTTTTCATAGGTAAATCTCACTCTCTTGGCCTCTTACTTACCTCATCTGGTTTGGACTAGATCAGTGCTTTGCAAATTTAGGAGGCTCACTTTAAAAATGAAATCTCAGATCGAACCCTAACATATTAAAAGGTGAAGGAAAACCTGCTTCGTTTCAAGGCAGTGTGTGTGTGTGGGGAGTGGGTATGTGGAGACCCTGGTGCCTCCCACTCAGCCTCTTCCCCCTCCTGGACTTCAGGCATACTCTGGAGTTGTAGGGTACCAGGAACACAGTTGAAAACTCCTGGAAAAGATAGTCCTTAAGGTTCTTTTCCCTTTGAAAATACTCTGATTTGTGAGGCTAAAGATGAAAGGAAAGGCTTTTCTTTCGTGGTTGTAAGAAGAATTGGAAAGCACAGATAATATTACATAAAATTTTTTGATGCAATTGTGCATTATCTCACTGAGACTTTAGCATTTGCCTTTTTTTTAAGGATTAAAGAACAAAAGAGAAGAGTAATCTCTTTGTTTGCAATAAATCCAGGCTGGAGAACCTTATCAACAAAGCTTACATCAGTGATAGAATTATGTGTGCCCTGGGGTTACTGTAACTTAGACTGACACCTGTAGCAACATTGCCACTGTAAGTTTTATATAGCCAGCATTAATTCAGTGGGAGGGCTTGGGAGGGTCTATCAAGTGTCAGGAAATTTGGTGACTGTCAGTGAAATAATGTCATTGCCAGATTGCCCTTGGTCAGATAGACACATGCAGAGAATGGGTAATAAGAAGACATGCAGATGGTTCATGATGATTACCAAATGGAAGAAATAAGATTCAGTGCAAGAATGAAGATGCCTCTGTCTCTCTGGCCAACCTAGTAGTCTTTAAGCTTTAGCAAATACCCCTAGTTCTTGTGACTGATTAAACCCTTCTTTGTATAGCTATAGGTCACGCATTCTTTCTTGCAAAGAACAGAACAACAGAGCACTTCTGCACATCACCAGATTCTCCAGCACTCCTCCTGGGGCACCAAGGAATCCCAGTCCTTTTGCACAGTGTAGCCCCCATCCCACCCCTGCACCAAGGAACCAGACCCCCTTGCACAACCTTTAGCACTGCAATAACATCTGTAGCTGACACTGAGTCTGCACATAATCAAGAAATGTTACAGACTACCGCACTCTCTTAATTGATTAATTGCCCTAAACCCCTTTAAAAATCTCTGGGCCAGGCAGAAACCTTGGAGTTGGCTTTTCCCCAGATGACTGGCATACTGAGTGAAGCCCGAATTCCTTTCCGGTCAAAACTTATCTCTTGAGTATTAGCCTTTGAGCATTGGGCATCTACACATGGGTCTCAGTAACAAGAACAGTGAAGAAAAACTTCAAATAATGTTGATGGTATACTGAAACAAACAAAAGTCACAGAGCTAATGGGTTGCTGTCTGGATGCACCGAGGTTGTTTAAGCCCAGTGGCTCAGGTATATACCACAAAATAGCGTTGCTTGTTCAAAGAGGAAACACACTGACCCCAGAATAGTCTTCTGCTACATGTCTGGGCAAAACTGTAACCAGCCACAATGTTTCAGCACATACGAAAGTAGTAGGAAAAAGGAGAAAGTTCTAATTTGAATAATTGTAATTTTTCTATACAGGCAAGAGGCAGTGACAAATCCCAATACAAAGTGGCTCAAACAAAATAGATATTTAATGTAGCTGACCAGAGGGAGGCTACTGACTCATTTAGGAACCCTGGTTATTTCTGTATTATTCTGCTATTCCTGAGGCTGTCCTTGATTGCCTGATCGGCACAGGCTCAACCCTGTTGCATCTCTAGACTGTGAGAAATGGGATAGAGAAGTAGAAGGCAAATTATTTTCTCTCCCTCTTTTTAAAGATTTTATTTATTTATTTTAGAGAGAGAGAGGGAAAGAGAGAACATGGAAGTGGGGAAAGGGGGAAAGGGAAAAGGAGAGAATCTCAAGCAGACTCTGTGGCTGAGCTTGGAGCCCCCCCACAGGGGCCTCAGTCTCAAAATGCTGAGATCATGACCTGAGCTGAAAGCAATAGTTAGATGCTTTACTAATAGTTAGGAGCCACCCGGATGCCTCCAGTTGTTTTCTCTTTAAAGAGATAAGGCTGAAGTTGCACTCATTACTCTTCTTCAGATGCTGTTAGCAAGAGACCAATCACATGGTTAGACATAGCTGCAAGGAATCTTGGGAAATGTAGTCTCTAGTTAAGTGACCACATCTTCAGGAGAACAGTGTTTCTAAAAGGAAGGGAGAAAGGACATTAGGGGATAATTAAAAATCTCTGCCACTGCATGTAAACCCATTTATGTAATGAAGTTTCATTTTGTAATAAAGGATATGCTTTTATGATAAATTAATGGAATAAATGAAGGGGCTTTGGCCGAGGAAAAATGAAAGAGCTATTTGTGAGAGAGGAGTAGGATTATTTACTTACTTCGTAGCATGATTGTTATAAATGGAGCATTGGAGTCCTGATACTGAGATCATTTTGGTGTAGAGCCCTTTTGAGTCATGTTCAGGATGCAAGATCCACTTCAACTTGAATTTTCTGGTAGTTTAGGAAGCAACTGGTTATAGTCCTTGAGGAATTTGACAAGGCCAAAAGAAATAAATTTGGTACTATTTACACCAGACTTCTCTGAAGGGATGATACTTATGCAAATATATGTCAAATTGTTTCTTACATTTTCCACTCTGTTCAAATTCCCACACATTCAACAACGGTCTCTTTTGGAAAGATGACAGGAAATAAATGCAATCTATTGGGGAAAATCTGTGTGTTATCATTATTTTCCTTGCATACCCTGAGCATTATTGACTTTAGGTTAGAAAACTAGAAGGTGTGTATTCAGCTTGACACTAACACAGGGTGGCCCCTTGAACATTTGTTCCAAGTTTGACTTAATTTTTTTTTTTGGTGGCATAACTAGTAATATGTATTTAATCTAGGAGAAGTTTTTGTAAATTAAATAAACTTAGTTTATCAGAAGTTTTATGCAGGAGTTAAGTATAGTTATTATATGTGGACTTTACCCACTTTTGGGGGGTTCAGATTTCCAAGGAGTCATAAATGCTACTAACTTACCTTTCTCACAAAGTTTCTTTCCCAAATTCCTGAGCAGATTCCTACAGAGTTATACTGTTTGTGTTTGAAAGATCATATCCTGGTATCTCCTATGGAGCCTTTGCTCAGAGTTTAGAAAATTTTTGCAGCTGGGGTGAACCTATAGCTTGCTGGGAAAGATCAACATGAAACAATTGATCATTCATCCAAAAATAAGAATTCTAACAGAAAGGGGCTGTAACTGCTAAAAAAGCATGCTGACATCAGGTAATAGATGTGTAGGACTCATTCTGCTGATACACAATGGTTTTTAAATTCTTTGTGTTTGGGATCACTTTTCTTTGCTATTTATTTAAATAAGAATTTTGTTTTCCTGAGTAAAAACAAATCTTTATTTCTAAAGGGCTAATAATATCCTGCTCTTTGTTACCTATATCAAGTTATCATATGAGATACCATGGTATGCTATGCTGGAAATTGCATATGGGATTTCTTAGTTTTAAGATCAAAGTCCTGTGAATCAAAGTTAAAAAGAGTACTTATTTTTACTGTATATAAGATATGTATAATAGTAAAATTTACCTCAAACTTCTATTAGGATTAAAAATATGTGTGTGGGGGGGGTGCCTGGGTGGCTCAGTTGATTAAGCAAACGTCTGTATTTGGCTCAGGTCATGATCCTGGGGTCCTGGGATCGAGCCCCGAATCTAGCTCCCTGCTCAGTGGGGAGCCTGCTTCTCCCTCTCCCTCTGCCTGCCGCTCCCCCTGCTTGTGCTCTCTCTCTCTGTCAGATAAATAAATGAATAAAATGTATGTGTAAAAAAAAAGTAAAAAGTAATTCTTAATACTTAAGCATCATATATTCATAGAAAATTTCCTAGTGATTGAACAGTGGAACAATCACAAAAACCCAAGTGATAAGTGATTTTCCTACATTTGAAAGTTTCAAAATATCTTCCATAATTTTATCCTTAACATAGACTAAATCTATGAATTTATATACCTTTTTTTTACATATTTGCACATGTATCGATTGACTATAATTTTAAAAACATTGAAAATGAACTGCATTTGTCCTTTCTGTTTTACTGTTTGGCATCAGGGGAACTGTTTTAATTTAATTTTCACAAAAAAATGGCCTTGTGTTACTTTAGTTCAATCAGTAGTGAGTGAGAATGTCTAGAATAAAATAGTAATTAAGTACTTGGGTTCTGGGTTTAGATTTAGTGTCACCATTTTTAGTGTCATTTTTAGTGTTGCCTATGTGACTTTGGGCAAATTTACTTACCTCTAATAAGCTTCAGTTTCCTCATCTCTGAAATGCTAACAATGAGAGTCCATGACTCATAGATTATGGTAAAGATTAAATTAAAATGCAGTTAACTCTATGCACAGTGCCTGATGTGTACATAGTTGTATGGTTGATTAGTGATTGTTCTTATTATAGATCCATGAATTTCTAGAACTATTGCTAATCAAGCTGTCTGATAATTCTGAAGTCTAATCCACATGCTGGACTTGAAATTTAAAAGATAGACTTCTAGTCTATCTTTTAGTCTAGTCTTCTAGTCTAGTATGTGTTAAATCTATGTACTTTTATAAAACAATGTCAGGTGGACACCCCTAATTTGATCTTCATGTCGCAAAGTTTCATACAAAAACAGCAAGTTTTTACCAATGTGTAAAATCCCTTTTTTAGTTGAAAAAGTATGTTTTTTAAAAAACATCTCTTTAAAAGTTTACTACCACCCATATGTGTATTTTATTTATACAATACATATATATACACACATATGTATATATAAACACAAAATATATATATAAAACATAGAATGTAAAAGGTGTTCTTCCCTAAGGAAAAGAAATGAAAACTAAAATGATTTCTACTGAGAGTTCCAAGACTCTTGACTTGGAGATATAAACTGTTAATGATAGTTATTGTTACTTGCACAATTTGTATTTTAATAGTATTGAATGAAAATTGTATAAGCCAAAAGAGTTGCTTATAAAGTATTTTTCTAAAAAGATTTTATTATGCCAGCATCTAATTGAATTGTATCTCTAAATTACTGTTTTGATTTGTGCATTTGCTATCAGCAGAAAGAGTTGGGAGTCACAAATAAGAGAAATAGAACTTTTACCTCCCAGGAACCAGAGAACAAATTTGGGGACATGAAAAGCTATCAGTTTTTGGAAGAATGCCTAACCTGCTCTGTGTTTGAAGACAATATTTCAATCCTTTCAAAGAATTACTTTTACTTTATTTTTGTTTTTGCTTATGCGCTGAAATTTGACTCTTCCACGGAGTCATATATATTGCTCCTTTAAGATTTCTCTTACCTATTTATTTTTTTTTATTTTTTTTTATTTTTTTTTATTTTTTTAAGATTATTTATTTATTTATTTCACAGAGGGAGAGAGATCACAAGGAGGCAGAGAGGCAGGCAGAGAGAGAAGGGGGAGCAGGCTCCCTGCTGAGCAGAGAGCCCGATGCGGGCCTCGATCCCAGGACCCTGAGATCATGACCTGAGCCGAAAGCAGAGGCTTTAACCCACTGAGCCACCCAGGCGCCCTTCTCTTACCTATTTAAACTTAAGAGTGTCCTTCCTGTTCAGGGGTTAGTAAAATGTCACTATTTTCTTCTATATTATTTTAACATACGTTCTATCACTCACAATTTTTTTTTTTTGGTTTATGATATGAGAACATGATCTAAAATAGTTTTTCCCCTGAATAGTTAATTATCTTAGAGCCATTTATTGAAAGTTCTTTTCTTTCTTTGTTTTTGGACCTCTTTGGATTATTAAACATATTATTAAAATTCATATTATTTACTGTATCTTTTCTTTTTTATTATTTCTGTCTTTACATCAATATGAAACTTTTAATTACAGTAGCTTTATAGCATGGTTTTATATAAGTTAGGGTTACTTCTATCATATCGCTCTTTTTTTTTTTTTAAGATTTATTTATTTATTCAGAGAGAGAGTACAAGCAAGGGAGGGGCAGAGGGACCGGGAAGCGTGCAGACTTCCCGCTGAGCTAGAGCTGGATCTGGGGCTCTGATCCCAAGACCCTGAGACCACGACCTGAGCCAAAATCAAGAGTCGAACACTTAGCCAGCTGAGCCCCCCAAGAGCCCCTATCATATTACTCTTTAAAGAGAAATTTATGTAAAACTCTTGTAGATACATGTTAACATGGAAACACTATTGGCAGATTTTCCGAGTCAGCATCCTGACATGTCTTACCACCGCAGAGGCCCACAGCCATGAGTATGCTATAAAAGGTCCCTCTTGTGGTAGCATATTGTTTTAGGGGTTTACAGAAAGTTCTGCCTCTGAATTGCTCCCCTAGTCTTGCCTGTGCTTTATTTTGTACTTTCTTCTTTTTAAAAATCAAAACCAAGTTCTTATTATCTGAGTCTCTTTTGGGACCTGCCAGTTTATACTGTTTCAAACTCACTAAGACAGTTGTAGCCCACTCCTCATCCTGAAGATGCAGACAAATTCTATTTTTATTTTCACTATTATATAATGAGTATAGGGTAGAAATGATCATGGATTGGGGGTAAAAAGTGTTACCATATTAATAGTGATGGTATTATTGAATAGATTTATCAATTGCCGCTCAGCGTTTAAATTTTCCTTTATCTATTTTACAGTGCAGTCTACATTGTCTTCTCATGCTTATGGGTGTCTTGCACTATGCAAGGTAAACCACAAAGAAGCATTCCTAGCTGCTCCTCCTTGGTACATTACCTCCAAATTTTACCAGTTAGCACCTAAATATGAAAATAAACCACCACAACCCTATACCTTCATGGCTACGATTATTGTTTTTAGGTTTCCAAAAGTAAAAACTTTTTAAAAAAAGATTTTATTTATTTGAGAGGGAGAGAGAGTGTGCACATGAGCACGAGGGAGGGGCTGAGGGAGGGGGAGAAGCAGACTCCCCGCCGAGCAGGGAGCCTCATGTGGGACTCCATCCCAGGACCCTGGGATCATGACCTGAGCTGAAGGCAGAGGGTTAATTGACTGAGCCACCCAGGCACCCAAAAGTAAAAACTTCTAATACTGATTTCTAAATTTTTACATGGCTAACACACAATCAACTTTAATTTCCTATGTTGAACTTTATTTAGATACCAAATGATTTTCTCCTTTAAGGAGGAGGACATAGTATTTAATTTAGTATTCTGCATATGTAGTCTGACGAGGCACAGAAAACATAGACTTTGAAAACATTTTCTGCAATTTAAATCAAATGAAACACTTTATGCAATTCTAATATGCAAAGACAACTGGTAACAATTGGACTTTTTAGCAGACAAGACTCAAGGTTACAAACGATATGAGATAAAAATGTCTGTTGCACATAATCTTTAACAACTTTAAATGCCAAATAATTATATTAAAAAGTTTTAATTGGGGCGCCTGGGTGGCTCAGTGGGTTAAGCCTCTGCCTTTGGCTCAGGTCATGATCCTCAGGGTCCTGGGATCAAGCCCCCAATCGGGCTCTCTGCTCAGTGGAGAGCCTGCTTCCCCCTTTCTCACTGCCTGCCTCTCTGCCTACTTGTGATCTCTCTCTGTGTCAAAGAAATAAAATCTTAAAAAAAAAAAAGTTTATTGATGCAATGGGTATATACATCTTTACTTTTCAGATGGAGATATTATAAAAATAAGGCACATGATAAAGTTTGTGACCTTTAAAAGTTTGAAAACTTGGTTTATAGAAGGGATTTTCCTGACTAAAGTATGTATCTGAAAACAGTATCTGTAAGTACTTATTTTCTTGAAAGCACAGGTTGGTTTATTCTTAATGATAATAATTTTGATGAGAGAGAAAGAGTAAAAGTGATGAGATCAAAAACTGAAAGATCAGTTCCTCAAAATTTTAAATTTAAATGCCAACCAAGTCAATGTATAGCATTACGACATGATCTAGAAAAACATTCAAGGTTTATCTAAGCCTTCATAG
Organism: Ailurus styani; assembly: GCA_002007465.1. NCBI lineage: Eukaryota > Metazoa > Chordata > Mammalia > Carnivora > Ailuridae > Ailurus > Ailurus styani. Next base: position 4,574,332 of record LNAC01000060.1, on the reverse strand, counting down.
TAGAGGTCTGAGCACAGGATCTTTTCAATTATTTTTCTTCAAAGATGACCTCTTTTATCCACACAAATGTTTACAGAGAAAAAATTGAAAATCTTTCATAACACATCTCACATGTAGATACTGCTTTAGCTCTTAAAATGAAATGTTCATATCTGTTATGAAATTTTAGCATATTCTGACAAGGAATTAAAAACAATTGTTTATTTCTTAACATGGTTCTTTGATTTCATATTGTTTGTTTCAGGGTGAAACTGAGAACACTACCAGTTTGATTAGTTATGATGAGAATAGAGTGCTGGTAACCTAATCTTTGATTCATTTCCAGGTGGTCAGTATTATTCAGGCACAGGATGGATTACAAGTGACCACATCTTTCCACATGTGTTATATAATCATTTAAAAAATTATATGGACTTTGAATCACTTTGTAAAAACAGACTGAAGAACATAGTCAAAGGAATGTGGTGTAAAATGGATTTGGATTTTTGGAACTAAATAATTAAAAAGGTACACAATAAAAGGATGAATTATTAAAACATTCCCTTGAATCTTCAGAGGCTATTCTTATCTTCTGTTATTTGGAGATCTGTTTCAAGTTCTTCATACATCTCCCTGTTAACTTATACTGACACTGAATTTTTAATGCTAGGGATTTTCCTTAACACTTTAAAGGCAAAACATAAAATATTATTTCAATTAAGTGGATGAACTCTGACAGATCTATGTAGCTTTCGAGTTTAGGAAGTTAAATAGTTCTAAGACTTAACAAATGCCTCATTAAGGAGAATGGAGAGTTGATATCACCTAATTAGTCCTGAAGGGACTTTGTTAAAGCTTGATTAGCTGCTCAATCATTAAAAATCATTTTGATTCTGAAATGTTCTTCTTGTACAAATTCAGAAGAGTCGAGGCAGGTTAAGAGAAACTACTGCATGGTTATTATTGATCATTTAGTTCTATATGAATGTTTTTCTTCATTTGGTAATAGATGATTTCTAGAAAATACTAGAAGCATTTTATTTCACTGTTGTTTTATTAATGGTTGCATTCAAGGATGTTTTACGGATTTGAATTATTATGATTATCATCTTAACAATGTTTAATTTCCCATAATTTGACCAGGAGCCTCACAAATATTTTGAATCTGTTTAACATTCCAGAATGGCCTTTCTGTAAATCTCCTGGATTTTGAGCTTCCTGCCAAGTGTATGTCTCTGAGGCACTCAGCTTTGTAGTCTAATCTCACATCTTACTAGTGCTCATTGAGCTAGGTCCCCAGCTTTCTATTACCAGGAAAGATATCAGATGTAGTAGGGCACACTGGCATTTGAAAATGACACATGAATACCAGTCAGGGAAATTTTGCCACCTTGAATCCCATGAGAAGAGTGAGAGAGTAGCAACCTGGGAAGTCTTTAGTCATCCATTTTCAGACCCTCCAGTCTCCTTTCTCACTGTCATTCTACAATTTGTCTATAGTGACAAACATGGCAGTACATTTATGAATTCTGCCAAATCAAGTAGTAGGCTCTGGTAGTTTGTGAGATATATTTTTTGAACTCGTAAGCTAATCTTGAACAGCAGTTGGTCTTAATATTTTGAATGTCTCAAGTCTTTATTGAAACATGAAGCTTAAATGCTTCTATAGTTTTTCTGCTGATAATTTGATTTTTGACTGATTTTCTAAGTTAAATTTCAGATATTTTGAGCCTCTTGGCTTGACAGATGTTATTCTAGAGGAGCTTTTGCCTTGCTTTTGATTTAGGAATATCCATCATGCTTTTAATTATTTATAGGTCTTTGTTTAGGATATTTAAATATGTATATATTTATAATAAATACTAGTTAATATTATGGAATCATATTTACACTTTCTTTTAGATATAAGGTTGGAAAGCAAAGGGAAATAGAGGTTTGGTTTTTTTTCATATTTCAAATTTTCTCTCTGACAAAGGAGAATGATAAAGCATAGAGCAGGAGGCTTACAGTGGACTGTTTGGACAGAATCAACATTTCAGTAGGAAGAAGTAGTACTTCAAGTTAATGACTACAAGGCTATAAGAAGCCCCACTGAGAAAACTCAGGGTTGATATGACACAAATATGCCAAGCCAGTGGAATAACATAACTGCACACATAAAGTTTGAGTGTTGGAGCAGGCATTATCACAGTTGGTAAAATTGCCATAGCTGAAATGATTAGAAGGGATTAGGGGCAGTTCAGAGAAATAAAATGAAAACACTATAAACATTAGACTTTAATTCTGTGGTTCTAAGTTTAAGCCAAAGTAGTAGCCAGGAAAAATTGTAGAACTGTTGTGGGGAAAAAATAATTTCTCTAAAATGTGTTTTTCCTCAGTGCAAGCCTCAGAATAATAGATATTTTCCTTTTAATGGAAATAAGCCTGCCAATGGAGAATTATTGACTTGAAAATAAAGATGCATACTTATTGTATAACACATGAACACTATAGATAGTGCTTAATGATGGAGTTATAGTTAACACTAGACAATATTTGAGTTCTTGAGTTGTTCTAAAGATTTTTCTAGTTTGTATTTCAAAAGAACAGACACAGGCAAAGAAGGTGGACCTACCTAATTTTAAGTTTAGTCAACTTTGAAAAGAGTCTGTTAAAGATTAAGGAACAAGGTTTAAGAGTCTTTAAAACATATTTTACTTATAGTTAGAAATAACTGCAATTTCAAGAGTATTATATTTCTTATTTTTATTGAGTGTTTTCATTCTAGCAAAATGCATAAAACCTGTGATCTAAGAGCAAAGAGTTTCACTTGTAGTTATTTTCCTCATTACGTCTTCATGTTTTCTTATGTGTGAAACATATTCTAAGATTAAGGACACATTTTTGCACAATAGGAAGCTTGGTGAGAAAGAACACTGGTAGGATTTTAGCAACTTATGTTTGCATCAAATATCTGCTATTAACTATGTGTGATCTTGACAAGACTTTGGCCTTCTACACCTCCATTTATTCATTTAAAAGTTGTTGATTGGACCTCTAAGGTTTCTTTTTTTTTAAGTTCTAATTCAATTTTTCATGATTTAGAATTGCTGACATTTCGATATAAGTATGAAGGTCTGAATATGGCACAAGAAAAAGAATTTTAGTTATTTAGAAGGTAATAAGAGAAAGCCTTTGAATATTTGGTGTATCTTGCAAATTAGAGAAATATTTTTAGTGATGCTTCATTACTTGGGGCACCTGGATAGCTCAGTGGGTTGAGCATCAGACTCCTGTTTTCAGCTCAGGTTATGATCTATGTGACATAGAGCTCTGTGTTGGGAGCAAACTTAGTGTGGAGCCTGCTTGAGATTCTCTGCCTCTCCCTTTCTTTCTGCCCCTCCTCCCACTCATGCACTCTTTCTTTCTCATTCAAAAGTAAATAAATAAAATCTTGAAAAGATAAGTTTCATTACATTGCCTGTCTTTAGCTCTGTGATCCTTAACTAGACTTAACAGAAGCAAAGGATTAATTTATAAACTAATTTATCTTGATATCTTTCTTTGAGACAGATAATAAGAACATTGAACAATGCATGATTTAGGAATCATGCATTGATTTAGGAATTAAATACAGGTGTCTACAGGACTTAAAATACAGGTGTCGTTTGTTCTAAAAAATGTCAGGATTATTTGGCTTCCACCATTTGTAATCACCAGACATATATTGTAAGGGAATATAGGTAAAGGCTGTCAATGGGTTTAGGGTTAGACATAGTAGTTGAAGAAGGTATAAAGGTCTAATGAATAGAAACTTAAATTCCAGTGCAAGATTATAGCCCTTGTGTCCCCTTTTGCTTGGGAAAAAGCTTCTTTATATAATCTTCAGGTCAAGTATTAGGTAAAATATGTTCATAAGAATTTAAAGACTACATTTTTGTTTTGAATTGGGTCAAGGAATGAAGTAAAGGAAATGAAAAGTCTGAGTTTGATTTCTGTGGGAAAGAGGACTGGTTCTGAGAGCCAAATTGGACTCAATGAGGGAAATGAAAGTATACATTTCCCTCCTGATTTATAGATTACTAAAACTTAGAAGAATAACCAGTTGCTAGAAATAAAAGACTAAGCAAGAAAAAATTCCAAGTTTCATAAATTTTGAAACTGGTTTTCTAATTGATCAAATCTCTTCGCATATAAAAGAAGCTATTTAGAGAGAATGAAAACCAAGAGAATTCTTACAAAATAATAGATAAATCTTGGCCAAGAAAGTGAGTGTTATTGAGAATAAAGAAAAAGACAAAGCCCATTAAAAATGTTAAACCTCAAAAGAAGTCAAGCCACAATAAGAAATAAAAATGATTCCAAGCCATAAATAAGATATTCAGGAGAAAGTCTCATAAGTCTAGTGAGAATGATGAATCAAAAACTCACTGGTAGGGTTTCCCCTTTTTCAATTAAAGATAAAGACATTGACCCATGTGCCTGTTAGAATATTCTTATAAGTAAATTTCCCAGTGTTTCAAAATTGCCACCTTGACTTTCAGCTAATAAAATTGTGATTTAGAGAAAGGCCCAGTTTTTAGTAGTAGAAGTCAACAAATACTTTGAAATAAAGCATTCTTGGAACCTTCAAATTTGATTGCTTTATTTTTAGTGTATCTTGTCACGGTTTTCCTAGATATTTTGAAAAAAACAACTGGACCTTTCAAGAGTCTTTTTTTTTTTTTGAGAGGATAAGTACAAATACCTTTTGGGACACAAGTCACATTTTTATGCTTTATATACTATACTATTTCCCCTGGTGATATGAGCCAAGACAAAAGGCTGTAAAGTTGAAGGATCTATGAGAAAAGTATAGACATAGAATAGGAAAAAATGTATACCTTTACCACATTGTTCTCTCAGAGTACTTAATCAGTATTGTCTAATCCATCTTAAAATTCCAAAACAGAATGAAGGATCAAAAAAGTTTTAGCTGACTCTGGAAGTGGAGATATCTGTCAAACTCTTTTCCCTAAGTTTTTCTCTGTATTCAGAACTATGTGTAGTCCATTTTGCTATGTAGTCAATTTCATGTGAATGGAATATTAATCAGCATAATTGGATATTGGCCAATTTTAATTTTGCAGATTTCTCAAAGGACAATATTAAGTTTATTAAGAGTCAGGATTGGTGTTAGTTTAAACATAGGCCCCTTTGAATCTTTATTACATGATAACCACCTCTGAGAAGGACACACATTTATGGTTTATAAGAATAGTTCTACAAAATACCAAACTTATGTGACGCAGCCAAAACAGTGCTTAGAAGGAAATGTATAGCTGTAATTGCCTATTAAAAAATGTTCTAAAATCATTAACCTAGCATTCCATTTTAAGACACCAGAAAAAGAAGAAGAAACTAAACCAAACAAAGCAGAAGGAAGAAAATAATAAAGGTTAGAGAAGAAAGAAATGAAATAGAGAATAGAAAAATAAAGGAGAAAATCAACAAAAGCAAAGGTTGGTTCTTTGAAAAGGTCAGTGAAGCTGACAAACTTTTAGCTAGAGTGACCAAGAAATAGGGAGATGATTCAAATTACTAAAATCAGGACTGAAGAGGAAATACTTCTGTTGACCTTACAGAAATAGAAAGGAGTCTACGGGACTCTTATGAACATTATGTGCCAACAAGTGAGATAATCTAATCAAAATGGACAAATTCCTAGAAAGACATAAACTACTGAAACTAATTCAAGAAGAAATAGAAAATTTGTAGCAAGAGATTGAATTAGTTAAAAAAATTCTCCTCCTCCTCTCCCTCTCCTCTTCCTCCTCCTCCTCCTCCTCCTCCTCCTCCTCCTCCTCC
>LNAC01000060.1:4486786-4568263 GCA_002007465.1 Ailurus styani | reverse complement strand
GTTTCGGGTCTCTTCTGATTTGTTTAGGGTATATTTTTCTGGGGTTGTTATTACCCTTTTAGCATTTTGTTCTCTCATTCATTTGTTCTTCTCCAGACAAAATGACAAAACGGAAAAACTCACTTCAAAAAATAGAACAAGAAGCAGTACCAACTGCCAGGGAGCTAATTAACATGGACATTAGTAAGATATCAGAACTAGAGTTCAGAATAATGATTATGAAGATACTAGCTGGGCTTGAAAAAAGCGTAGAAGATACTAGAGAATCCCTTTCTGCAGAAATAAAGTCTAACCAAGTCGAAATCAAAAAGGCTATTCATGAGGTACAGTAAGAAGGTATATTAGAGCAAATTATAGCAGAGAACTTCCCTAATTTGGGTAAGGAAACAGGCATCAAAATCCAGGAAGCACAGAGAACTCTCCTCAAAATCAATAAAGATACATCAATATCCCAACATCTAATAGTAAAACCTACAAATCTCAGAAACAAGGAGAAAATTGTGAAAGCAGCTTGGGATGAGGTCTGTAATCTATAACAATAGAAACATTAGGTTTGCCACAGACCTAGCGACAGAGACCTAGCAGGCCAAAAAGGACTGCCATGATATATTCAGGGTATTAAATGAGAAAAATATGCAGCCAAGAATACCATATCCATCTAGGCTGTCATTGAAAATAGGAGAAATAAAAAGCTTTCAGGACAAATACAAACTAAAAGAATTTGTGATCACCAAACCAGTCCTACAAGAAAAATTGAAAGAGGTCCTTTAAGCAAAAAGACAGCCTAAAAGTAACATCGACCAAAAAGGAACAGAGATAATATACAGTAACAGTCACCTTACAGGCAATACAGTGGCACTAAATTCATATCTTTCAATAGTTACCCCAAATGTAAACAGGCTAAATGCCCCAATCAAAAGACACAGGATATTAGATTGGATAAAAAAACAAGACCCATCAATATGCTGTCTGCAAGAGACTCATTTAGACCCAAAGACACCTCCAGATTTAAAGTGAGGGTATGGGAAACCGTTTACCATGTTAATGGACATCAAGAGAAAGCTGGGGTGGCAATCCGTATATCAGACAAATTAGATTTTAAACCAAAGACTATAATAAGAGAAGAGGAAGGACTCTATATCATACTTAAAGGACCTATCCAACAAGAAGATCTAACAATTGTAGATATTTATAACCCTAACATGGGAGCAACAAGTTATATAAGTCACTTAATAACAAAATCAAAGAAACACATCGACAATAATATAATAATAGTAGGGGAGTTTAATGCCCTCCCCACTGCAATGCACAGATAATCTAAGCAAAAGATCAACAAGGAAATAAGGGCTTTAAATGACACACTGGACCAGATGCATTTCACAGATATATTCAGAACACTGCATCCCAAAGCAACAGAATACACATTCTTCTCTAGTGCACATAGAACATTCTCCGGAATAGATCACATCCTGGGTCACCAATCAGATCTCAACTGGTACCAAAAGATTCGGATTATTCCCTGCATATTTTTGGAACACAATGCTTTGAAACTTGAACTCAATCATAAGAGGAAGTTTGGAAAGAACTCAAATACATGGAGGCTCAAAGCATCCTACTAAACAATGAATGGGCCAACCAGGAAATTAAAGAAGAATTAAAAAAATTCATGGAAACAAATGAAATGAAAGCACAACTGTTCAAAATCTTTTGGATGCATCAAAGGTGGTCCTAAGAGGAAAGTATATAGAAATACAAGACTTTCTCAAGAAACAAGAAAGGTCTCAAATATGCAACCTAACCCTACACCTAAAGGAACTGGAGAAAGAACAGCAAATGGAGCCTAAACCCAGGACTTGAATAGAAATAATAATGATCAGAGCACAAATCAATGAACTAGAAATGAAAAGAACAGTAGAACAGATCAACGAAACTAGGAGCTTGTTCTTTGAAGGAATTAATAAGATTGATAAACCCCTGGCCAGACTTATCAAAAAGAAAAGAGAAAGGACACAAATAAATAAAATCATGAATTAAAGGAGAGATCACAACCCAACACCAAAGAAATACAAATAATTATAAGAACATATTATGAGCAACTATATGCCAACAAATTAGACAATCTGGGAAAAATGGATGCATTCCTACAGATGTGTAAGTTACCAAAACTGAACCAGGAAGAAATAGAAAACCTGAACAGAACCATAACAAGTAAGGAAATTGAAGCAGTAATCAAAAATCTCCCAACAAACAAGAGCCCAGGGCCAGATGGCTTCCCAGGGGAATTCTACCAACCATGTAAAGAAAAATTAATACCTATTCTCCTGAAACCGTTAAAAAAAAAGAGAGAAGTGGAAGGAAAACTTCCAAACTCATTTTACGAGCCCTGCATGACCTTGATCCTAAAACCAGATAAAGACCCCATCAAAAAGGAGAATTATAGACCAATATTCCTGATGAACATGGGTGCAAAAAGTCTCACCAAAATGCTAGCCAATAGGATCCAACAGTACATTAAAAGGATTATTCACCATGATGAAGTAGGATTTATTCTTGCGCTGCAAGTTTGTTTCAACATCTACAAATCAATGTGATACACTACATTAATAAAAGAAAGGACAAGAACCATATGATACTCTCAATAGATACAGAAAAAGCATTTAACAAAGTACAACATCCTTTCTTGATCAAAACTCTTCACAGTGTAGAGATAGAGGGCACATATTTCAATATCATAAAAGCCATCTATGAAGAACCCATAGCGAATATCATTCTCAATGTGGAAAAACTGAGAGCTTTTCCTCTAAGATCAGGAGCATGGCAGGGATGTCTACTATCACCACTGCTATTCAACATAGTACTGGAAGTTCTAGCCCCAGCATTCAGACAACAGAAAGAAATAAAAGGCATCTGAATCAGCAGAGAAGAAGTCAAACTCTCACTCTTTGCAGATGATATGATACTGTATCTGGAAAACCCAAAAGGCTCCACCCCAAAACTGCTAGAACTCATACAGGAATTTAGCACAATGTGTCAGGACATAAAATCAATGCACAGAAATCAGTTGCATTTTTATACATCAATAAGACAGAAGAAAGAGAAATTAAGGAGTTGCTCTCATTTTTAATTGCACCCCAAACTGTAAGATACTGAGGAATAATTCTAACCAAGGAAGCAAAAGATCTGTACTCAGAAAATTATAGGATACTCATGAAAGAAATTGCAGAAGACACAAAGAAATGGAAACACGTTCCATGCTCATGGATTGGAAGAACAAGTATTGTTAAAATGTATGCTATCTAGAGCAATCTACACATTTAATGCAATCCTTATCAAAATACCATCAGCATTTTTCACAGAGCTAGAACAAACAATCCTAAAATTTGTATGGAACCAGAAAAGACCCCAAATAGCCAGAGGCATGTTGAAAAAGAAAAGCAAAGCTGGTGGCATCACAGTCTGGACTTAAAGCTCTATTACAAACTGTGATCATCAAGACTTTATGGTACTGGCACAAAAACAGACACATAGATCAATGGAACAGAATAGAGAGCCCAGAAATGGACCCTCAACTATATGGTCAACTAATCTTTGACAAAGGAGGAGGGAATTTCCAATGGAAGAAAGACAGTCTCTTCAACAAGTGGTGTTGGGAAAATAGGACAGCCACATGCAGAAGAAAGAAACTGGACCATTTTTTTACACCACACACAAGAACAGAATCAAAATGGATGAAAAGACCTAAATGTGAGACAGGAATCCATCAAAATTCTTGAGGAGAAACAGGCAGCAACCTCTTCGATCTCAGCCACACCAACTTTTTCCTAGACACATTACCAAAGACAGAGGAAGCAAGGGCAAAAGTGAACTATTGGGACTTCATTAAGATAAAAAGCTTTTGCACGGCAAAAGAAACAGTCAAGAAAACCAAAAGCCAACTGACAAAAGGGGAGGAGATATTTGCAAATGACATATCAGATAAAAGACTAGTATCCAAAATCTATAAAGAACTTATCAAACTCAACACCCAAAGAACAAATAACCCAATCAAGAAATGGGCAGAAGACATGAACAGACATTTCTGCAAAGAAGACATCCAAATGGACAACAGACACATGAAAAAGTGTTCAACATCACTTGGCATCAGAGAAATATAAATCAAAACCACAATGAGATATCACTTCACACCAGTCAGAATGGCTAAAATTAACAAGTCAGGAAATGACAGGTCTTGGCGAGGATGTGGAGATAGGGGAACCCTCCTACACTGTTGGTGGGAATGCAAGCTGATGCAGCCACTCTGGAAAACAGTATGGAGGTTCCTCAAAAGTTGAAAATAGAGCTACCCTGTGACCCAACAATTGCACTACTTGGTATTTACCCCAAAGATACAAATGTAGTGATATGAAGGGGCACGTGCACCCCAATGTTTATAACAGCAATGTCCACAATAGCCAAACTATGGAAAGAGCCTAGATGTTCATCAACAGATGAATGGATAAAGAAGATGTGGTATATGTATATATACAATGGAATATTATGCAGCCATCAACGCCCCCCAAATCTTGCCATTTGCAATGATGTGGATGGAACTAGAGGGTATTATGCTAAGCAAAATAAGTCAATCAGGGAAAGACAATTATCATATGATCTCACTAATATGTGGAATTTGAGAAACTAGGCAGGGAATCATGGGGGAAGAGAGGAAAAAACCAGTGAGAGAGACAAATCATAAGCGACTCTTAATCTCAGGAAACAAACTGAGGGTTGCTGGAGGGGAGGGGGGGTGGGAGGGATAGGGTGGCTGGGTGATGGACATTAGGAAGAGTATGTGTGATGGTGAGCGCTGTAAATTGTGTAAGACTGATGAATCACAGACCTGTACACCTGAAACAAATAATGCATTATATGTTAATACAAATATGCTTTGTAATGAAAAAATCATTGAAAGGAATTGAATAAGACTTAAATAAATGAAAAGATGCCCCATGTTTATGAATCAGAAGACTTCATATTGTTACAATGGCAACATGCCCCCAAATGATCCAACAATTCAATATACTCTGTCAAAATTCCAGCTGCCCTTGTTACAGAAATTGACAAAGTGATCCTAAAACTCATATGGAAATCCAAGACCCAAAATAGCCAAAACAATCTTGAATAAGAAAAAGTTGGAAGACTCACAATTCCAATTTCAAAACCTACTGTAAACTACAGTAATTAAGAGTGTGGTGCTGGCATAAGTATTAATGTATTGATTAATGGAATAGAATCAAGAATCCAGAAATAAACCTTTACACTTACAGTTAGTTGCTTTTGACAAAGGTGCTGAGATAACTTAATGGAGAAAGAATAGTTTTTTTCACCAATTGTGTAGGGACAACTGGATATCCACTTGTAAAAGAATGAATTTGGACTCCTGTGTTACACCATATATAAAAGTTAATTCAATATGCTTCACAGACCTAGTATAAGAGCCACGATGGTAAAATTGTTAGGTGAAAACACAGATATAAATATCTGTGGACTTGGATTAGACAACAATCCGAAAGCACAAGCAACAACAACAAAATAAATTAAGATTTATCATTTGTGAGTAGTGTTCAGAATATATAAAGAATTCTTATGACTCAACACTGTGAAGACGTATAGTTCAGTTAAAAAATATGAAAAGGGGTTTTCTCTAAAGGAGATACAAAATGTTCAATAAGAACAAAAAAAGGTGCTCAAAGTCAGTAGTCATTTGTTAATGCAGTTCAATACCACAATAAGATTCTACTTAGCATTCATAGACAGCTATAATTTTCAAAAATGGATCATAACAGGTGTTGATGGGGATGTGAATTTTCATGAATCATTGGTGGCAATTGGAAATGATGAAGCTCCTTTGGTAGTGGTTTGATAGTTAAAAAAAAAAGAATATATTTATTCTTATGCCAGAATCCCTCTCCCTTGCTTCCTCCATTTCTCAGTTCCTCCATCCCTTCCTCTCTTCCTCTTTTCTTTCTTCTTTCCCTTCTTTCCTCTTGTATTATCTTTAATTGGATTACAGAATCAGTGTGCTACCTTAAAATAGATTTGAGAAATTTTCTTTCTCTATAGAGTAGCTTAATAAACATGAAGTATTTTTTTTGAAACTGGGATAAAATACAGCCACAAAAATTATCTGAACTGTTAAAAATTATAGTTGGCCTTTATAACATCTTCTATGATTTTTAGCTTAGTGAGCTTTTCTAATTTTTCTTGTCAGTTCCCTTTATCTTTTCTACTTCTTTTCTCTTTCAGTAATTTCAGCTCTTTTTATTAATGCTGTTTCTTTTTTGTTTTGGTTTATTATATACTATTTTTACCTTTTTCTCAAAGTGTATATTTATTAAGTTTTTTATTTGATAATAAATACATTTCAGCTGTAATCATCTGAGTCCTATTTTAGCTGTGTGCCATATGAGGTAATGTGATGTTTCTACTTTTTGTAATAATTTGTAATTTCTGCTTTTCTCTTGGAGTCATGGAAATTTTTTTAATTTATGTATTTCTATTCTTTAATATAAATTTTATTAGATTATATTAAAAAAGAGGCATATGAACTACATTTTTTTAAATTTTAGAATTCTAAAAATATGATGTTTTAAAATTGATGTATATTTTTAAATTCTATGAACACAAGAATGTATGTTCTCTATTTCTAATATACTGCTTTGTGTACATATATATAGTCAATCCATTAATTTAATTAATTGACTAAACTGTATTCATATTTTGACAACTTACAATGAAAATAACTGAAAAAGATATAGTAGTCTTTTCCTTTAATTATGTTTTACCCAAGTTAATCTTTTTATACTGGGAGTTCTTAATTTTAAAAAATTTCATGTTGGGCACCTGGGTGGCTCAGTTGGTTAAGCGACTACCTTTGGCTCAGGTCATGGTCCCAGAGTCCTGGGATCGAGTCTCACATCTGGCTTCCTGCTCAGCAGGGAGTCTGCTTCTCCCTCTGACCCTTTCCCCATCTCGTGCTCTCTCTCTCACTCTCTCTCAAATAAATAAATAAAATCTTTAAAAATTTCCATTTCATGTTGTTTGTTGCTTAAAGTTCTGTTGGTTTTTTTTTTTTTAAGATTTTATTTATTTGTCAGAGAGAGAGAGAGAGAAAGCACAAGCAGGGTGAGGTGCAGGCAGAGGGAGAAGCAGGCTCCTCTCTGAGCAAGGAGCCCGATATAGGACATGATCTCAGGACCCTGGGATCATCACCTGAGCCAAAGGCAGACGCTTAATTGACTGAGCCTCCCGGGTGCCCCCTTATTCTGTCTTCTTGATGTATTGGATCATTTGTCAATGTGTTACAATGTCTCCCCTTTTCTATTTCAATGTCATTGGCATTAAATTTCACTTTAATATTAATGATCTCATCATTAATATCTAATATTAAATACCTAATCTCATTTTTCATACTTACTCATTTTTTTAATTTAAGTCTTTCATTGTCATTGTTTTGGATGTAGTTTTTGAAAATAACAAAGAGCTGATTAAAAAAGGTTTGATTATCTTTTGGTGGGAGAAAGCAATCTTTTTATATTTATCGAAATAGCTAAAATACTCACTTATATTTTTCTCTCTCGTTTTATTTTTCCCGTTATTTTTTGTTCCTTTAATTTTTTTTTTTGGTGTGACCAAGGTTTAGTTTACTCCTTTTGCTTCTTACATATTTTAATTTTTGTGGGTCTCAATTTTCTTTTTTCTTTTCTTTTTTTTTTTTTTTAAAGATTTTATTTATTTCTTTCACAGAGGGAGAGAGATCACAAGGAGGCAGAGAGGCAGGCAGAGAGAGAGGGGGAAGCAGGCTCCCCGCTGAGCAGGGAGTCCGATGCGGGCCTCCATCCCAGGACCCTGATATCATGACCTGAGCCGAAGGCAGAGGCTTTAACCCACTGAGCCACCCAGGCGCCCGGGTCTCAATTTTCTTGATAGTCAGTGATACATTCACTCATTGCCAAATTAAAGGCCAATTATTTTCCAACCACTTGAGGATGATACATGATGAATAAGAGAGTTAAGGTGTTTGCTGTCATGAATTTTATATTCTGTGGAATCAGATAGAAATTGAGCAGTCAAAAAATCAGTAATAATTAAGTAAACAAGAAAATATTGGACAAATACTGTGTAGAGAATTCAAATATAAAAATATAGTAGCAAGTGACTGGGAGTCCTGTTAGTGGTGTCATCTCAGTTCTTATTCCATGTACAGCCCCTTGCCCCTTCATAAAGAGGACAGCAACATGACCACCATCTTCTCTGAATTCTCAGTGTTTTTTCCTTTGCCTTTCTAGATAAGTTTACACATGCACACAAATGAATAGACTCGCTTTTTCTTTTTTCCTCATTTTAACATAATGTACATATGGAACTTGCATTGGGGAAAAAGAGGAGATGTGAGTTTTAGTAAGAGTAAAATTTTTTTTCTTTAGCAAAACTGAATGTTTTTCCATTCTGACATTTCATTAATTTGTTTCAAGGAAAAGAAATGAGTTCATTAAAAGTGGTAAAGACAGAATAGCATTTTGTGGCAATATATTTATTTCATGTCAAGTCAATAAAATATGTGAAGATTATATTGTAATACTTTCATCATTTTATTGAGATTTTTGAACATCTTTTTAAAGAAAATTGACCAACAAATTGATTTATATCATAACTGCAGAAAGCTGATTGAAATCACAGTTTTTGTGTGTCAGAATATTGTTATAATTTTAAAGGAGAATAAAATGCATTAAGATAAAAGTAGTACTATTAATTTATTTTCAGTTCAAAATTTGTCCACCTAGCACAACAATATAATATAAGAATCTTGGGCAATTATTCCTCGTTAGTAAATTTTAATTTTTTGCAGTGTTTGCAATAGAGTCTAAAACAATACTTGCAAAGTCTTACTTAACTATTAATTTTCCAGACGGTTATTATTAGTAATTCATTTTTTTATGGAAAGCTGGTTTTCTTAACCTCTTCTAAAAATCACTGGGGTGATTTTAAGAGTTAAATAAATAAGAATAATTAAAAGAATCTTAAATTTTATATTTGGCTAGTGATACTTTATACAAATTTTTGTGTGTCTGTGTAGCTCTAAGACAAAATCCAGATTTGGGTTTACTCATTACATTACATGATAGTTGGTTTGATGTTATTTAAAACTGTCTGAGATACTAAGCATTTACTGGGGTTTTGATTAGTAACTGGCAAACTTCAAAAGGCCTGGATATTTGGTTTGGATAAAACTTGATTAGTTTGGATGGCTATTCAATTTCCCCCAGATCTCCTAGGGCCTCATTACATGTCTTCTCTGTCTGAATATTCCATTCTTCATCCATCTCCCAAGAAACTGAGTTTTATGTTTTTAAGACTGCAATTCCTCACCAAATATTCTTGACGTCTCTCTTTATAAAGATTGACAAGTCATATAGGCCAATTATTTTTAAGACCTTTATATCCATAATATGTACTTACACAGATAATTTTCTTTTCCTATTTTCAGAATCACACACTTTTAGGATTATATGGGAAACTTTGAGATCACCTAGTCAATCCTGTTAAGAAAATGAGTTCTCTAAGCTCATGTAGTCGTGCAAGCTTAGTTGCTAAGTAGAGATACAAGTAGTTCAAATAGGATTGTAGTAAGGGATAAATTATTCAATATACTAAAAAGATCTAGCTCTATTAGGTTACAGTCCACCCCCCTTACTTTTCTCCCTTCTTTTCACATTGAGTGAGTTAGTAGATAAACATGGACCGGATTCTATTTCATGTATCTCCTTTGGACCACAATTCCTAAAATCCTCTTCGCTATCTCTCTTCTGATCTAGAACCATTTCTTCCTTTTTTCCTCTTGGGCTGTTCAGTCTTTGCTTTTCCCATCATATGGATTTTTCACCTTATACGTTGTTTTCCAGGATCAATAGCCAGAATTTCAAGAATGCCATCAATATTATATGCCATGGTCCTTAATAATCTATCACAAAGTGATGAGAATAATAGATGCAAATTATATACTTGTGATTTTTATGTTCAAAGATGTCACATGTAGTAATTATAGTATAGGAATCATTGATAAACAAATGCTTTTCCTTTTGGTTAGAATTACTGATGGATGTCTAATGAAATGCAATAATGACCTTTGTGTAGGAGGGTTTTCCTCCTGTTTCACCTCAGGTATTTCTTTCTCAGAGAGGTTTTCCATAGTATTTCATCTAAAGAAGGTCCCAGGCTCTCTTTAACTCACCATTTACTTTTATTTCTTGCTTACCTACAATATAAATACATAAAATTATCTTTCTAATTTGCTTACTTGTTATTGTTTTCCTTCCCCTGGCAACTTAAACAATTTAAGCCCTATGATATCATGGATCTTGTCTGTCTTGTTTATTGCTGAACTTCTAGCACTGGAATGGTGTTCTGTAGAGACAGATGTTCAGTAATTATCAAATGATTTGTTGTTACTTCCACTGAACCAAATTTAGTAAGGTTGACTAATTTATCCCAAAGCATGAACTAGTGAGGGGTAGAATTGCAATCCAATCCACGTTTCCACCATTTAAACATTCATGTTTCTCACCAAGACCTTTGATTGCTCTCAGACTACTTTTGGATTCTACCTAAAAATGGAAAAGAAAACCAAAGCCATTCTATTCTTGTGTGTACCAATTCAGAGTCACACACTTTCCAACATTTTCAACAAGATTTTTATCTCTAAGACAGCCATTCATGTTTTCCAGATTCTCAGATTTCTTACAGTTACAACAATTTGATTAGTCATTAATGGGACATTTATTTCTTGCTTTAGTTATTAGGTAACTTCAAGGAGATCCTTTGAACTCTTTTCATGTTGTGATCCAATAGTGCAACCAGTCTTTGGAATCCCTGTTGTTTATTCATTCAGTAATCTGAATCCTGTATAATAAGTTATTGTATTTCATTGGTCCAAGAATTTTTGCACTTATGTGTTTAAGACATACATTATCAGGTCTGACTATGACATTTTAATAATTTGAGAGGTACCCATGCTTCCAGTATTTAAAAAATAATTTCTGATTTATTATTATGACAATCTAGGAGCTAGAATTTATTGGTATGATGTTTCAACATCACTAGTACGACCATTCTATTACCCAAAGAATTAAGATTTTAGTCCTTGAAGGATAATGATGTTGGCATTTCCTGCTCTATAATTCATCCATGAATGAACATCAACAATTTATCAGGATAAGGAAGAATTTAGAACTGTGATGACTTTATCACTAATCGAGAAACATGTATTTTATTGAGAAAGATATATTTTTAAAAAGATTTTAAGTACATTTGTTTTACATTTTACCAAGTTCCTTAAAAATGGAAATTATATATAAAAATAATTTTATTTTGAAAGTTAATTTGATAGGTAAACTAGAGGAGTTATTAATGCTTAGCTCTAGATCTGTATAAAGAAATTAAGTATACCAATTAAAGCAGTTTTATTTATTTATTATTTAAAAGATTATGTATTTATTTTAGAGAGAGAGAGGCAGAGTGCAAGCGGGAAGGGGTGAAGGGAGAGGCAGAGGGAGAAAGAATCCGAAGGAGACTCTGCACTGAGTACAGGAGCTTGATCCCACCACTGGGAGACCATGACCTGAACTGAAACCAGGGGTCACATGCTCAATCAACTCACTCACCCAGGCTCCCCTTAAAGCAGTTTTAATCTATCTTACCCATAATATTGGGGTGAAACAAACTCAGAAAACATGTAATTTCAACTACTCAACATTATATAAATGTTTCTAGTGGGGTAGGTAGAAAAAAATTTAAACATTTATAATAAAATAAAAACAAATGAATTTTTATCTACTTTTCAGAACAGTGATTGGTTGTATGTAAAAGTTACATAGGAAAATATTTTGGGGTACCTGGGTGGCTCAGGGGGCTATGCATTTGCCTTCTGCTCAGGTCATGATCCCAGAATCCAGGAATCAAGCCCAGCTTTGCACTCCCTGCTCCTTGGGGAGTCTGTTTCTCCCTCTCCCTCTGCCTGCCACTCCCCCTGTTTGCACTCTCTCTGTCAAATAAATAAATAAAATCTTAAAAAAAAAAAGAAAATATTTTGGTTATGTTATTAGCTCACTCTTTTTTACATAGTTTCTGGTTATTATAGGTAGACTCTGTTAAGGAAGATGTGGGAAGATTTTAAGGCTACCTACAGGAAGTAAGGGCTTCCTACAGGAGGGCTGTACTACTCTATAGGAGGGCTACCTATAGGAAGTAAAAGAACAAGAAATTGAAAGAAATTTCTACCTTATCAAGACACTCATAATCCTGGAACGATAGGGCATTCTGTCTTTTTTTTTTTTTAAGATTTTATTTATTTATTTGTGAGAGAGAGCACAAGCAGGCAAAGTGGCAGGCATAGGCAGAGGGAGAAGCAAGCTCCCCGCTGAGCAAGGAGCCTGATGGGGACTCAATCCCAGGACCCTGGGATCATGACCTGAGCCAAAGGCAGCTGCTTAACCAACTGAGCCACCCAGGTGTCCTTATAGGGCATTCTAAACTGTGAAGAGGTTCCATCCAACTCTAATTGATAGTGTGATTTTCCTCAAAACATACTTTTTTTTTTAGATTGATTTGATTGATTGGTTGATTGATTTAGAGAGTAGTGGGAGGGGCAGAGGGAAAGAATTTTCAAGCTGTGTCCCCACTGTGGAGGCTGGATCCTGATGTGAGTTGGCGGAGGAGGGGGTGTGTGTGTGGATGGATCTCAGGACCCATGAGATCATGACCTGAGCCAAAACAAGAGTCCCATGCTCAACTGACTGAACCACCCAAGTGCCTCATAAACCCCAAATATTATTTAAAAAATTCATATACATTTTAACTTTGTTAGATGAGACTAATGATCTATTGTCGAAGATGTATGTAAATGAAAAGCATTTGAAGTATAACTTTATGGTTGTGTATTAAAATATTAATATTAAATATTAATTAAAATATTCTGGACTTATGTGGTTTTCTAAAATAATTTAAAATTTAATAATTTAAAATTCATTAACCTAATCTTACTGTAGAGATTTTGAAGTTGAACTTATATTCTTTGATTTTTCTTTTTTTTTTTTAAAGATTTTATTTATTTATTTCACAGCGGGAGAGAGATCACAAGGAGGCAGAGAGGCAGGCAGAGAGAGAGGGGGAAGCAGGCTCCCTGCTGAGCAGAGAGCCCCATGCGGGCCTGATCCCAGGACCCTGAGATCATGACCTGAGCCGAAAGCAGAGGCTTTAACCCACTGAGCCACCCAGGCGCCCTTCTTTGATTTTTCTAAAACAGATTTGAAAGGTCAGTGTTACTATTTAGTGCCTGTAATTATGTTTCAACATGGGGAGATTTGTCTCTCTGTGAGGTCAACAGTAATATTTTATGATTATTCCTCATGAAAATGTTATTTGATTATATTTTATTTGTTTTGTAAACTAGTAGCTTTTCCAATGGTAAGATGGTTTTAATTTATTTAAGAACAAGAAGAGATAGTTTTTCCAGCATAAAAATGAAGAAATGCAAAGCCTGCCATCTGGGACTAGTTTTAATAGCAGTGAGCTCATAGAAGGTATGGAAGACTTAATACCAACCAAAGT
This sequence comes from Ailurus styani, assembly GCA_002007465.1. Classification (NCBI taxonomy): domain Eukaryota; kingdom Metazoa; phylum Chordata; class Mammalia; order Carnivora; family Ailuridae; genus Ailurus; species Ailurus styani. The sequence continues at coordinate 4,554,622 of LNAC01000060.1, read as the reverse complement.
AATTCATTAGTTTTCTTGGCTCATCTGTATTTAAATAGTAGCCAAATAAATTTTGCAGATGTATTGAAAAAAATGCTATGGCTCATACTGGTACCACCTCTTTCAAAATCCTCAATGATAATGTAGGAGTTTCCAGGTTATGGAATAAACTCGTTAAGTTGCCCATCTTGAAAAGCCTACCTTTTTTAAGCTGAAGAACTCATCTCTATGCCCATGACTATTTGAATATCACGCTTTTGGCACTTATAATGCTCAGTGTTAAATGTGTATATATTGAATTATTTCTCCATTGTGTCAGTGTTATTTAGATATTAACTGTGGGTTCCTTTGAAGTTCTCTTAAATCATAAAGGTGCTTGGGGGCAACACGGAACACTAAGTTAGTTAGTTTTAATAAAAACTTTAAACACTATAAAGATTTGGTTCATTTTACTGATACATAAAGTTATACATAAATTGTATTATTTACAGCTTTCATTGAATTAAATAAAGCTTTTCAGTATTACTTGTACTTTTTATAGAATTACAAGCCATACCTAAATGAGGTAGAACAATATTGATATTAACTTATGATTCTCTAAATTTATTTTGACTTGAGTCTATATACAATATACGGGAAAAGTGAATAATTGAGCTAAAAATAAAAATGGTTAAGATAATACTTTGATATTCAGAAAAATGCTGCTATCAGCCGTGATTTTTAAAAGGCAGGAGAAAATCGGAATCATTTATGGAAAGTTTCAATGTTTTTCTCTACACACAAAAAGACTTTACCAGGAGCCGTAAATGTGAGTATGGTCTTTGGACAGAAACAGATGTGGTTTTGATTTTAAACCTTGTGCCTTACTAGAAATATAATCTTGGACAATTTACTCAAAGCCAGATCACAAATCTAAATGCCATGTCTACAGTGACCTGGCAAAACTGAAATGAGTGAAATTGTCAGGATGGGGATTTGGTGATCTGGAGTGTCTGTGCCTTATCCAAACTGGATATCACTTGTTTCCACGCTTAGTATTTTTAGATATTTTGATGTCTCAGAGAAGGTGGATATATAGTTTCTGTGTTTAAGCCTCTGTTTTTTAAATTTGGCAAGCAATTAAAGTATTCTAAAGATACCCCTGGCTGAGATTCAGACTGTGGATACCAGATTGTGAGTCTACCTTTGTAGTAAGTGTATAAACATTTATTTCCTCATAAGAAAGCTTTTTTGTGTGTGTGAAGATTAATGAGATAATGTCAAAGTACCTGGCATGTTGCAGGTCTTTAATAAAGGTTCGTTCCCATTCATCTTCAATTTCCCTTCCCTGATCAGTAGAAACAGACAATAAAACCTGCATCTACTATGCAGCTTTTAGCTTTTGTGCTTATTACGAGATTTTGATTTAGTTTTTATATTAATGCATTGTGTTTATTTAAAACTATCAAATAGAAAACATAGTTCCCTCATCAACTTTTTTTTTAAAGATTTTATTTACTTATTTAAGAAAGAGAGAGAGCAAGTGGGGGAATACCAGGGCGGGAAGGGCAAGCAGACTCCGTGCGAGCATGGAGCCCTACTCTGGGCTCTGTCCCACGAACTGAGATCATGATCTGAGCCAAAATCAAGAGTTGGATGTTTAAGTGACTGAGCCACCCAGGCGCCCCCCTTATCAACTTTGAAATATATTTTTACAAGGTGTTTACATAGATTGAAAAGTCATGGATGATATAGTTACTTAAGCTACTTTAAAGATCCATTAAATATTCCCTGGCAGATACATCTAATCCATGTGGGTGATCAAACAACCAAAATAGACCTTTCTGACTCATATGTTACATCATGCCATTCTGGAGAGCTTTATCATAGGCTGTAGGAAGAGTTTCTAAGGTAGCTGATAGATATATATTTTTTCATCTAGGAACTACATGGAATAGTTGAAATTTGAGGTTGAATGGCAGATGGATCTGGGTTTGAATATTTATCCTGTCATAGTCTTAGTTGTGAGACTTTGGTCACATAGCTTCGTTTTCTTTGTTTTGTTCTCTGTAAAAATGGGACAATACTTCTTTTCTAGGAAAGGGGTTAGATGAGGGTTAGGAGATATAATTTGTGTAAAAGAGTCCAATAAATATCAATTAACCTTATTATATCATTTCTACCTTTAATGTAGTACTGTTTTCATTTATTACACAATAATTGATTACTTCTTGGGTAATCTAATCCTACATTTGTAAATATGACATTGTACTAGATCCTGGCTTGTTAATTAGCCAAGTTTTAAAGGTAGATGAACCTTTGATTCTGGACACTTCGTCAATCCTTGTAAATTTTTGAGTTGCTTACTATCTTTTGAAGTTATTTCACTTTTAAAACAGTGAAGTTTTCTATGTTTTGTTTTGATTTTTAAAGTAGACATTAAGTGTTCATTGGATAAATGAATAGAATATATTGCTAGAATATAACATTAAAAAAAATCTTGAGCCTGTCAACAAACAAATAAAAAATTCAGTTCCATAAAATATATTATTGTCTTACTCTTCCATCAGGAAATTCCTTTGCCTTTTCCACTGTATCAGTAAATCTCATCTGATTTGTAGAAGAGAACCATTACCTAGGACACCTAAGTGATTATAAATATTAAGTATGCACTAAGAAATGACTTTCAGATGTTGTTATAGTTTCAGTCACATGAATGGATACAGGAGAAGTTACACTTAGACTAGAACAGTCTTATGAAAGAATTAACAGAGTGATGTGACATTACACTATTTAACAATATAATAAACTCTACTATATGTGTGTTATTTAATGAATAGATGAGAGTTATATAAGTGACAACTAATGTTAAAGCCATTGTTAAAGAAATGTATGAAATAATAGACTCCATAATGTTAATGATTTTCCTGAATGATGGGATTCAGGTGACTTTTACTTTCTTTTTATTTGTGTATATCTTTTGAGAGTTTTATCTTGGGTAAATATTATCTATATAATTAGATAATACTGCTTTCACTGACATAAAGAAATATTATATGAAATGATTTTAGGAAAATAGGTCATTATATATTTTCTATTTTTAACAAAAGCTTCATTGTTACTTAAACTAAGCTATAGTAAAAAGAATTGAAGTAAAACTTAAGAAATTGTCAGAATTGGATAAATATACTTTTAAGCAATCTTAATTCCAAAAAATATGCATTTAAATATAAAATAAAATTAAGATTTCATAAATAACAGTAAAAATACATATTACATATTAATTAAGCTGTTTTTAGAAAGAAAAAAATAAGAATATACTATATTCAAAGGAACAACTGGACAATGATTAGGCTGTAGTAGTGAATCACTATGTATGATAAATACAACTATGACTTAACTCCACTGATCAATTACATGACCTTCTTTTCAAGTGATCCTCTCTTCTGAAATTTTTCTCATGATTGCTACCCATAATATAGTTTTTAGATCTAGTGCCATCCTTTGTTACTTTATTCTTTTTGGTTTCTCTCTTGAAGAAGGGTAAAATTGATCAGTTAGAGTGTTCTGGTTCCATAGCTTTAAATGGTCTTATACCACTCTAAAGCTGTATCGTGCTGAAAATATATATGTTCAACATTCAGTGTATAGTTGTTGAGTTTTTTTATATTGCTAAGACTAGATGAAAACAGAAGGTCAAGAATGGAAAAGTTGATCATCACATAAATTCAACTAGAGTTGGGCTTGTGAGTAAGAAAACATCATTCTTGGAAATAGAGGTAACTGGCATTTTAGAAGTGGATTCAGATTGAATTAATAATGAGAGCAAAATCTTAATCATTTCAAATTTATTATTATTTACTTTTAAATTCAAATTCTCCTCTGAATTACACATTCCTTTTTGGTCTTTTCATAGTTAATTTAATCATTATACTTCTCTCTTTGCTGCTTCTTGCAGAAGACTTTAATGAACAATCCAGTTCTGATTTACAGTGCACACTGTGCCCTTTAGAAAGGTTGAATTAATGTATCTTGTATTTTTCTTTTTCCATCTCCTGGAGCTTACTATTTTAAAAGCTTTTGCAGCTTGAGAATCTGATGATAAATCATCTTGTTTACAAGCAAATTTTAACAAATGTTGGCTGGTAATAATAACCTATTAGTTATTCATTATAACAAGTAGACTATGTATTTATATCACAGATGCTTACTACGTGGAGAATGATACAGTCCTGCAATTCTTACAACTGTATTTATTAATGTGTCAAGTGGTAAGAATCCCAGGATGGGGAATATATTACTTAATTCCATAAGAAGTTCAAATTGAAACACACAATTCTGTATGGTCTAAAACATCTGTCATTAATAAAGGCTGTAATAATTTTTAACCACTTGTAGTAATCTATTACTTTGAATTAAACAGAGGTTCTAGAAATTAATTAAAATGTCAAAAAGGAGATTTATATTGCCAGAAAAAATTGTGTTAACCAATATCAAATCAAAATCTTTCATCCTTAAGTGCCAAAATATTTGAACCTATAATAAGTGATTTTTAGCTAAGAGTAGATTATTTTCCAGTAATAAAATGTGTCAAATCATAAGTTGTGTTTATTAATATCTTTTGTTTTTTTATAAACCAGAATGAAGTCTATATATAATTGGCATATTTTAAAGACAAGTAATTTTAGAAGCTAAAAATAACTCTATAAACTGTGATTTGGAATTTAAATTGGATGTGATTTCTTAGAGCCAAATGGGCTTCATAAATTTTAGAATTTATTAAATAACTTGTTTAAAGTTGGAGAGCTCTTTGTTTCTCTTTGGAGGAGAATCCAGATCTTAAAGTAATCTATGTGTGGGAAAAAAATGGAGTAGTTGAAACATTATGAAAGCTTTATGAAGGTTTATTTTCCAAGAGGAAGTAAGCAACTTTAACCCTGTATATTTAGTTGGCTAGGGAATATTTAAAATAAATTTCCATCCCCTAAAGATGAATCTTTATGAGTTAGAAAGTCCAACTTTTTTGACAGTTAGCTTTCATTATAAAAATCCTGTCAATTCTGTTTTGCCTCTCAATGTTTTGATGATAATTTTAAAGAAAACTTATATTTGAGAATAAAGTAAGTAATTTGAACCAAATTTCACATTTTATTACCGTAGACACCCTATATATATGTTGTGTGTTGTTTTATTATTTCTGTCTGCTTATTTTGGATATAATTTGGTCTTCTATTCTAGTTTCTTCAGGTGGAAGTTTAAATATGGATTTGAGACCTTTGTTCTTTTTAGATTTAAGCATTTAATGCTAGAAACTACATTTTAGGTATTACTTTAGCTTTATTCCACAAATATTGATATGTTGTGTTTTCTTTTTTACTCAGTACAAAATATTTTATAATTTCCTTTATGTTTTTTTCATTGGCCAATTGTTATTTAGAAGTGTTGCTTAAATTATAAACATTCGGGGAACTTCCAGGCATTTTTCTCATACTGATTTCTAGGTTAATTCCACTGTAATTGTAAAACATACGCTGTATGATTTAAACTTTTTAAATTGTTGATGTTTTACGTCCCACTATATCTTTGTGGAGGTTACATGAGCATTTGCAAGAGCTATGTATGTCCCCACTTTTAGATGAAGTGTTGTACAAATGTCAGGTCAAGTTGCTTTATAGTACTGTTTCAGTCTCCTATATCTTTACTGGTATTCTCTCTTGTATTAATAGTGATTCAGAGAAAAGTGAAGTCTAACAATAAATTTCTCCTTTTAATTTCATCAATGTTTGATTTTTAAATTTTAGAGCTCTGTCATTTGGTGTATATACATTTAGATTAATATGTCTTCTTGATACCACTTCTATACCACTATGTATGTTTTTTCCCCCTAATTTTTACTTATTCTGATGTTTATTTTGATATGGTTTTAATAATTATAACTGTTTTGATCAGGGTTGAGTAATGCATATTTTTCCTTCCTTTTACTTCTAACTTATTTGTCTGTTGTCAAAGAGGTTTCTTGTACACAATATACAGTTGGCTATTTCCTTTTCATCCAATTTGATGATGCCTGCCATTTAATTGAAGTGTTTAGGCTATTTGCATTTCATATAACTATTAGTTTAATAATAAGACTGCTATTTATGTACCATCTTGCTGTGTGCTTTCTATTGTTCCATCAGTTTGTTTCTCTTCTTTCACTGTTTTTGACTAATTGATTATTTCTGATGATCTCATTTTATCTCCATTATTGGCTTATTAGCGCTACCTTTTCTTTTTTTTTTTTTTAAGTATTCAGTCTAGGTAGGGTTTGCCATTTACATCTAAATTTATCAAATTTATCTTCAAATATAGTTCATTCCTCTGTTTTATCTCTTATGTTATCATTATCATACATTTTCTTCCACATATACGATAAATCTCACAGTACATTATTGTTTTCGGTTTGGACAGTCTTGTGTCTTTTAAAGTCATCAAAGGTATGAAAAAAATCTTTATGTTTACCTTCATTTTTACTGTTGCTGGCACTTTCTTTTCTTTGTAAAAATTCAAATTTTCATTTGATTTCATGCTCCTGCTGAAAGAAGAATTTCCTTTAACATTTCTTATAGTGAAGGTCTGCTGGCAGTGACTTTTTTTTCTAAAAATTTTTATCTTAAATTTAAAAAAGTATATGTATTTTTACTGGATATGCTCTTTTGAGAAGAATTTTTTTTTCTATCAAGTATGCTAAAAATGTCATTCCATTGTCTTTTGGCTTGTATCATCTGATGAAAACTCTGATGTAATTTTTATCTTTGTTTACTTCTTGGATATTCTATTTGATTTCTCTCTTCTTTATTTTGGCTTGGAAAATTTCTATTGACCTATCTTAAAGTTCACTGTTTTTGTTTGTTTTTGCTTTTTTTTTTTACAGCTGTGTAAAAAAAGAAAAAAATCTTTGCTTTTTTGCATGTCTCATAATTTTTGACTAAATGCCAGATATTGTGTACTGAAGAATAGTAAAGACTGAAGTAAAAATTATTCAGTCTCAAAAATTAGCACATTTCTTCTGTCAGGTTGTTAGTATGGAGGGTTAAGTCAATTTTGTCAGTACTTGAGCTGGATTTTGGTTTGATTGTTAGTATTTTAATCTTTATTGCACCACAGGCTTTGAATTCCTGTAGTGGTGGGCTGTTGTTATCTTGTGCTAGGAGTGGAGTCTGGAGTGCTGTGATTTCCTTAAGCTGAATGCCTTCAGCTTTCAGCAGTCCCTCCATGTCTGTACTATAGAGGGGATCTCTGTGTGTATTCTTCCCCTGTCCCAGAAATAGATTGCTATTGATTGCTGCTCATGTTAGGAGAGGAGGGTGCTCTATTATCCTGGTCTAGACTCCTTTTTAGGTAAGTTCTCTGTTCCTGGCCCTTGAGGTTATAGTTCCCACAGACCTGGCCTTCTTCCTCATGTCTGCCAAACCCTGCCTTGTATATTTGGAGAGTCTCGGGTGGGAGAGTATATCCTGCTTTTTCATCAGTAGCAGACGCTGCTTTGTATCAGTGTAGGATCTTAAGTCCAAGAGATTTATCTGCTCCTCTTTCAGGAGTAAAAAAATTTTGCCTCTTCCTTTTCTATTCATCCCTCAGGAATAGTGGATGTGGTTATGTCTTGGAGACAGGAGGGGTTCTTATTTATTACCCAGAAGCAGATGGAGTTGTGCCACTACTACACTCCCAGAAGCAGGATTTTTACCTGAATCCTAGGAGCAGTGGCACTTTCTGCCTCTATTCCAACAACTTAATATTTTTCATCCTTTGATAAGAGAAGGATCTGAGAATAGATCCTATAAGTTCTATATCTGTTCCTCAGGGGTAGCTGATCACCCACATATCTGTGTTACTCAGGGAAGTTCTTCATAGTTTCCTGCCCTGCCCTTAAATTTTCATGGGGTAGGCTCATGGAAAAAAGCTTGTGAGTGCAAAATATACTTCTAGGGATTTCAGTCTTTCCAAACTTATATAACAATCAATTCTCATTTAATTATTTGTTAAAATTTAATGTGATTTATTCTTAGCTACATCTGTGGCAATTACGTCATCCTCTTATGCCTTGCCAAAGGTGAAATTTTATGTGTACTGTTCCTCTTCAGAGAGTTTGTCACTCTATGGAATTCAGTGTATTTGCTTGCCTTGCAACCTCAGCTCTCCTATGGACTAAAGAAATGTTTGATTTTGTAAATTATTTGACTTTTTCTTGTTGTTAAGATGGTAGCAACATTCTCTTATGGTTCTCTGAATCCTAAGCAAATATAAAACCTCCTTCAGTTTATAGCTGTTTTAAAGCTACCAATGGGAATAAATATATTAACTTAGTAGGCTTAATCTTAACCAAAAAAAAAAAAAAACAAACCAATGCAATATGATTCACTTAATTGGAGATTTAAAGAGTATAGTAGGGATGATTTTAAAAGAATTACAATATTGAAACATGACCAGTGAAACTACTGAGAATTTGTATATGAGGCAACTGGATATTGGTGTCTGGAATTGTGAATGCAAATAATGGATAATGTGGTATTTCATAGATTTCTATGGTTATATATATCACAAAAATATTACTTTTATTTTATTTTGGTCAGATAAGTTTCTTGGAGGAAGTAAAATGTAAATTTTGCCTTAAAGGATGTGTGGCTTGAATTAGTACAGAAAGAGGGATGGGCAGTCCAGGTGACAAAAACAGCAAATTCAAAGACATGAGAAGAAAAAATGAGTAAAGATTATGGTATATTGGTAAACAGTAAAGATACCAGCTTTGTTTTGTTGGCAAAGGATAGCTATGGCAAAGATAGGTTGGCAAAGATAGCTATGAGCCTCATGTAAAATATTGCTGTTTTTGTATGACCAGTGAGCTAAGAACAGTTTTTACATTTTAAAAAGATTGTTAACAAAGAAAAACGAGGAGGAAGAACAGGAGCAAGAAAAGGGGGAGGAGGGAAAGGAGGGGAAGAATAGGAGATAAAGGAAACAGAAAATTAGTAGGAGACCAAGCCCAAATATGACTTGTAAAAAGCCTAAATTACTTACCATCTAAACCTTCACAGAAAAATTTTTTCATCCCGTAATCTGTAGTGTTCTTCTTATCATTCTATTTCAGAGGAATAGAAATTCTCCCCATTTTTTAAACTGTGTACTAAGATAAATATAATTGTCATATAATCTAATTTCTCTTTCATTTGCTTTCAATTGATTTATCAAGTTAAACTGCTAAAATTATACTTTGAACTATGTATTTTTTGTACAATCTATGGTATAGTTTTTCAGTTATGATTCATGAAATGTGGACTTGTAATTTACTAGAGCACATATATTGCCACCTGGGTTTTACACTACCATTTCCTTTGTTTATCGTAAGCCACATACAACCATAATTTTGTTTTTCAAATTGCCATAAATCTATGACATAGTTAAGGAAACCGTGATGAGTTTGAGGATTTGGGGCTGACCAAGGAATAGACAGGACCACGAGATGACAATAATGTTTAACAAAAACTTGGACAGCAGAAGACCTTCCTGAGACAGTAACACAGGGCCACCATCTGGAAGGGGAAAAGGACAAGCGAGGATGGTGGGGAGTCTCCGGGTTAGAGAACTCAGAAAAATGACAGTAGTTTGTGGTGTTTTATAACCATGAAATTTGTTTCATCTTTGGCTCTCAGATGTTGAGTGCTGTTTTGTGGGGGATGCAAAACAGCCTCTAAATTGCCAAAATATGCTTATTTGGGCTATGTTTAAAACAGTTGTGTGGATGTGTAGGAATTTGAGTTTGGGGCTGGTGCACTTGGGTTAATTGTCTTAACCTGCTGTGAGGAAGTAAACATAGGGGCTAATACATAGGGATCATCTTTAATATATGTAGATACCAGAAACAAAATAAAACCAACCAAAGAGACCTCATGGAAGAAATACTCAACCCATCAGTGATGAAACACCAGATTGACATTGGGTTTTTTCCATGAAGATAGTTTTGACTTTCTGATTTCTTTTATGCCTTTCCCTTTTTACTATTCCTATTTACCATATTTTGTCAGATGGCAGAGATAGCCACATGAGTTAGATAGAACTGATTATCTAAACCCCTTCTCTTCCTGCTTGACAGTGACAACATTTAGTATATCTTCAGAAGATGCATGGCTTCAGGGAAATAAAAAACTAAATCTGATATTCTGATAATTTTTTTCCTATTTTAAAATATAGGTTGGGGTTCCTGACTAGCTCAGTCAGAGGAATGTGAGAAGAGTTGTGAATTTGAGCCCCATGTTGGGTATAGAGATTATTTAAAAATAAGATCTTTAAAAAATAAATACAAATAAATAAAACATAAGTTAAAACTTAAGAGTGCACTTATCTTGATGAACAATGAGCAATATATGGATTGTTGAGTCACTATATCATACACCTAAAACTAATAGAAACTGTATGTTAACCACACTGGAATTAAAGTTTAAAAATTAAAAATATATTTTCATTTATTTTTTTAAAGATTTATTTATTTATTTGAGAGAGAGAACATAAGCAGGGAGGAGGGTCAGAGGGAGAAGGAGAAGCAGACTCCCCACTGAGCAGGAAGCCCATGCAGGGCTTTATCCCAGGACCCTGGGATTATGACCTGAGCCTGAGTGGAAGGCAGATGCTTAATCAACTGAGCCACCCAGGTACCCCGAAAAATTAAAAAAAATTTTTTAAAAAGAATCAACCAAAGACAAAACAAAAAGAGAGAATGCCATTGGCTAATTTTGGGATTTAGTTTAACCATTTTATACTTGTTTTCCATTTTTACGGATAGTCGATAACACCATTTAAAATAGCAAATGGTGTTTTCATAAATATTGCTTAAAATTTAATTTTTATCTGGTCAGGTCCTCAATCAAAAAAGTGTTGTTAACTCATAAAATATTTGATATCCTACAATGTGCTTTAAACTTTTTCATGTGTGTCCTCAAATATGTGAAGGAAATAATTTTTTTCATGGGGAAATTCAGTTTGTTATATAAACTTGTTCAGGGCTTGGCATGCAGAAGGCAGAAAGGCCAGGTACATATTTTCTGACATCTGTTGCTCTCAGCAAATAGATACCAAACCACAACAGGAAGATATCTGCCTTTTGTTTCAGATATTTTAGAAAACAGTTTGTAAGTTGAAGTCAAATCTGATACTGTTCAGTCATAGATATAAGGATCAAAAGAGGAATGTAAAAGTCAAACTAAGAATGAGGGCAAAAAGAAACATGAATTCATTTTTATTGGTCTTGTTTTATTAGTGGATTTGACAAAAGAATTTCATAACATGCTTTCTGCCAGTTCATTGCTTGACTCTGGCTTTGATGATTGCTGGCACCTCCATAAGCCTGGTGGACTTTATGGTGAAGAAAACTGACTCCTCTTGTTAAGTAAAATGTCAAGATAAACTCAGTGAGGGTTTTTAAGAGATTTAAACCTTGGATTACAAACACAGCAGAAGTAAAGAAAGCACATATTTTGACATTCAGCTTTCAGAGGTGACGACCTCATAATTTTACTAGCAATGGCCTGTTAACTAATGATCATGGTCTCAAACATTTGGGAAAAAAATCCCTCCAGCTTAGAAAATAATATTTTTTCTTCTCAATATTTGCTTCTCAACCTTAGGGTCAACAGCAAGACTTCATGATTCCAGGCTTCATCATTTTCAATCAAGACGATAATTTAGTTTATTTAATTTTTACTAAGATCAAGAAGTATTAGTAGAAAGTAGTATTGCATAATCCAAAAGATTATTTCCAAGAAACTTGATTGACTAATGTTGTCAACTAAATTGTGTCCCTTCACTGAAATTCATGTGAAAACCCTAATTCCTAGCGTGATGTATCTAGATACGAGTCTTTAGGAGATAATTAAAGTTAAACCAGTTAGTAAGGATGGGGCCCTAATCTGATAGGACTGTGGCCTTAGAGGAGGAAGATTCTCTCTCTCTCTTACTGTCTCTCTGTCTTTCTCTTTCTGATTTTCTCCTGCCATGTGAGAACATAGTGAGAAGGCAGCCATCTGAAACCTGGAGGGAACTCTCACCAGAAACTGCTGGACCTCCATCTTGGAATTTCCAGGCTTTAGAGCTGTGAGAGAACAAATTTCAGCTGTTTAACCCATTCAGTCTATGGTATTTGTAAGGGCTGCCTTAGCTAATGAAGACAATTAATTTGCATTACACAACTGTCTTAATTTTATGCAGGATATATGAGAATAACCATCTCCTTGAAATACTTTAAAAGTCTTTCCCCAAAGGAAAAACAAAAAAAGCAGCAAACAAAATAATAGACTAGAGATGTTGATAATCGATCCTGAAGTCAAATCACCCTTTAGTTGCCTTTTATGGTTAAGGATGAGCACAGCATGGCTTTCCTCCTTTCAATAGACCATAACTTCTTGGAAAACATATTCCATTATTCAAAGGTGAAGGCTTTCTTTCAAGTTATGTACTGTAGATGTTTAATTAGATAAAGACTCAGTATTATGTTGGTAAGATTATGTTAAGATACAAGCTCATAACCGTCTGAACTTTTCTTTCTTCTTTCTCTCTGCCTTTCACCCATGTAAACCTTGTTTGCTTCCAATAAAGTTTTTAATAGTTTATCTGATTTTTGTTTTCTTTGTATGATTTGACTCGATGATAAAAAACTCGACTTTCTATTTATATTTTGCTTTTTTTTTTTGACTCTGAGAAGCCTCACCCAATTACCTGTGAAAAAAATAGTTACTCTTTGGCCAATGAATTCATGTGCAGGGAAAAGAATGTTAGAAGAGATGGAATTTAAAGATATGAATAGAAAATAGCACACTGCTTTTTAGGCATATTGGGCCTTCTTCTAATTCAATTTGAGTTTGTAAGGATATCTGCACATGTTCAAATAATTTTTAGCTTTTAGTTATTAATTATGAAATTAGTGAAATTATGTTTAAAATATGTGACAAAAAGTACCAGGTGTAACTTATTTGTATAAAAAGAACATATGGAAGCTTCAGTCTGCAGCAGAGTCAACTTGGGAGCAAATATTTGATACTGTTTAATCATTTTATCCGGATAGTGACAGGTGACAGGAGGGATGTCCCCGGTGTATGTGCTTATCACACAAGATCATGTTCTATGTGCCAGAATGGAGTCACGGTAGGAGTGGGGAGATACGCCTCTCCTTTTGTTTGTTTTTATTTGCTTGGTTAGATTTTATTTAACTTCGACTGAACTTAAATTATTTTGATTACTGACAGGAGCCCAGTGGCTAAGAATTCAGGCATTTATAAGAAAACTCCAAATAATGTCTTTTGTTTGTCTCTAAACACTAACTGGGTGGAGGAGTTGTCTTTTGAGAGTATGCAGGCAGAATGTGGTCTATATTGTTCTTGGACTCTACCTAGCGAGGCAACATACTCAAATGTTTGAATGTCTGTGGGCACACTAGATTTTTTATGCCTCCACTGTGTATTCCTTTATAGGGTTTTTCCCCTGTGTTGGGTCCTGGGGTTGAATCATGAGTCTGTAATTTGAGAAAGGATATGAGAAGGAAGTCCTGGCCAAAAAAAAAAAAAAAAGGATAGGAGAATAAAAGAGGAGAGAGAGTCCTTTTTTTAGGCCCTCGTGGATTGAGGAGAGAGAAGGATGCAGAGCTGGCAAAGAGACTGGATCGCAGTTCTTTTTTTAATTTTTATTTAATTTTTATTTTTTTTAAGATTTTATTTATTTATTTGATAGAGAGAGAGAGAGATTACAAGTAGGCAGAGAGGCAGGCAGAGAGAGGAGGAAGCAGGCTCCTTGCTGAGCAGAGAACCCAACGTGGGGCTCGATCCCAGGACCCTGGGATCATGGCCTGAGCTGAAGGCAGAGGCTTTAACCCACTGAGCCACCCAGGCGCCCCTGGATGGCAATTCTTTTGTTGTGTTCCTCTCTTGACTGCTGGCCTCTCACCCTGCAGATCGACACTCAAGGGCAGGGTAGGGAGGGGTTTGTAGAAATATCCAGGCAGGTATATGGGGTCTATAAGAAGATGGGCGGCAGGGAGCTGTAGTCCCATAGAAGAACCTCGAAAAGCCAGATCACAGTCATCATTCAGGGAGCAGGCTCAAGTGGCCTCCCCCCCTGCAGAAACCAGGCAGGAGTCCAACATCCATTCTTGCTACATCAGGGCCTATACCCCAGACCATTGCGAGGATGGTGCACATTCCCTCACTCTGTCAGATGACATTGGAAGGGAGGAGGGTATGGGAACTCTCAAAGACTAAGCATTTCCTTAGGAACACTAAGCCATCCAAAAGAACTATTTAAACCAGAGCAAATATGGAGCTAGACTTTAAATAGACCTAGTATTTGAACTGAAGGAGACTATTCAATGCAGATGAGAGAGATTTTGTTAATCACGAATTCCAATATTTCTTAGTACTTAGACGAGTTAGAAAGATTGTTAGCTCTAGAAATTGAGGCAGTGTATTTATTTCCATATCTCAGTACACTATGAGTATAATTGCACTTCTGGTTACATGATTTGATTTTCATAAAATTACGAATGTTGCATGATGGTGGCATAGGCCCCTTTTCTGGGTCATGTTTCATTTATATTTGTTAAACACATGGTTGACCTAGCTTTACACATATATTGGTCTCTGAAGCTCTCAGAAATAGAGATGTTTGCATTGACTGAATAATTTTTCATGTTTTAACCCTAAACTTTTATGTGCTTGTATAGTTGAGGTGATTCTGAAAAATTCCTTCATTGTGTCAGACATTATATAATATAGTGGAAAGAAGACCAGACAATGAGTCAGAATAAACCTTGACTAAATTAGGGAGGAAGTGTTTTTCTGAATGCCACCCAGGCGTCCCTTGAAGCCTTCTCTTAAAGAACTCCAGTATTGGAAGCCTGTGGGGGAGGGGGGGAAGACTCATTGATGGAGGGTCCCGAAAACAGAGTGCAGGGAGGTGGGAGAAAAACCAAGAGCATACGCTATCATGAAAGCCAAAAGAAAAGCATTTCAAGGAGTGGTGAACTGTTTTGGCTTTTACCACTAAAGCTTAAGCACAATGAAAACTGAAAAGTAACTGCTGTGTTTTAACAATGTGGTGTACACTGATGACTAGTCAAAGTGATATGAGGGAGTGGTTGAGAGTAGAACACAGACTGCAGAACGTAAAGAAAGTGATGAGCAAAGGGAAGTCATGAATATAAAGCCACACGCCTTAGAAATTTGGCTGTGAAGGAAAATAGGACGGTAGCTAGAGGGGAATTGAGGGAAGGTTTTAAACCCTAGAGAGATTTGAGACTGTTTATAACACTGATGGAAAAGTGGGGCAATTGGAGGATATAGTAAGTACGTCTGAGACAGTTCCTGATAAAGCAGCAGAGGGTGGGCTCTGGTGCACAGGTTAGGTAGTGACCTTAGAAGACAAGAGAAGCACCTTCCTTTTATCAGTAGTCCAGGAGGGAAGGGTGGGAGAAGTACGAGCATATATATAGATTCCCTGTGCGGCGCTGGAGTCCCTGTCCAAAGGTGTGTATTTTCTTTACTATGTAAGAGACACAATCATTTGCTTACAATGAAATGAGAGATCTAGGATAGGTTATGGGGAAAATTGAAGATTCAGTTAGAGTAGAGGTAATTAAAAATGGTTGTGAATAATTCGCGGAGTAGAAAAACAGGTTGGCAGGGCAGGCTAAAGGGCCAGTTAGGGTTGTTGGTTCATGCTTTACCTAAAATTCTGTCTTCCTTATTAGAATGCTCAGGTTTTGGAAGTTAAAAGTTAAGTTTTTTTTTTCCACACTTATCTTATTCAGGCACCAAATAAATATATTTATATTTAACAATATTCCCCCTAGTTAATAAAACATAACATTTTACTTATCATTGGTAAACTTCTCCAGTCTCATATTTTAAACTACTGAAAGTATATCCTGTCTTACATTTTGTAGTAAAACAATTTAAGTACTAAAAGTGAGCTCTTAACCTTCAGGTGAAGGGGTAGTTTCAAAACTATCTTTAGAACCTTTAAACCTAAGAAAGAAACAAAACATCTTGCCCCTCCCCCCACCAAATTTTGATATTTTAAGCAACTGAAATGATACAAATCCTTTATTGTTTTCATCTCCTATCTTATTTTACACAAATGTTTTAGTTCCTTATGAAATTTGCTAAAATTATTAGAGCTTGAAACTTAATCCTTGAATTTCTCTTTGTAGAATGAGAAAGTAATGTAATTTTCTATACCTAGATTGGGGCTAGCTCAATTAGTGGGATATTTTAGATGTTATTGGGTGTTTATATATGTAGGCCAATGACTAATGATTTCAGTGTTTCATATAATAACAGAGGATACTTAAAGACAATTAGGATGGGAACTGTCTTAAATATTCTGTTTTTGTTCCCCTTATTTCAGATGAAATTTTCTGTTTTATTGTCCAGAAAGTAGAAGTACATTTCTCTATTTCTTGCTTGTAATAGATTTTAAAAGACAATTGCAGATGTCTTTTTAGTGGGTTTCTGTTTGGCCTGCTGATCTCTTTCTGCTCTATTTCAACTTTATATTAAAGGAATTAATGTTCACTGGCTTATATAACCAGTTTATTATAAAATCATCATCATTATTATCATCATCATCATCTCTTGCTCTCTATTTCTCTCACATTCTTTTTAACCAATTTGTAGTATCTTTAAATCATCATACCCTTAGATTCCTGTTACACTGTTTTTGGGCAAGATTTTTTTTCAGAGTGAACTAAAGTATTCTAATGATTAGGCTGCTCGAAATCAGATTTGATTTTTTTAAAAAAGGATTTCTGTCACTTGTTAAAGATCATTTCAAGAGCTGGATCTTAATTTTAATCATTTTTAAAATTTTTTCCTTTATTTTAGTCTCCTTTGACTTGATTTTCAAGATACATCTGAGGGAATTTGACAATAGTGGCTCTCTTAGAGATGTCTCTTGGTTTCTAGCTTGGCTGATTGTGCTTTGATTTGAAGTTTCAAAGTGGTTTTCAAAGGATTTGGGGTTCCCTCAAACCCCAAATATGACTTGCATTTATCTTCTCTCTTTTTTTTTATAAAGACACTTGTAATATGAGTGAAATGGGATATCTTGGAATGTTTACCCTCAAATAATTTAATAAGAACACATTTTGGTTTTCTTTAATGATACACATTTTCAAAATCCTTCGTGTATTTTAGCCCAAATAGTATGCTATTTGCAGTGGGGTCAGAAGATGGATGCTTTTGGGATCAGACAGCTAATTTTCTCTCTGTCATTCAGTGGTTTTGGACTTCTTTTCACTTTCAAAGTAATTATTCAGTGCTGTTGATGTTGTTTATAATGAATCAGTTTCAGTTATGCACAGAAAATAAGTGTTTGTCTGTGCGTGTGTGTGCATGTGTGTGTGACAGCATTCTCACCATCACCAGGCTTTGCTCTCTGGGGTCATATTCTTCAACATTTGTCCAAATATTAGAGATCTATCTTATTGTGTGGTCTTCCCTTCCTTTGAAAACTGGAGAAATTAGCTCTTTTATTTCTCTCAATGATAAAGAAAGATTAAAATTTATTATTCTATAGATTCTCTATTTGAAGTGAGCTTATTTATATTTATGTTTGTTTAAATCCTACATCCTTCCTAAAATGGCTTGAGGATCCATGAATCGAATTTAAAGAAACTGGAGAAAACAGCTTTAATAGCAAGATGTGGAATGTAATTTATTATATTAAATAGAACACTTACAGTGATAAAAGGTTTATTTGAGTGTTTTTTTCCTTTTTAATCTGATTTGGAAGAGAGTGATAAAAAACTCAACATTCCTGTAGTCATTCAGTGATATTTTTATACTGATTGAGAAATATGATACTAATTACAGAATTTAGGGCAAAAAACCCACAATGATTGAACGACATGCCTCAGGGGCGCCTGTGTGGCTCAGTCAGTTGAGCCTGTGACTCCTGATTTCAGCTGAGGTCACCATCTCAGGGTCGTGGGATTGAGCCCTATGTCAGGCTTTGTGCTTAGCGCAGAGTCTGCTTGTCCCTCTCCCCAGTGCTCCTTCTCTCCTTCTCTCTCTCAAATAAATAAATAAATAAAAGCTTAAAAAAAAAAGACAAAACTCATCATTATATAGATTGAAGATTCAGACAGATTCATCTCATAGGAGAAAAAGACTACTGGATGAAACAGACCTTGTCACCAAGAGACCATCAGTTCAACATAAGAATAAAAAATTAACAGCTTTTCCAATCTAGAAAGTAATACCTCTCTGTAATCAATGGTGAAATTTTATATGACATTTGATTTTTATCCTCAAATAAGAATTCACTTGAATCCTGCTAAGTGAACTTAATTTACTACTTTGTTGTATTGTTATTTATTATTCTCTGTTTCATATCTATTAGTTTCCTCAACTATTGGGTTAGGTTTCTGAAGGAAAGAACCCTATTGTATGCATCTTTGTACTTCCTAAAATATTTTAGAAAAACTAGATATTAGTCAGTATTCAAAATTTGATTTATTTGGGCACTTGTGTGGCTCAGTTGGTTGAGGGTCCTACTTTTGATTTTGGCTCAGGTCATGATCTCAGGGTCCTGGGATCAAGCCCCGTGTCAGGCTCCATGATCTGTGGAGAGTCTGCTGGAGGATTCTCTCTCTCCCTCTGCCCTTCCCCCCACTCATGAGTGTGCTCTCTCTCTCTAAAGTAAATAAAACTAAAAAAATTAATTTATTTAATGAGTAAAACAAATTGAAGAGAAAGAATGACTTCCTCTAGTTGTTTTTCTGTTCTGAAGGCAAAATTTTCCCTGTGATTCTGTGTGTACACTCAAAACTTAAAACCCTGTGTTTTGAGCTGAATGAAAATGTAAGCTATCAAGTGGTTAAGAAAAGCTCTGCTTTGATACCACAGAGGACCTCAGATGAATGCAGGCAGTTTCAATTACCGTAAGGAGATCTAGACTTCCCATCTGAAAAGTGTTTCCTTACGTTTTATCAAAATACTCCCCACTGGATACTCTTAATAAATAATGGTTTGAGTTTTATACCTACTGAAAATGGCTTGACATATTTGCATTTAGTTTGTTGACCGATAGAGAAGAAATAGAAATGTGTAACTTAACCAGTGTGTTGTATTCCTTGTCCTAAGACAAGCCATTTAAGTATAAAAGGCAAAATTCATTGAAACTTTGCATTGGTTTTTTTGTGTTTCATTTTCCTGTATGTTCATGTTTCAGCATATCACACCTATTTGTTTTCTTTGTATTTACAAATAATAAGCATTAAGCATGGGAAAAGTTTAGGTAATGAATGATAATACTGTGAAATTTAAACTTTACAATTAAGATAAGATGTTTAAATTAAGGTATGTTTATTTTTTCATGGTGTAGAGTATCACTGTCAGTACACTGCAACATAATACATTTTAAAAATATTTTAGGACAATTTACATGCTTATTTGATACTTTTCTTTCCTCAGGCAGCAGTCATTCTTAATTCCTGATCTCTTTCTCATACTACTACCCACACCATTCCTTAAGACCTATTCCAGTGTTAATGTTTCATGTCCGTGTTGTGATTGTGGGACCATCTTGCTTAATAGCAATTTACAGATTGCCACTGGTTAGAAAAATTTATAAAGCATTATTGCGGTGTAACTGTGTTTATGATTTAAAAAGAAATAGCCAGTAAGTTGAGAAATAATATTTTAGTTGTGGAAAACTGGAAATTAAGAGTGAGTTCTTCAAAGTACAGAAATTGTCTTCAAGAAAATAGTCTGAAATATATTATTCTCCACTCCACCTCCTATAAAGTTATAAAGGACCATTAGACTCTTCCCATCAAAGCCAGAGAACTTTTACCCTTACTTTGATAAGGATTTTGTAGTAATGAATGAAACATTTTCACTTTCAATAGTGTAAGTATCTTCTCTGAATTTTGAACATTTCATATATTTATAGACTAAAAATGAAGACAAGAATAGAGCATTGGAAATGTGTTTTATAGGACTTAAACTGTTTAAATTTTAATTACCAAACTTTGAGGCTTTTAACAGAGAAGCTAGAAAATAGCCTGGATTTAGAGTACTAATTTTGTTATCAGGAAGTATTAAGACCACTGTATATCAGAATGCAATATTACTCAGGTCTGGAACAATGAAAGATGTGATATGGATGAGGACAAGGTATTTCAGTCAGTGTTTCTGATGCTAAAGTTTTCAGGAGAAATACCATTAGTTAATATCAGAATATTTCCATTGATCCCATATATTATTTCTAGTTTGTGGTACACGTAATGACTGTAAATGAACTGTTCATTATAAATATGGGTTGGGTAAGCAACATATACTTTTGCTATCTTTAAAAAGTCTCGGACCAAAGGAACCCATTAAGTATCTTGAAAATGAAGAGATTGAACAGGTGGCCTTCATGGGATGGATATTTATAGTCACTATTCTATTGTCAAAAAGGTAGACACCGTAGGTAATTTCCCTTTAAAATACACTGGATAGGGCGCCTGGGTGGCTCAGTGGGTTAAGCCTCTGCCTTTGGCTCAGGTCATGATTTCAGGGTCCTGGGATGGAGGCCCACATTGGGCTCTCTGCTCAGCGGAAAGTCTGCTTCCCCTTCTCTCGCTGCCTGTCTCTCTGCCTTCTTGTGATCTCTCTGTCTGTCAAATAAATAAATAAAATCTTAATAAAATAAAATATGCTGGATAGGAACAAGTCTCAAGGTTTTTAATGCTTACAAATGGGTATAGTTTAAGAAAACTGCCTCACTTATTCATTTTAAAAAATGTTTTTTCTTGTTTCAGATATATGTAATATATCTATTATATTTGCTAATAACTACTTTATTAAGAAACAAAATGCAAAACCTATAGACACCTATTATGCAGTCTCTCTGCCAATCTACAAAGCAATAAAATACTATTCCCCCATTCAAGTAGTTTCAGTGATTATTTTTATTCATATTTTTTACATCTTATATTGCTTTATTCATAATAGCAAATATTATCAACTCTTATTTCCCAGTCCTTACATTAAGAAATACTTAATTCATAAATTTTCAAGAAAAAAATAACTATCTCTTGCATTGGAACATTTTTCTGTTTTAAAGAATTGACAAGAAGGGTTCTATTGCAAAAAGCTTCACACATAAAGGATATATATAAAACATTTTCAGTGTTAATGATATTACCCTTTTATGTATGTATGTATGTATGTGTGGATTTATTTATTTGGAGTGAGGAGCTATAGATAGGTTAGTATTGTTTTTCTTTTAGTACTTGGTGATGTTGCTCCACCATCTTCTAGCTTGCATTGCTTCCAGTGAGAATTCTGCTATCATTTCTTACCTTTGCTCTTTTTATGTTAAATTTATTTTTCTCTGGCTGTTTTTAACATTTTTCTCTTAGTCATTTAAAGCAATTTGATGCTCTGGTTTAGTATAATTTTCTGCCATTTCTCGTGTTTGGGTTTTTTTGTGCTTCTTGGACATGTATATTAACAATTTTCATCAAATTTTAAGTTTCTACTTTATTTCTTTAAACATTTTTTCTGTCCACACCCACCCATACTCTTTCAAAGACTTCAATTACATAAAGAATAGAGCACTAAAAATTTCTTTCATACATCACTGGTGCTCTGTTTCTTTTTTTCAGCCTATGTTTCTATCTGTATATCATTGTGAATATTTTCTATTGCTATATATTCAAGTTTATGGTTTCTTCTAAATTTCTTATTTATTGTTTATTCTATCCAGTGTATTTTTTATTTTAGATAGTTTAATTTTCATCTTTCAGAAGTTCATCTTGTGGTTTTTAAAAATACCTTCTATTTCTACTGATTATGCTTAACCTTTCTTTAGTTTTCTAAAAATGTGGAATATAAGTAAATAATTTCTATTGTCCTATCTACTAATTTTATCATCTGGTAGTTTTGGGTTGGTTTTGAGTCATTGATTTTTCTCTTCATTGTGAATTATGTAATATCGCTTCTTTGCATGCCAGCTAATTTGTTATTGGTTGCCAGACATGAATTTTATCTTGTTGTGGTCTGGATATTTTTGTATTCCTAAAATTATTCTTGAACTTTGTTATGGGATGCAGTTATACTACTTGGAAATATTTTGACTCTTTTTTATTTTGTTTTTAAGTTTGTGTTAGGCAGAACCAGAATAGTATTTAATCTAGAGCTAAATTTTCCCTACCATAGAGGCAAAACCCTTCTGGGTTCTCTACCGAATTCCCGTAAATTATGAGAGTTTCTTATTTTTTTTCTGCTCTAGCTGATGTGAACAAGGATGATTCCTGGTCCTGTGTGAGCTTCAAGGATTTCCCCTCTAATCCTTCCTCATGGTTTTTTTCTTGGCCTCAGGTAGTTTCTTAGAGTATATGTGCTGGTCTTACCTTCTTCTGTCAAGGTGGCCTCTACAGGTTGCTGGAGTTCTCTTTCAGTGCAGCTCTCTGCTCTATGGTGCTCTTTTCTGTGAATTCCAGTTGATTAAGCTTCCCTCGACTCTCAGGTCCAGGTCGACTCTATGTGGAACTCTTTCTTGTACCACAGGTAGAAATTTCTTTGGACAGTCTGCTGGATGTTCTGAAGTTTCACCTTATTTGTTTCCGGTGTCTTAGGAATTACTGTCCTTCACTGCTTAAGTCCAATGTCTTTATAACTATTCTTTCACAGAGTTTATCCATGTGAGGATGTTATTCCATTTGATACAAGTGGAAGTCCTATCCTTTTACCTTTAATCTAGCTGAGTTTATTTATTTAAAATTTATTTTTTGTGGATGGTATTTAGTTGGGTCTTTTTTTGAAATACAATCTGATTATTTGTGGCTTTTAATCTGAGTGTTTTACCTGTGCTGTCAAATACTACATTCATTGGCCACCTGTGACTATTCACCACTTGGAATGTATTTGGTCAGACCTGATACATGCTGATGATATGAAATACAGACTAGGCCTTCATTTCTTAGTACAAAAAAAAAAGTAATTTACTCACTAACAAATTAAATTTTTCTATTGGTTACACATTGAAATATTTTGAAAATTTTGAACTAAGTAAATATGTTATTGAAATTATTTTCACCTGTTTTTAATTTGAAAATGTGGCTATTAGAAAATTTTAAAGTATATGCATGGATTACCTTGTATTTCTATTAGACAGCACTACTAAGTTTTCCAGCTTAGGGAGATTCTAGGCTTTGTCTTTTGTTCTCCTCACCCTGAAAACCTACCAAAATTTATGTTCAAATTTATTTAGATCTTAAATAAGTTCTTGTTGAATGAAAGAATAACCAACAGTATGTCCTTTTCTTGCTCGTAGCAGCTTCTGTTGTGTCTCTTACTTCTACTTATTACTCTTTGATCTCAGAGCCAAACTATCCCATTTGATAAACCTCCTTTTTCCCAACACACTGCTTTGTTAGGTTATTGCACAGCAAGTTTTAGCAGCAAATAAATCATTTTAGTGAAAAAATTCTCCTTCTCTATTTTCCTAACAGTTAATATTGTCAAAATAGTTTCACAATAAAGGTAGTTCCATTTACTTTTTATAAAGCATAAAAGCAGTGTTATGGTGTGATTGCTGATGCTTATTTACCATTGGGCATTATCATATGTAAATTAGATTTAGTCTAAGAGGGTCAATTTAAAAGATATTATACCTTATCAAACTTATTGCAAACACTGTCTTGGAAATGTGACAACTATAACTTTCCTAAGTTTTAAAAAAAATAAGGAGTACACACACACACATATGCACACACTCTTCTTTATGTATTTCTGGATTCTGTCCCAATATAAAATATATCAACTTCGTGATTCGCATTTTTACAATGTACTAAGTCAATTCTAGGTCACAGAAGAAATAAGTTCATTGAGTTTGGTGCCAGATAGTGAAAATGAATAAAAACAGGAACAAAGGGGGAAAAAACCCTAAAATGAACTGTATCAAAGAATAATGATAGCTTAATTTTCTTGAGAATCTGTTTTTGTAAAAAAATATTTCTAAAGAGGTCACATTTTCTTTCATGTAATACAACCCCTAAACCAAGTTGCTGTCTTTTAAACCTGTGATTTTGGGGGCGCCTGGATGGCTCAGTCTTTGGATGTCTGCCTTCGGCTCAGGCCGTGATCCCAGGGTCCTGGGATCGAGCCCTGCATTCTGCTCCCTGCTCAGTGGGAGGCCTGCTTCTCCCTCTTCCTCTCCCACTCCTCCTGCTTTTGTTCACCATCTGGCTGTCTCTCTCTGTCAAATGGGTAAAATCTTTCAAAAAACAAACAAACAAACAAACAAAAAACCCCCCTGTAATTTTACTTTTAAAGATCATTTTGCTTCATCACTTCTATCTTTAGGGTGGGAATGATTTCTGCTGAGTGTGGTAATGAATTACTATTATTTTTTGAATAACTAGTCATCTCATTACTCACATATGTAAAATATTATCAGATTAGGTAACCATCCTGTTGTGGAGAGTATATATTCTTATTTTAGGATATAAAGTTCTATTATATTGTAATAAAAAAAAGTCCAACAAGTAAAACTTTCCCTGTGAGAAAGCATTTACATGGATGTTTTAAAGATTGACTATGGCATTAAAGATTGGAGGAGAATTAATCTTCCAAGAAGAGTAGTAGAAACATATTTCTTTGTAATATTTGAAAACCAGGCAAGGCAGAACATTACGAAATCAGTGTTCAAAGATAATCTGGTATACTTAGGGATATGGAACGTAAAACCTAAGCTACCTATTTCAGCCTTCTCCAAGTTTTACTGCTTATTATGCTTGTAGGAAAAAAGAGGAGAAAGAACTATATCTCTTAAAATATTTTTCAGTATAAAAGTTTGTCTCTTACAGTGGAGCTACGGTATATAGAAACACTTTCTTTTTGTATAGGAGTGTTTCTGATAATCACCAATGACATATGCTTAATACAACACAACATTTGCTGGAGTAGACACACCATTTTAGAATATCACTTATAAATATATATTCAATGGAAAATCCTACTAGTGAACTGTTCTACTTTATACCCACCATGAACTGCTGGTTCCAGTACTTACATTACTTTGAGTCAATTAAGACAGTTTGTTCTGAAAACTGATCAGGGGATCAGTTAAGC
This sequence comes from Ailurus styani, assembly GCA_002007465.1. Lineage (NCBI taxonomy): Eukaryota > Metazoa > Chordata > Mammalia > Carnivora > Ailuridae > Ailurus > Ailurus styani. The sequence continues at coordinate 4,529,519 of LNAC01000060.1, read as the reverse complement.
AGTAATTCCAAGATCTTCTATTGCTTCAGAGACTTTAAGTGGTCAGGACAGAATTTGTAGCTGAGAAGCTGCTCAGGTCTTGGAAGTTTCATTTAACTACAATGAATTTTGCACATAAATTTGTTGATACATCGAGGTGGATATTAGAACAATGATCTCAAAAGAACTTGTTTGGATGCAACATTTTGGGATATGGGATTATGATTGTTATAACTATATAGTATTAGTTGAAAATGTTAGATAAAGGAAAATATAAACAAGACCCTATGTATCTTTAAGAGATGAAAACTATAATGTCTGAAAGGAAATGTACTGCAATAGATTGACAGCAATTAGAAAATGCAAAGCCAAAAATTTTGATAGAATTGTATTGAACCTATAGATCCCTTTGGGTAGTATTGACATATGAACTACATTAAATCTTCTAATACATGCAAAGAAATGATTATTTGTCTCTCAGACTTGTTATCCTTTCTCCAAATACCTAATCATTAACAGATGATGTTTGCCTTTTACTTTATAAGGAAAATACAAATTATCAAGTAAGTACCTTCTCAGCTTCTCTCCCCTCCACTTTTTTCCCCCTCTCCTCCACTTCTATATGTATCTTTTTTTTTTAAAGATTTTATTTGCTTATTTGACAGAGAGAGATCACAAGTAGGCAGAGAGGCAGGCAGAGGGAGAGGGGGAAGCAGGCTCCCCGCTGAGCAGAGAGCCTGATGTGGGGCTCGATCCCAGGACCCTGAGATCATAACCTGAGCCGAAGGCAAAGGCTTAACCCGCTGAACCACCTAGGCGCCCCTTCTATATGTATCTTTGATGTCATTCATCAGTTCTTTATTTTCTATTTTAGAAGAATCTATGTTTCAGGTTCTTTCCAAAGGCCTCAGAGGCAGTGGAACACAGTGGTTAAGAGAACAGTCTTTGATTCTCAGCTGCCTGGGCTGTAATTTTCTCTTCCTGACTTGGGCCAGTTCAGTATTTCAGTTTTTCCATCTCAAAGATAGATATAATGAAGACATGTGTCTCATAAGGTTCTGAAGCCGATTGTACTAATGTTAAAAACGTGAAGGGCACTGTCTGGTAGGCAGCATGAACAATTACTATTACTATGAGTTATTATCACTCCCTGCCTCATCAGGGTCTAACTTCACAAATTCCTTCCTCTGTCCTGAGTCTTTAGTCACTTTTCCTCCACTGGTCTTCCTTCTTAAACGACCTATATACTCACAACCTAAGAAAGCTTCCCCCAATCTAATCTGTTATACTTTTACCATCTGTTCTTTCACTGCTAAACTTTATGAAATTGTATTCTCATTCTGTTCTCCAATTCCCCTTCTCCAACTAGTCTTCATTCTTCAATCCAGTACAATCTGACCTCTATTCCTACTGTTATATTACAACTGATCCACTCTGACCTTTTTTTTTTAAGGTTTTATTTATTTATTTGTCAGAGAGAGAGAGAACACAAGCAGGCAGAGTGACAGGCAAAGGCAGAGAGAGAAGCAGAAGCAGGCTCCCCACTGAGCAAGGAGCCCGATGCGGGACTCGATCCCAGGACCCTGGGATCATGACCTGAGCTGAAGGTAGCTGCCTAACCGACAGAGCCACCCAGGCGTCCCCACTCTGACCTTCTGATTTTCAAACCCAGTGCCACATTTCCAGGCTTCGTCCCGTGTAATCAATCCTTCTATGGTATTTGACACTGTTGACCAATGTGGAACTACTTTACTTTAGATGTTCTTTTTCAGTGTCTATGACATTACTCTTTTCTGTTCATTTGGACTTTACTCTTCAGTCTTTTCTGAGTCTCCTATTTTACAAATCATATATCATGATAATCTCCAGTATTTGATTATGTGAATATCTCTTACATCCTGTGCTGCCAAAATATATCTTCAGGTGCATAGTGCATATGTCTCCTTCTCTACATCCTAACAGGACTTGCCTTAATTTAGGCTGTATACATTTTTAATAAACGTCATTCTAACTTCTTTTATAGTAGCCATCTAATTATTGGCCTTTCAGCCTCTATACCATTAAGTCGATTGTCCAATCTATTTCTAGATTTTTTCATTCTAAAATCTTAATCTAATTATCTCTCTATGTGAATGCATAATTCCATCATATGTTACAAGGTAAAAAAGCTCAAATGTCCTATATTAATTGGGTTCTATGTTAATTGTTTGACAAACCTTTCCTTGGACCCTAAGACTCAGCACCAGTTTTATATCTTACAACATTTATTTAATTCTCCAGGTAATTAGACACTCCTTATTTGCTTTCATAGAAATGTTTACTCTTTCAGACAATGTAATTTATTCATTTACATGTCCATCTCTTGCCTAAATGATATATCATCTTTTTAAGATCCTTGGTATCTAACATCTCTAGAAAATAACATAAACCTAAATATATTTGTTGAATAACTACCTTTCCATAAAAATAGATAGTACCTTGGGATGTGGCAGATTTTAATTATATTTTGCATATATATATATGTAGTATAAGATATAAATATATTTTAATTAAATTTTCTTCTGTATTAAATAAGTAACATTATTAACCTAAAAAATATTCTATGAGATAATATTTTTTTCCCTTTTGTGGGGTCTTGTAACCCTCAAAGCCTAAAAGTAAAATATATGTAAATAACTCATGTGTGTACCAAAAACTTTCAGGAAATGGCCTGATTCATAAGATTCAGTGTATTCACTGTCTCCTCAATATGCTCTCTGGCTGTAAATGTACTGTGTGCATTTAGTCTCATCTATTGTGTAGGTAGTATTGATTCTAGTTACTGATTCACTATTGAAAAGTTTTATTTCTAAAATATCTAATACAAGCACATTTACCATTTTTAAAAGGCCTAGTAATAGTATATATACAATAAAATTTTCATTAAATGATAAAATCTTAAGCTTTGCACATAAAATATTAATATTGAATCAAAATGTTTTAACAATAGGAATGCTATTGAATTATATCATCAAAGAAACCATAAGAATCTTAAAATATAATGAAAAAGTCATTTCACGCAGTTGGTAAGATAGAAGCCGAAGACAAAATCAATTCACGACTCCTGGTAAATTCTGAACAACTCAGAACTCTGTTAATGCATCCTTAAATTATGAGCCAAAAGCATGTAGAACATTTTTTATATAGGCAAGAAGGGATAGACTTCAGGAATTTAAGCTCCTAAGACATTATTTTCCATTATTAAGATTCTCCTCTGATTATTTTAATCTATTCCAATGTTACCTAAGTAGGTATATACTGATGCATTAAATATTCCATTCCATTTTGAGTTAAGAGCTGCATGACCATTGAAAAGCCTCCCTCAGTGACTGAAATGTACATTTCTGAGTTATTATTCCAATAGGGATATTGAAGTTTCTGCTAATATTTTGAATGTGAGGTTCATAACATAGTGATTCAACAACTCTATACATTTATGTTATGCCCACCACAAGTGTAGCTACCATCTGTCACCATAAAATGCAATCCCTGTGCTGTACCTATTTTTCCTGTGATTTATTTATTCCATAACTGAAAGCCTGTGTCTCCCACTCCCTTTCACCCATTTTGCCTATTCCCCACCTCCATCCCCTCTAGCAGTCAGTTTGTTCTCCGTATTTATAGGCCTGATTCTGCTTTTTGTTTATTCATCTGCTTTTTAGATTCCATGTGAAAGTGCAATCATATGGTATTTATCCTCTTTCTGACTTATTTCACTTAGCATAGGCAATACTCTCTAGGTCCGTCCATGTTGTCACAAATAAGATCTCATCTATTTTTATAAAAATGATTTTGAATGCCAAGTATTATTACATTCTTTTTATAATGAGGAAACTGGGGCTCAGAAAAATTACTTCTCCAAGGTAAATTACTTATTTAGTAAGAGGCAGAACAAGGTTTCCTATGTAGGTCTCCCTGAGTCTGAAAGCTGTGCTTTTTAACTACCATAGTGTGACCAGTAAAGAGAGTGGATAACTGAGACCACAGTAACAAAGCAAAGAAAATGTTTACAGGCAGGCAGAGGGAATGACCAATTGTGTTGCAAGCTGCTGAGGGACCAAGTTATTTAAGAAAGAAAGACAGCCATTGGGTTTACCAACATGAAGGTCATAGGTGACCTCCACAAGAGCAGTTCCAGTGATGTGGTGGGAGAAACTCTTGAGTGGTTTTAAGAATTCGCAGAGACAACCTTTTGAGGTGTTTCCTCTACAGGGAAGGAGGTGTTTGGGGTATACTAGAGGTGAGGAAATGAGAAATGAGATGATCAGAGGATTTTTTTTTTCAGATGGGAGAATAACATTTTTATATGCTGATGGAACAATTCAGAAGAGGTAGAAAACTTGATGTTGAAGGAAAGAGAAGTGAAAATTGCTAAAGCAGTGTTCTCGTATTGGAGAAAGCAGAAGAGATTAGAATGCAAGTGGAAAGGCTGGCCCTTGCTGAGAGTTCACCCATTTTCACCAGAGGGAAGACAGAGTTCTTGGGAATAGATCCAGGTGTATAGGGGATGTGGTGGTGGTGGCTTGTGAATGCTGTCTTCTGCATTCTCAGTCATTGAGTTAGAGTGAGATGTTGGTCTATAATGCTACATTGAATTACCCAATATCCAAATTAGGTAGGTACATCTCAGGTTTCTTGAATTGAAATTTATTTAATTTAAAATTAAAAGTTAGAGTGTGGTATAAATTAAGAATAAAACCTTCAGAGATTGTAGCAGATTCACATCATGGCTTTTAAATAGCTGTATTTGTTTATTGCTATTGTAAAAATATATGCCTATTCATGGAAAGAGCTAATGTTCTCTTTAGGTCTTTTTTCTTCAGAAATGAGATGGTAATCATCACTATCAACCTTATCGTTGAAGACTAAGGACAGCAATAAATATAATATTGTTTAAGTGAGGGTTAAAATCATCATAGTGAATGTGGAATTTTTATTTTATGGTAAAATAAGTGACTTTTTCAGTGACATGAGTTTGTGTGAGAAAGAATGAAATGCACATTTGTGCATTAAAATTCTGGATTCCAACCATCTGATAACATTTCTTGTCAAATTATTCTAACAGCTCTTATTGCTTTTGAGAATGTTTAAATAAAATCTTAACAAAAATGAAGTAAGGTTTCCCCTTTCTCTATACTTTGTGCCAAAAAGGAAAGAAGGCTGTGTTTTACCTTTTTGTTAGCAGGTACCACAAGAACTTACAATGTGGGATATATCCAAGAGGAATATTCTCAAAGTTTGTTAAAAAAACAAAAAAAGTAATTTAAAAATAGTGTACATTTAAGCTACATTTAGAATGTTCTGCAAGCTTAAAAGGATGTTTGGAGTTAAGTTTAAAAACAGTGGGATTTAGTGTAATAGGTTTGGCAACAAAATCAGTGTAGTTCATACAACTGATGAATTGATGCAGACCCAGCTGACTAACACATACCATGTGTTTGGTTTGGCAGAGAATTTGGAAAAATAATTTGGAGAAAAAAATATATTATTCAACAGATTTCACTTTTGTTGTTGTTTTGTGGGATTAAAAAAATTCTAATCAAACTTGCAAAGGTAGAGTTCACAAAGATCTTCCCATTGATTGGAACCATATTTGGAAGTTTCATAGAAAAAACAAGATGGAAGAGGACAATTTCACTTACTTCATTTGTTTCTCTTAATTACTCACTGCTCAGAAATAGATTGATGACTAGTTATTTCTCGATTGATACCATGTTTATGAATTTATTCTACCTCAAAATGATATTATAAGATGCTGCTTATCAACATTTCAATGTAAATAATAGCATAAAGAATCTTCTATTTAAACTTTGATGACCAAGAACAGCATTCTGTTTTGCAATAACAATTAAGTATGCTATCCTAAGACTTTGTTGTTAACTCATAGATTTGCTTTTCTTATTGTTCAGGCATAAGATTAAATAATTCTTATTTCTTTTGTGAAGTAGATTATCTCATTATTACTACACATTTTCAAAAAAGTTTGTTGGCCTTTATTAAAGTCTTAGAATTCTCACTGTTTACTAAAATTGGGACATATTAATGATGTGATGGACCCAAGGCTGGAATGAGCTCTGATTCCATTTTATGGGGTTGAAAATTGCTTCATAGGCTATTTTGACCATTATAAGATAGAAATGTTGAATATCCTCCTCAATTGGTTTCAGGAACAAAACACACTATTTTCCACTATGGAGTGGCTTGACTTTATGGGCTGTGTTGCTAAGCCATGAAATTCAGGAGATAAGGGGATATTTTCCTTAGTGAAGTACGAAAAATTCTTAAAGCTGGGGGCAATTCAGTATAGCAAATATAAATGTGCAGTGTTATTACATAGGAAAGAGCTGCAGAATGATTAAATAGACAATTGATTTTCAAAAGTAACCATAATAATTATTAGAAAATAATTCACCTCTATTTTTTGGTGACCTTGGGCAAGTTGTTAACTACTGTGAGAATCAGTTGGATTTGTATCTTAAGTGGGGAGACTGATAACTACTTAATTTCCAGGGTTATACAAATAAAATAAATTATGTACTATGTATTGCACTTGGTACATGAGATGCTTCTTTTCCTCCCACTAGATTATAACATTAAAAGTAAGATTTTGATTCATTTTGAGTTTATGTTTGTGTATGGTGAAAGGCAGTGGTCTAGTTTCATTCTTTTGCATGTGGCTGTCCAGTTTTCCTAACACCGTTTGTGGAGGAGACAGTCTTTCACATTGTATATTCATTCTTCCTTTGTTGAAGATTATTTGACCATATAATGATGGGTTTATTTCTGGGTTTTCTATTCTATTCTATTGATATATATGTCTATTTTTATGCCAGTACCATACTATTTTAATTACTACCATTTTATAATGTAACTTGAAGTCTAGAATTGTGATACCTCTAGTTTTTCTTTTTCAAGAATACTTTGACTATTCAAGGTCTTTTGTAGTTCTAAAAAACTTTAGGATTGTTTGTTCTAGTTCTCTTAAAAATGCTGTTGATATTTTTATAGGTATTTCATTAAATCTGTAGATTTATTTGGTTAGTATAGACATTTTAACAATATTTATTCTTCTAACCCATGAGCATGGAATATCTTTTATTTCCTTTTTTTTTTAAAAGATTATTTATTTATTTGACAGAGAGAGAGAGAGGGATCACAAGTAGGCAGAGAGGCAGGCAGAGAGAGGAGGAAGCAGGCTCCCCGCTGAGCAGGGAGCCCGATGCGGGGCTCGATCCCAGGACCCTGAGATCATGACCTGAGCCGAAGGCAGAGGCTTTAACCCACTGAGCCACCCAGGCGCCCCTGGAATATCTTTTCTTTGCATTGTCTTGAATTTCTTTCATCAGTGTTTTGTAATTTTTGGAGTATAGATCTTTTATCTCTTTGCTTAAGTTTATTCCTAAGTATTTTATTTTTTTGGTGCAGTTGTTAATGGGATCATTTTCTTAATTTCACTTTCTGTTGCCTGTACCCAAAAAATACAAAAACACCAATCCAAAGAGATATATGCCCTCCTATTTTTATTGTGGCATTATTTATAATAGCCAAACAGCCCAGAGTCCCTCCATAGATGAATGGATAAAGAAGATGTGGTGTGTGTTTGTGTGTGTGTGTGTGTGTGTGTGTGTGTAATACTGTTCAGCCTTAAAAAGAACAAAATCCTCCCATTGCAACAACATGGATTGAGCTAGACAGTATAATGCTAAGTAAAATAAGTCAGTCAGAAAAAGACAAATACCATATGATCTCACTCATATGTGGCATTTAAGAAACAAAACAAATGAACAAAGGAAAAGAGAGAGAGACAAACCAAGAAAAGATTCTTAACTGTAGAGGACAAACTGATGGTTACCAGAGGGGAGATAGAATGGAATGGTGAAATAGGTGAAAATAGCTAGTGACTTCCTAGAAATGAAGGGTGTTGAGTGTGAGTTGAAGATGGTGACATAGTTACCAGTAGTGAAGAGGTTGGTCAGGCTTGGATGGGAGGTTAAGTGCAGTTGTCAGTATATTCCTACAAGTGTTGAGAGAATATTCAGGGGAGTAGAACCTACAACTGCCAGACAATGGGAGAGGTGCATTTTACCTGACCCATACAACTTTCTAGGTTAGATTTATTATCTTTATTTTATTAATGAGGAAACAGAAGATCAGAGAGTTATGCCCATGGCTATATAGCTAGTAGTGTATGAAGAAGCTGGAATTCACACTTGGAAAATCTGCCTTTGAAAGGTATTCCTCCCCTCCTTTTTTTGCCTTTCAAAAATGCCTTTTTCTAGAGCTTTCCCATAGTAGTGGAAGGGGAGAAGTAGCTTCTTGAAAAAGTCATAAATATATGCCATATATTCTCAAGAGATATTTTCTCATTTAATTTTCAGAACAACAGTATAAGAATGGCATTATCTTTTTCATTTTACATAGAAAGAAACAGATCCAGAGATTAAGTAACCTTTTTAAGGTCACGCAGCTATTAATTTAGCAAGTGGTGATTCAAATCCATTTCTGTCCAGTTCCAAACTCATGCTTTTTCTGGTGCAACATACTGGCTGGAAGTACAGATCAACAAGAATGAGAAGTCAGAACTTGGGTATAAGAAATTGGAGAATGTGTTTGGATTGTATGTTGAGAAAGAGAGGGTGGGAGCAGAGATGAGAATCCAGGATTGAACTTTCGGTGTGGGGGCCAGGGAGCTTGACTTATGTTTCATCTTCTCCCAAACTGCTGGACTCCTACTGCATTGCAAAACTACTTTCTATTCCCTGAACTTCTCATGCTATTCTATGCTTCTATACCTTTGAGCATGCATTTTCCTTTATCTAGAATATCTGTTCACTCTTCTTATCCTGGAAAACATCTTTTTAACCTTGCAAATGCAGTTCAAAATTTATTTCTTTTGTAAATCTTTTCCTAATCCAACCAATGTTGAATTGGATGTTGTTTTGAGATTCTTTAGTCCAGTATTTACCTCAGAAGCATCTTTCTGTGACTCTGGAAGCATAGAATAGAGCTGCTGAGAACTGATGGTCCTGAAGATTTTCCAATCTTATATCTAAGTCTGGATTTGATAACTTTGTAAGATTATTCCTAATATATAAACTCCTTAGATATCAATATGAAAGAATTGAAAACTTAGACACACACATACACGGACACACATATTCACACACATTTGTTTGTTAAATGAAAATATTTTTAAAACTATTGGGGGATCATTCACATCCCCCTCTCCTTCATGCACACACACAAATGTGCATGCACACACACACACACACACACAGAGATTTATCAATAATAGTGATATGTATCAATGAAACATTGCATAGGATTCCCAGAGATCCCCACCACTGCCCTCACACCACATGGTCTCTACTCTCAACATACCTATCTGATGTCTCTCACCATGCTTTGTACATAATAATAATAATGTACAAATATGCTTTGTTCATAAAAACAACTGGATTTCAGAGGAATTAGCACAACTGTGTGAATTAAGGAGAGGTAAGATCAAGATTAGAATGAAGTAGGCCCTTGTGGTGTGTGCACCCTTGTTGAGAAACAGTGATTCTGTTGCACTGATTTTCAAGTCCAACATCTTATTTTCAATGCTTATATAATCAGCACCTTCACCATTATCTTCTCTTAAATAATTACTGTTGTATCATAAATGTTTTCTTTTTGGCTATAAAATTTTGATTCAGCAGTAAAGTTAGATTTACTGATGCAGACAGCAAGGACTCCTTTTTTCTCTGCTCTGTACCAAGTCTATAGTGTGTGTGGTAGAGAAGGGCAGTAGATATGTATTGTTTTTTGAAGACCAAATTTTTCCAGTCAGACATTCGTTGAAAGTCATGAATTTTACCAGTAGATTTGTCACTAATACAAAAATATGGTGATACATTCATTAATGGTTATTTTATTTTCTCTTTCACTCACTGAATTTCCCATATGTACAATCAGAGTCAGTTAAATAAAAAGAGAAAAAAGACTTATTAGCATCAGAAAAGTAAAACATGAAATGCAGGGCTAGCAATTATTTGGTAAATCTAGAATATTCTGGCAAAAATAAAAGTCTTGTTTGGCTATGTTCAAACTCTCAGATATTTATTGGCCTCTTACTTTACTTTGGGCTATATAGATCAAAGATAAAAGTGAACTAGAGATCTATGGCTTGATTTGATCATTGGAAATAAAAATGTTTGCCTTTGAAAAATAATTTGGGTCATGGTCTCATAGTTTTGTGGACTGGTGCTAATGCTGAAAATTCAAGACTGTTGCTTTTGCTATTCTTGGTCAATTGGTCAGTGCTTGGCTTGGGCAATGAAGTACTAAAAAGTAGGCTCATTAAATAACAAATACCTCTAAGTTGGATGAACAGAACAGCTTCAAAATGTGTATTTGGTCTGGCATTTCTGCATTATTTGTTAAACCCACAAAATGTAGATTTTTATCTCTAACTTCTGTTCATTCAGTTGTGGCTACTTTAGGAAGTAGTTTTCTTTTCTTCTACAGTGAGAACTACAAGATCGGATCCTTGTTGGTACAACTTGGCCACTGCTTAACAGAAGCAACTTGTTTATATTACTTTCTGTATTTTTTTTAAAGATCAGTATTTATTATCCCTTAGGAAGTCCATAACAGCTTTCTTTCATAGGGATTTTCTTTCTTGAGGAGTAAGTCATGGACTCAGTTAGGTCAGTAATTTCTTATCCATGACATCATAATGAATTTATTTTCCACTCATTAACCTCTGGAGAAAATTACTATTTAGAGGGGGGGAAATCAGGTTATAAGAAATCTTTTCTGGGAGGGTATATTTCCCAGATTCTTGCCTTAAGAAACCCATTTGGATACTTTTAAATAATCCTTCATGTAATAAATTGAGTTCTCTACTTGAATCTACCTAGTCTTTTAAAAGAAATGGAAGGTATTGAAATTCTATTTTGGCAGAGTAAAGAAATGTTAATGACCTGTCTAGTAGTTGAATTTAAGCATACTAGCTTGCAACTATGTTGCCAAAACAAATGAAAATTCATTGCCTGCTATTGGAACCAATTTAGTTAGGTAACACTTCATTTTTCGGCATCATCAAGGGAATGAGTTATTCCACTTAAGTGAATTTTCCACATAAATGCCTCAGAGTTATCTTTTGAAAACAGAAATCAGGGAAGGTTGGTTTCTTGCTGTAAACCTTCAGTGACTTCCCACTGTCCAAAGAACAATGCACTGGTTTATAATCTACCATTCCAGTTTCATCTCCATCCAATTCCCCTGTCACCAATGATCCTCCTCAATTTACTTGCCATTCTTTATATTTATTATGCTCTTTTAACTCTTTGATTCCCAGATGCTATTTCAAGGGGTCACAACTCCACATCAATTTATTAGAACTCTTCTCTCTGTTTCCCTAGCCCCAATGCATGTTTCCAACATAGAAACCATAGCATAAAGTGATTTTAAAATTTTTGTGTTAGCCTCCCTCACTACACTGAGAACTCACTGTGGTCAGGAAACATGCCTCCCTCTCTCTACTTTTATTTTTTTAATCTTCATGTCTTTAGAGATGCATATGGTGCCTGACACATGGTGATGTTATACTTATTTCCTGTTGGTGCTGTAACAAATTACCAAAAGCCAGGTGGCTTAAAGTGGTAGAAATTTATTTTCTCATACTTTTAGTTCCAGAAACCTGAAACTGAGGATTTAGTAGGGCCATACTCCCTTTAGAGACTCTGGGGGTGAATCTGTTCCATGACTCTTCTGGCTTTAGGTTACCTGCCAACAGTCTTTGGTATTCTTTGTTTGTACCCACATCCCTCGATCTTTGCCATCATTTTTACATTGCCTTCTCCTATTTCTGTTTCAAAACTCTACCTACTTTCCCTAATAAAGATACATGTGATTGCATTTAGGGCCCACCTCAATAATAAGGGATAAGTTTCTCTTCTCAAGATCTTAACTGAATCACGTATTTTGTCATATAAGTTACCATCCATAGGTTCTAGGCACTAGACCATGGAAATATCTTTGGGAGCCATTATCAGTCTATTGCAGATACCTAAGGTATTTTTAAACTGAATTACCTATTCAAATTCTAAAACTTTCAAAATATTAAAACATATTTGAAGAAAATATTACTAAGGCATATCTCATACTTAATTGCTTCCTTAATTAGAGTATGGTATTCAGATCGACCATAATTTTGTATTTTCTTAATACCAGAGTTTTCTGACTTTCAAAATTAAACTGAACTTTCAGTCATAGATTAATCTTAGGCTCCTAGAGAGCTTAAATATGTTTAGACTGCAGTAGTTATTGAACAGAGCTATATATACAAATAAGATTCATTTCCTTTTTCAAAGAAATGACTGATTAGTGTGAAAAATAGATATGGAAGCAGAACTAGATCAATAAAATATGCAACTGTTGTGCGGCTAAAGGGTTGACCAAACCTTTCTGTTTTATATATGAGAAGTTGACATTTGGTTAACTTTCTAATTCTGTTCTCCTGGAAACCTGGTAAAAGTGACATATCAACTATATTTTTGACATTAGTTATGGTAAAAATGTCCCTTAATTAGCAAATTGCATCTAGACTTGGAAGAAGTTTGAATGAGTTTATTAATAAGTGAACTATAAATAATTGATGGGGATGCCATAACAGGATTGCCAGCTGGTGCTAAGGGTCTAGCTGGCATGGGAGATGAGAATTTATGGTAGATCTCAGCTACAGAGTCATGTGAGTCTTGTCACCAAGGGTGTAGTTACAAACAAAATGGGCTTGTAGTATTTCTTCAGGTTAGGGCTTTGTCTGATTAGTTTCCGTGGAATAATTTGGGTGCTAGGGACTTGGAGATACTGGCTAGAGCAGTTCTGGTGACAAGCCTTGAGCTCTTGGGAATGAAAAGTGGAGATAGAAAGGGATTGATAGTTTGGAAGGGAGTGGAGGCCTCAAGGACCTTTGTCCTTCTCGGTAGAAAAGATGTCAGTAAGGGCATGAGAATCTGAAAGGAAAGGAAACAGTGGTTGAGGTAGAATTGTGTGAATGAAAGAAAACAAACTGGGACAATTCCTTGGGGTGACAAGGACTTGCTCTGGGAGGGGGTGATTGATGCAGAGCGTAGGTGGAAGGTAGCTGAAGCAAAAAAGTTTCAGAAATTATAATGCTACCATGTAGGATAGATCATTTGTCTGGATGTTCAGATGACTGAAGATGACAAAAGCACTTGAGGGTGGAGACAAGAGCATGAGTCATATAGTAAATCCCCAAAGAATTGGAGAAGTTACCCAGAGGTCAGCAGATGATAGTGGCCATGGGACAGAGGAGACTCAAGGAACAATGAGTTGTTGCATAAAGTAGATGGGTGGGGGACAGGAGGTAGAGGCACTGTGTGAGAGGCAGGTTTGTTTATGACAGTAAAGAAAATACTTTCAGAAGGGGATGATGATGTTTATAGTCAAACAGAGATTCCAGAAGGCCCTGTGGTGTGAACTTGGGTTTCAGGAGAAGAGCAGTGGGGAGTCAATTGATTGTGTAGAAGTTGTGAAGAAAGCATAAGATAGTTAGATGACGAAAGTAAAAGAGAAAAAGTCTGAGTTCGGGAAAAGGTAGTAACAAAGAATTAGAGGAAAGATGTATGGCCAGGATTGATGGCCTGAAATATCCCAACTTTGAAGTCAGTCATTCCAGTTTAGAGCCCTCAGAGGTAACTTGTTTGGTTTCAGCAGAGCAGACGAAAGGCATCACAAGGTGGTGAAGAACCCAGCTTCAGCTCAGGATGGGTGGTGAGGATTTGACACAGCAGTCACTTCTCACTGCTGTCAAGGGTAAAAGGTGTTTTCTTATTGTAAATTGTCACCTTCAAACCTACTGCTTTAATCTATTTTTAAGACTAAAATTGGATTTTTTTTTCTAAAATTGGAGACATTCTGTTCAGCAAAATTCATTTAAAAATAGTCCTTCACTTGTTCTGGTGTTCTACCTATGATTTTAGAGTAGTAGCTAGGATATTTTCATACCAAGATTTTAAATGATAAAGTCTAGTTTCTTTTGTAACATGCTGTATAACTTTCTTCTATATTGAATATAAACATTTTCTTTATTAACTTTGTGGATGAAATTATTTAACAATGTTTCAAAGTTAAAAATTAGTGGTTACCTGCTCAAGGTAGAGTTCTTAGTTTGTGGGAGGAGGTAGTAAATTAAACATTCATTAGTTTTATAGCTAAAATCTAGTAATTTATCCATGTTTTATTAATAATAAAATAATAAGTTTTAATTTGAAGTTTTTCTTTCTTTCTTTTCTTCCTCCTACTTTTCTAATCTTTCCAGCTAGGAAAAGTCAAGCCCAGGAATCATCTCTCTGTGACTCAGGCTGTTCTAGTCTGACATTCTAAGTCAGAGCCTCACTTGTCTCCCCTTGACATGTTTGTATTCTCACAATTTGTAAGGGCAGTAATAACTTCTACGTCCAACACTTCCAGCATTTTGAGATTTGATAGTTTAAAACATTTGGTTTAGACTTAAGGACATTTTCATACTCACAGAGAAATTCTTTTTCTTATAGATCATTAAAAACATTTTTCTTTGACCTGAGTTAATTTTCCCAGGTAATCTCATTACATTCTTGGCACCATAAGTTCATAATTTAAATTGTGTTAAACTGAAAGCTGTGGCATATAATATTTTCAGTAGATCTGCTTACTTTTGGCTTCTTTATCCCTTATATTAACTTACTCACTTTGGTTATGTTAAGAATAAATAATAAATATAATACTGAGATTATAAAATACTTTTAATCTATCAAGATTTTCCAGGAAACAATCTTGAAAGCAAAGATCAGGTTACTTTTAGGAATTACACAACTTTTGCCCCAATTTTATTGAGGAATAATTGACAAATCTAATTGTATATATTTAAAGTGTACAGTGTGATAATTTGCGTACATATATATGTATATATGTGTGTGCTTATATATATTAGAATGATTACTAAGACCAAGATAATTAACACATCCATCACCTCAAAGTGATAACTTTTTTTTTCTGGTGAGAATGCTTAAGGTCTACTCTCAGCAACTTTCAAGTATCTAACATTATTATCTACATTGTTATTGGTGATATATGATCTATTAACTGTAATGTTATTAACTATAGTCACCATCCTGTACATTATACATGATATTTTATAGGAAGCATTTGAATTCCTCTAGAAGTTTGGAAAACAAAATATGTTTAAGTTTTAGATTCCATTCCAAACTATGTTAATGTATTTAAAATAATTTCAGTTTTTAGGCAATAAATCATAACTGAGAAAATGAATCAGGTTTCTCATTTTTACAGTTTTCATAAATGTTTTTCTATGCAAGCATGATTATTATACATGAGGAAGTTAAATTTCCTTGAATCAAAAATTATCTTTTCTCATTTCCTTTATCAATTTTATGAAGTTAAATGAGAATTATTCTTCATTCTAGTTTGAAGATAAATGATTATTGCTCTTGCTCTCTCAGACTTAGGAAAAGTTTATTATGATCAAAACTTTAAATTAAACCGAGAGAATACAGTGACTCATAAGTAGATAAAAATGATGTCCCTTAGCTTATTCTCAGAGTTGTTCTCAGTTATTCTTAGATATTTGTTGGAATTTTATTTATATATATGTACATATATATAAACACATACATATATATGTATATTTTATATCTATAGATACACCTTTCTTTTAATTAGTGATGTTATCAGCATGAACTATAACTTTTGTTATGGAAATGGCTGCAGTAGAATATGACAGATGATATTACCTTTTTATAAGAAATGAATGTAGTATTTGAATATAATAGACTGAGATTGCTCACCAGAGTGAAAATTATGCAAAAAGGTTATATTCTCCCAAATAATACAGTGCCTTAAAGGAGCATTCCTCATACCTTGCAAGTATTTAGTTATCTGGTGACTAGGGATTTGACATGAAAAAAGTGATAGCTTGAAATTCAAACCAGTTTGGACCTAATTTAACTGCACTCTTTAATAACCTTTTTTAAAAAAATAACTAAGAGGGAACATTTTTCTCTGCAAATGCTAATTCTGATTCTTTGGCTCTGCTCTCAAGTAGGCTCCACTTTTGAGCTGGCTTGACATTTCACTTCTAATTCCTGGGCAAAGATGGCTGCAGTTTATTTAGCTTGTGTAGAAAGGCACATGCTTTTTTTTTTTTTTTCTTTCTATTGACATTTCACTTGGTCATTTTCTTTTTGAAAAAGTGACCTCCCAACTTTGCTCTTTATCTCTTCTCTCTGTCAATTTCTGCCTCCCTCAGTCTCTTTCCCCTGGAAGTTCTTTTATCAACAAATGCAGCCCTTCCAGCTAGCCAACTAATTGTAATCTAAGCGAGAAGAGTATTAAAGCTTTTAAGTCCACCAAGTCTGGAATTATTCTAGCTATTATCTGGTTTTGCAAGCTAAACCACACAATATTCGCCCCAGAGGAAGACATTATCTTTATTACTTCGGTCAGGGAACAAATCGCCCCTGCCCTGGAGTGAGATACTAACTTCCTGAGTGCTCAGTAAATTGAACGGAGCTTGTCCTTACAGATGGACTTAATTTATATGACTGATTTTCAGCTTGGATTTTCATGTCTAGGATGAATTTCTGCCCCAAGCATAGTCTCCTTGTCTGAAGCCATTACATTTTACTTGATTTTGCTAATCTCTTTCACCAAGATACATATCTTTTTCTTGTTCACAATCATCTCTGCCTTGTGTCCTTTTGTGATTGAGCTAGTGACATAGACCCCAGACCCCAAGGACCTGAATTTGAATCAGATTTAGATATGAATATATGCGAACATGAACTAAGCACAACTTAATCACACCTCTTTGGGCCTTTGTCAGACTGTCCAGTGGCCCTCACAATCTACTTCATTTAGGTATTTCCTTAGATACTTTTGTGGGGGTGAGGGTGGCAATTCTCCATGGCACTTTCATATGACTATGACAGTTTTGGCCCCCAGCGTTCTTTTAAAGGGTGTTTGTATATCATACAGTCTTAATCTCCATACCCCCTGTAGAGGTAGAGGGCAGATTTGATTCCTGACCTGGATCGTACAAGTATTCTCTCTCTCTTGGACAAAGAATGACAATGTTAGCTAGCTTCACCCTTTATAGATCGAGGTGTTTCCTAAACTCAGACCTTATAAAATGTGACCAAACCCACTGTGTGCCCAACATCTACTTGGGCCTTTCTACATGGCCCCCATAGGGTTTAGGAGTGAGGGAGAAGAAATTTAAACATGAAGCTCATGCTGTTTGCTGTGCTATGAGTAATAAAGCCCTTTGTCTCTGATTGAGGAGTCTTGTGTCTTCTGCTAGCGTGTATGAAAGTGTGACAGGCTAAAATCTCAGATTCTTTACAGTTCTTGCAGCAAGTCCACCCTGTTTTCGTGAAGTGGAAAGAATACAGATTTTAGAGTAAATTGTATCAGAATCCCAATTCTCTCACTTACCTGCTTTGTGATCTCATACAAATTAATAGCCTCTGTCTCAATCTCTTCATTCTTAACACGGACTAACGTTGAGAATTAAAAAAATGAATGTATATAGACTGGGTTTTGCGTATTTTATTTTATTTTTTATTTTATTATGTTATGTTAGTCACCATACAGTACATCATTAATTTTTGATGTAGTGTTCCATGATTCATTGTTTGTGTATAACACCCAGTGCTCCATGCAATTTGTGCCCTCCTTAATATCTATCACTGGGCTAACCCATCCCTCACCCCTCACCCCTCTAAAATCCTCAGTTTGTTTCCTGGAGTCCATAGTCTCTCATGGTTTGTCTTCCCCTCTGATACCCCCCCTTTCATTTTTCACTTCCTTCTCCTAATGTCCTCCGTGCTATTCCTTTTGTTCCACAAATAAGTGAAAGCATATGATAATTATTTCACTTTGCATAATCCCCTCCAGTTTTATCCATGGCTGAGTAATATTCTGTTGTGTATATGGGCCACATCTTCTTTATCCATTCATCTGTTGAAGGGCATCTTGGCTCCTTCCACACTTTGGCATACTTCATGGATAATAGGAATAATGTATTAAGCCAGGATATCTGGTCCTCAAAGCCATGTTCTTTACACTATACCTCATAGATCTGATAGGAAATGCCATTTGATATACATTGTCTAGCCTGTTCTTCTTTCTCTTGTTTCATTAATTTCAAATATAATTATTATAAATAAACTTCTGGTGTCTCTAGTTAATCTTTCACTAAATATTATTAGGAAAAAAGGGGTATTATACTAATTAGGAGTATTGGTTGAATTGAAGATCTTACCTCTTGGAAAATGTGACATTTTGTATATATTACACATTTCCCTTCAAAATTGAAAGAACTGACTCCTTTAAAAACTTTACCCTTTCCTTTTTTTTTTTTTAATGTTATAGAACATATCTGAACAGATTTTGCCATTGACTTTCACTGGCTGAAATTCTCAAAGTACTTACTGTTTAGTTCCTGCCAAAATATTCCCACTCTGCAGTCATTCACTTAGCCCTAAAACCTTCCTTAAAACTAGAGCAAACTACCACATACATTGTTTGCGTAATTGAACCTCTTAAAACTTAGTAATGCTTTCAGAGAAAACTGTTCATCACATTCGGGAAGCCATGTGATCCATGGAGTTGGCATATTGTTAGTATGATGCTGTTTTAGAGACATGTGAAAAAATTAATTACATTATTCATTCAACATTAAAGCACATTATGTCTATAATGAAGATCAAATTGGAAAATATTTCTATCATCTACTTTATTTAGCTTGGATCTCCTTTAGAGTGTTATTTACCTCCCTACTTTTAAGTCTCCTCTCTTAATGAAAATTGTGAAGGCAACACTTGCCTTTCCTTGAATTATTAAACCTTCTTTCTTTGTTCAAAGAATTTTGAAATCTCATTTCTTTGTCTGGCTATGACTTAGGAAAGTAAGTATATTTCTTTAGATTTGCCTCTGACTAAATGTGCAATTTTCATGACTTCTGTTACTATTCCACCATATCATTTATGTGTAAATAATAGTGATATATTTGTCTATCAATTCATATAATGATTCTGGTTCAATAGTTTGTATAATGCTTTGCTCCATTATATCACTACCCTCTTGTGTTAATTATTCTTCAGTGACTAAAATAATGCTCATTTAATTTCATCTTTTCATTTATTTACGAACTGTTCCAAGAAAGGATTAACGTTATTTATAAAGATACATATGCTCTAATTAAATATGAAATAATAGGGATGCCTGGGTAGCTCAGTTGGTCAAGCGTCTGCCTTTCGCTCCAGTCCTTTCGATACTAGGGTCCTGGGATGGAGCCCTGCATGGGCTCCCTGCTCAGTGGGGAGCCTGCTTTTCCCTCTGCCTGCCACTGCCCTAGCTTGTGCTCACTTTCTCATTGTCAAATAAATAAATAAAATCTTAAAAAAATATGAAATAATAAATGAGGAAATTGGACAAAGAGCAATTTTTACCTTTACAAGAGAAATTTGTTAAGCAAGCAAAACAAATTGAACATGAAAATTCATGTTCGGTTTGAAGTCCATGCGGTAATAAAATTATTTTCTCGTTGCAAAATGAAATTTTCTTCGTTAATATGAACTTTACAATGTAATTAACAATGTTCTCAGCCAAATCTTTATGGCAACTGTATTAGTCTGCTCTGGCTGCCATAACAAAATACCACATACTGGATGGCTTAAACAACAGTATTTATTTCTTACAGTTTCTTCCCCATCTCCAATGAGAAGTTCAAGTTAAAGGTGTTCTTGGTTCTTGGTGAGGTTTCTCTTTTTGGCTTGCAGAGGGCTACCTTTTCCTTGTGTCCTCTTGTGGTGGAGAGAAAGAGCACCCTAGTATCTCTTCCTCTTTTTATAGGGGCACTAGCCCCATATGATTAGGACCCTGCCCTTAGACCTCATATAACCTTTATCACTTGCTTATAGGCTCTTTCTTCAAATATATTCACCCTGGGAGTTAGAGCTTTAACATATGAATTTGGGGGGCAGGGCACAAACATTTAGTCCATAATAGTTATAATGATATTTCCTAGGATTGTTTTGTTTTTACAAAATCCTTCAGTAGAAGCCTGTGGCACTATCCCAAGTACATTTCGGTAAAGGCACAACTTTTGCTCATTTCCATAATAGCTACATTTAAATTTGGAAACAATGTAAATATTTACAAAGTATTTATTAAAGAAATTTTGGTGTTTTTTATATGATGAATTTTATGTCAATATTAAAACTGTCTTCAGAGCATCCTTAATTAGTGGATGGTCATGAAATAAATTTTAGTAAAAGAGGATGCAAACTCCCATATTCTGATTGTAATAATGATTCTATCGAGGAAATGCAAGAAGAAAAGATTAACAGCGACTAACTCTGGGAAGAGGAATTTAGAGTGGTTTTATTATCTTATATTTTAAAAGGTTTCCACTTACAGTGATTACACATAATGTTTATAATAATCACCGATGGAAAGCTCATTGGATGTTAAAAATAAAATTTGGGCAATTTACTGACCGGGTGATCCAAGTGTGTGGAGGAGCAGGTGTTTCCCAGGATTACCCTCTGGGTAACATGTATGCCTAATGCGAACTCTGTGCCTAGCAGATGGGCCCGATGAAGTCCACCTCTCAGCAATCACAGCCACGTAGCAGCAGGACCAAGCCCGAGGCAGGAGGTCCAAGGTATAGGAGGTGGTGGCGACTCATCTGAGCTCCAGCATTTGCACTTCATTCTGTTTTTGCACCAGTTTGAGCATTGGATTAATTACTCCCTTTCGGTCAAGATTTGAGCATCTGTTTTGATCAGTGGGTTTTATAATTTCAAGGGTCACATGGGTTTAAGTTAAATAAGAAATTCTATAGCTGTCATCCAATTACCTAAGTGTTTAGCATTTATTTTTAAAACACTCAACTTGTAAAGAGATAATGAAGTAAATTGGAGAGCTAAAGCATAAGTATAAACATATTCTCACTTTTTGATTCTCAGGAATTGTTCCATTTAAATAAATATTCAAGAAATCATTGCCCTGTAAACAAAACAAAACAAAACAAAAAACTCAGACCACGGTGCAAATCATGACATTAGAGCTTCTAGAGGGTGTGAAAGAAAGGGTTAGAAGGTGTGGCTATTCAAAGAATCATTTACTTCTGACCATGAAAGAAATCCAGCTACTGGCACAACATTCAGGACTCCATGACCTATTTCTTTCTTTCTTTCTTCTTTTCTGGTTTTTTGTTTTGTTTTGGTTTGGTTTTGTTTCGTTTCAGAGGTAATTTAGTGATTCACCAGTTGTATATAACACCCAGTGCTCATTATATCAAGTGCTCTCCTTAATGCCCGTCACCCAGTTACCCCATCCCCCACCCACCTCCCCTCCAGCAAACCTCGTTTCTTTCCTATAGTTAAGAGTCTCTTATGGTGTCTCCCTCTCTGTTTTCCTCTATGACCTATTTCTAATCCCCCTTTCTGGCTTTCCTTTATCTTCATAAAGCCCACACCCTGGCCAAACTAAGCCTCTTGCTGTTAGGTGAATAGGTAGGTATTCATGCTTCTTTACCTCTGCTCCTGCTGTTAGCTTTGCTTCCACCAGTAACTCTAGCCTTCCTCCTCTAATAGTCAAATTCTATCAAGTCATGTGCTCCTCATTCTCCACCAACTTAATGTAGTTGTTTTTACTTCCCCAAATAATCCCTTGAACGTATCCTTCCTATAGATTCCTAAATTACTTTAGGTTTTTTATGGCAGTAATCACCTTACAAGAACACATTATTCATGTAAATGAGCTTTTTTCTCCCTTTTAACTCATAGTCCCTTAAGACCAATCTTTCCTTTTCACTTTGTGTCCTTCACAGAGTCTAGCATAGATAGAGCAGATGTTTCTGTTATCTATTGCCACATAACAAACCACCCCAAACCTAGTGACTTAACACAGCAACTATTTCACTTTTTCTCTGGGACTTACCTGGGCACTTACTCTACTCCATATGATGTTGGCTGGGACTGTAGTCATCTGAGGATTCAAATGGGCTGGAACAGACAATATGACTCATTCAAAATCTTGGTGATTCTTCCTGGCAGTCAGCTGGAAGCTCCGCTAGATTGATGTACCAGAGTAGTCTGGACCCTTCACAGCCTGGTGGCTGGGTTGCAAGAGGAAGCATGCCAAGAATAAGATTCTCAGAGTCAGGAAGTAAAAACTGCCAGTCTTTTTCATCTTTTTTTTAAAATTTTATTTATTTATTTATTTATTTATTTATTTATTTATTTAGGGAGACAGTGTGAGCAAGAGAGAGGAGGGGGAGGGGCAGAAGGAGAGGACGAGAGAGAACTTCAAGCAGACTCCTCACTTAGTGGGGACCCCCACACAGGGCTCAATTTCATGACCCTGAGATCATGACCTGAGTCGAAATCAAGAGTTAGACATTTAACCCACTGGGCCACCCAGGTGCCCCCAAACTGTCAGTCTTCTTGAAGGCTAGACCTAGAATTGTCATAGCACATTCCTGCTACATTCTATTGGTCAAGGTACTCAGAGAGCCAGCCTAGATTCAAGGAAAGGGGAGATAAGTGCCACCTGTCCATGAGGTAAGTGAACAAGAATTTGCGGCCATATTGAGTAACCACAGCAGATTAACATGCTCATTTATTCAACCCAAATTATGGACCACCTATTATGAGCATTATTTTAGGCAGTGGAGTTACAGCCATGATGGGAAAAAAAAAGCAACCAGTAAGCCTTCTGCGCATTGTGAAGCATTTTACTGGGAAAAGAAAAGAAATAAAAAGTAAAATATAGGGGCGCCTGGGTGGCTCAGTCAGTTAAGCGGCTGCCTTCAGCTCAGGTCATGGTCCCAGGGTCCTGGGATCGAGTCCCACATCAGGTTCCCTGCTCGGTAGGGAGCCTGCTTCTCCCTCTCCCTCTGCCTGCCACTCTGCCTACTTGTGATCTCTCTCTCTGTCAAATAAATAAATAAAATCTTTTTTTAAAAAAAGTAAAATATATAGGACATTAGAAGATGATAGGTGTTGTGAGTGAGGTGACCTTGTTACAGTGTTCCCATTGCCTGCCTGTCCCACTGCAAATACTAACAGCCTCCCTTTCACAAAAAATGTCTTGGTTTGAATAAAAATTTATTTGGCCATTGTTAACTGGTGGAAAATGAAGCAGAGAAGGACATTGGGAGCGTAGAGTGTTGGGGCTATGTATATAAGTAAGACGATCAGTAAAAATATCACTGAGAAAGTGACCAAAGTAAAGATCTAAAAGAAGTAGAAAAGTAAGTTGTATGATTATACGCTTCAGTGAAATTTTGAAATTTAAACATAAAAATGAGAAAAAAATTTGTTGGTGTCTATTACTATGTATATAGAATTCACAGGCTTCTGCTTTTTCTAATGTAGTATGCTTCACAACTAAATTGATTAATCCAAAGTATCCAGTCCTCCTTTTTCTTATTTGCTTCTATAAGTGGAATTTGCATGTTTATACAACACTCACTTTGGTGTTGGAACAGCTTCTGAGATGAAGCAAATCAATTTGGGCATATTCTTACTCACAAAAACAAAAAACAGAGGAGCTACTTCTAAAAGCCACTTACAGATTTGGGAGGATATTACCTATATTATTTTGGAGAAAATTGTAAAATATAAGCATATTCACCAGGGGGTGCTATAGCCATCTGAAACAAAGTACAGCAGCGGAGACAATCTTCAGGTACTCTCAAGAGCTTAGACTTTTGCTTTGGGAAACAGTTTGGAAAATGTTCTCCTTTCTTTGATTTCTCCTTTCCTTTCCATTCTTTTCATATTACCTTCACCCACTCCACCAAACTCGAATGATATCTTATACCAACTAAAATTAAATCAGTTGATAGTAACCATGAATCATGAACGCATAGGTAGTTCACAAAAATGATGCAGGTATATGTAAGCCACAGTTGATATACTGAAGTACGTTTCCTGCCTTAAAGTTACTTTCATGTTTTGTCATGGAAAACACTAACATCTGGGTATTATACAATGCCCTCTGAATGAATAAATGCATGATTATATAAATAATAAACATATTTATAAGGATAGTATGCCTTTTGCCCATGGGATTAAAAGTCTGTATTCAAATAGGAGAATAAAAAGATCTTGGCACCATAAGTTATGACAAAGTATGGACTAATAAGCTGCTTTTCCATATAGGCCAGGATGACCTGGTTTTACTGTTTGTAAATATAGGTAATAGTAATACCTATTTCAAGAGGTGGATTATATAAGTAATTCATGCGAGACCCCCCTAATACAGTTTCTGGTACTTAGTAAGCTCTTTTTTTTTTTTAAATAAAGATTTTATTTATTTATTTGAGAGAGAGAGCGAGAGAGAGCATGAGAGAGTAGAAGGTCAAAGGGAGAAGCAGACTCCCCATGGAGCTGGGAGCCCAATTCAGGACTCGATCCCGGGACTCCGGGATCATGACCTGAGCGGAAGGCAGCCGCCCAACCAACTGAGCCACCCAGGCGCCCAAGCTCTTTTTTATTTTGTTAGTTTTTGGAGATCTGGAGTTGGATTATCTGGGTTCAGATCTTGGCTATATCACTTACTATCTGAATAACATTGGCTAAGTTATTTAATCACTCTGTGCCTTGGTTTTCTCATATTTAAAATGGTGATAACCGTAACATTTACCTCACAGATTTGTTGAACCAATGAATTTAAATGAACTAATATGCATAGAACATTTATCACAGGGCCTTTCTCAGGAAACACTCCATGACTGTTATTACCAAAGGGCTATACCAGTTGATAAATTACAGCATCTTCTAGCTTTCCAAGATTTTCCTGTGTTCCTGTTTTGTTGTTGTTGTTTTTTTTAATTTATTTATTTTAGCGAGAGACAGAGCACGAGTGAGCATAACCAGGGGAGGAGCAGAAGGAGAGAATCTCAAGCAGACTTCCTACTGAGCGTGGAGCTGGACCAGGGGCTCTACGTGGGGTTGTGGGGAGCTTGGGGGGACAGCTCTGCAGGCAGGGGTGGGTCTGGCTCTTCAGGGGGCTCGATCTCAGGACCCTGAGATCAGGACCTGAGCCAAAGTCAAGAGCCAATTACTTAAGGGATTGAGGTGCCCCTCTTGTGCTCCTGTAAAATATTCAGCCATGTTCTCTGCTGCTGACTTTTGTTTGCTGGGGTCTAAATTGTTCTCTCTTTGCTTGCCCACTGTTGGGCTCCCTTTCCAGCCAAATGATATGCTATCCACCACTTGAAATACAGGCATAGATGTTTCCCAAGTGTCCTTGGACAGCTTCTGAATGGTAATAACTGATGTGGGTACTAAAATATCTTCCTTTCAGTATTTACTGCTATTTTTCTTAATCAGCAAAGTAACTATTTCCATTAGAGAATGATTTGGAGAGCTCACTGATGGGCAACAGAGTAGAAAAAAAAGGCAAGCATTATTTTGAAAGCGTAGATGTTGCTGTGCAACTTGCTCACTATGGGACCTTGGATCACATGCTCGTTTTCAAGCCTGGGCTCCTTCCCAAGCCTCATGGCCACTTCAGGCACCAGCTTACTGCCTCTAGCAAATTCTTATATGACGTTCCTTATGTCTGCCCAAGCGTGCATCCATAGGTAAAACAGCACCTGTCTACCCTTCTCTTGCAAGGACTTTGCTTGTAACTCTAAGTGAAGGTATAAGAGGGCCAAAAACGAGTTTACTTTGGCAAATGCAATTTTAAAATTGAATATTAGGAATTCTTTAAAGATCTGGGGTGATTTCCTCATGTTATTTGGTCTCTCCTACTCTCCTTCCTCCTCTCTCTTCTCAACTCCATTTCTCCCAGGAGAGAATAAAAACAAATCCCCCCACTTTCTCTGGTCTCATCAAACGTATTGATTTTTCCGTGTAGCATTACTTTTTCTATTTAACTTATTTCCTCATATAAATAAAAACTTAGTGAACAACATTTTTACTGTGTACATATTCTATTATATTGAAATACTTAACCAGCAATGCTCTGAACACTAAAATGTTTCTTGTTTTTTACTAGTATAAATTTGATTTGAAGTTAACACTTCTTTTGAATACATTTTTGTTCACATCTCAGAGTATCTTAAGAATGCTTAGTCTAGTGGCTACTCAAAAGCTTGATAAAAATAAACTTTTTATTGAGGAAATAGTCTTTATTTAGTCATATAAAATAGTCATTAAAAACTTGGAGAACTTTTGTACTTGGAGCATTTAATTTTTTTTCTTCCTTTTATTTCAAAATTGGTTTCCACTTGTGTTGGTTTATTCCCAGAAAAAGAGGTTATATCTCACCTATAGAAGTTTGCATTAACTGTGGTGCCCGTAACCACCAGGTACTATTAGCAAATACAGAGCACTGTATTTGTATTGTTTCCTTACCCTTCTTGCGTATTATCACCTTTCCTCTTTTGAAGTAAAACGTGTTGAAACCCACTGGTTGAAAAAAATGCCCACAACCTATTTAGTGCCCCCTCAAGCATTCCCCATCCATCAACTCTGTCTCCAAGCAGAAGAAAGCCGTTCTCAGTATCCTCTACCAAGAGCTGCAGCTGCAGTGGACCTTTTGGACAGATCGCTTCTCTTTCCTTTTCCACAGGAGCAGTAAAGAACAGCATCTATACCCAGGGGGAGTAGTGGCTCATCATGGTGTGGCTGGAGCAGCCTGTGAATGGAGGACACCTGCATGGGTCCCCTGCCTCCTCACACTGCATTCCCGTTAATGCTCAAGGGGGTGGGGGATGCTGGCAGAATTCTGCTTGAAGTGACTGCAAAGGTACTTATGTTAGTGTGCAAGAGTTAACAGAGTTAAACAATTTTGCACTTTCTTTGAGGAATGATTTCTCCTGGTTGGTGACTGCTTGAAGCCTGGACGATGATTCTTGTCAACTGTCACAGTGTAGGGTAAAAATGGCACTGAAATGACAAGAGGGAAATTATACTAGTAGTGAAGGTGTGCTTCAAGTGATTTATTTCTATCTATTGGCAAGTCACTTATTTGGCTTCTGTTGCCCTTGCTTTCCACTCCGTACTCTACATTCAAGGAAATAAATAAGGAGGCAGAAAAGAATTCTGATTTGCAATTCAAATATAGTGCACCAAGGGCTGATGTGAATAAATGTTTTTTGGATTCTGCTTTAGGAACACAGAAAGGTAGAGTCATTCTTCCTCGTACTCCATTTTGTCTATGTGGTATGTAAAATGTTAAAAAGAACCAAATATTCAGATCCCTGGACACCTCCTACGTTGAAATAAATGTGTTCGCCGGAATGGACATATGAGAAGAATAACATGATTTTTCAGACCTTCACAGTGTTCGTGTAGATGGATGGTGTTAAATTTAATAGGCAATACTGTTTACTTCTGAACAGCTCCCCTGAGGGTCTCTTCTGTGTTGGCCTTTGCCATCTATCAGAATCAATATGTTGCTAGACAAAGAGCCATGGTTCATTTCATGTATACTGGTCACTCTTTACACTGGCGATGGAAGCTCTGGCTAGAAAGTTTATTAAATTTAGAGATTGATGATGGTTGAAAGTGGGAGTCTGAGCTTTACGAATGCTTTGTAGGTCTCAGTTCTAATGACTAACGAGGGAAGCATTCCTTAGGCCCCTGCTGCTAGATGACACAGCATCTAAAAGAGACTCCTGATTAAAGCAAACAAAACCATTTTGCTCCGTGTTCTAGGGATTGATTCAAACATCTTGGGAATAGGCAGACTTTTTGTTTGAATCAAATCCGATAATTTTGTTTAGATTTGGAAAAGCCCTCCGAATTTCTCTTTCAGTACTTAGTGGGCATGTTAGAAACACTAATAACGTTTACTAGAGGGAGCCTTTCACATTAGCTTGAATGTGGGTAGTGTTGGGAACTAACATTCAGCTAACCACAGGGGCTTTCTGGTACAGATCAGTGGTTGCCTGCTCCATCTAGCAGTGGCTGGCATTAACTGCTAAATGCTAATGATCAGAATCACGTCTCCAACATTTGCCTGAAAGCTTCCTCGGAGCTATCCCTCTTATAAGAATAGGAATAAAGGTAATGGCATTTTAGAGCAATGAGTAGCTATTCTGTGCCAAGCAGTGCTCATTCGTTTACATGTATACTCTTACTTAATCTTTATGACATTCTGCAAAGTAACTAATTATATTATTCTTATTTTTTGAATAGAAGAAAAAACAGATTTAGACAGGGTTAATTTATCCCAACTTACTAACAAGAGGCAGAATGAGGATTCCATTTCAGGTCTCTGATTCCAGAGGGTGTGCTTTTTACCCCTGTGTTATATTACTTAAATTTACCTAAATTGATTGTATGCTGAACTATAGTAATTGAAAGATTGAAATTCCTAAAACTTCACATTAGTTATAGATTTAAATGTCTGCTGCTATGTGAATTTTCAAAAACCTCTAAACCATCCGGGTGAGCGTCAGCCTTCTCTTGTTTTCCATGGGTTACAATAGCCTAAGTCTGAGAAGAGGGAAATAGCATAAGGCCAGGGCGATACACAAGCTAGATAAACCTTGGTGGCCTCTGGCTGTAGGCTTGAGAGAATAACAGTATTGATGATTTTTGTTTTATAATGAGTTAAATTATATATATATATATATATATATTTAAGATTTTATTTGTTTATTTGACAGAGAGAGAGGACAAGCAGGGGGAGCGACAGGCAGAGGGAGAGGGAGAAGCAGGTTCACCGCAGAGCAGGGAACCCGATGTCCATGTCAGGCTTGGTCCGAGGACTCTGGGATCATGACCTGAGCCGAAGGCAGACACTTACCTGACTGAGCCACCTAGGTGCCCTCAGTTAAATTATATATATATATACACATATACACATACATTTTTTAAAGATTTTATTTATTTATTATTTAACAGAATGAGAGAGATGAGACAGATCACAAGTAGGCAGAAAGGCAGGCAGAGAGAGGAGGAAGCAGGCTCCTTGCCAAGCAGGGAGCCCGATGCGGGACTCGATCCCAACACCCTGAGATCATGACCTGAGCCGAAGGCAGAGGCTTTAACCCACTGGGCCACCCAGGCACCCCAAATTATATTTTTAATAAACTAAAAATGAGCAAAATATCTTTCCTAATACTCATAATATCATTTAAAAATAGTCTGGTTTTTTTTATTGGAAATAATATCTGTTGCTTTCACGTGATGTCTTTCTCTTTAATATCCTTAGTGCTTTTATGGTCACAGAAGGTACATTACCATAATGTCTTTTGAGGACAGAAGATGTAAGAAGGGTTTGGTTTTGGCATTGATGCCAGTTTAACCAAGTCATTCTGAATATTCAGCCTATAAATTTGAAAGTATAAACTGAAAAGTATATATTGTATTGTGAAACTGTAGTATAGAGATACATCTAGACTTTTTTGCATTTGTTTTTGATATACCTAGTTAACATAGGAAAAGACAGTTACCCTTGGGAGCTTCTGAGGGTGTCACTGAATTTCACATTTGGATATTTAGCAAAGATGTAGGAAAAGGATTATCTAAAAGAAATGATGGATTCTTGTTGGATCGCATTATGGCATTGCTTATCTTTTGCTGTCAGTGGCTCTGTAAAGTTTAGAACCCTCCATTGCTTAGGTACAGACATTTTATTACTGAGGTTAGCAAACAAGCTTTCAGAAATTTAAATTTAAGAGTCAGTTCCTAGGATGTGAAAGAGGAAAATCTTTATTACCCTCTTCTTTTTCCATCTACATTTTTGTTCTCTTTAGAGGTTGACATGTTTACTATTTTACAAGGAACAGACCACACCAAATGTTGTCTTATATCAATTAAAGTCAACAAATCAATCTGGAGCATCGACCTTGTGCCAGACGTTGAATTGGGTACAATGTCCTTGTTGGCTCCTGTGTCCATACCCTCTGTCCCTGGAATTAATAATCCTCTATAGTTTCAGCCCCACTTCAGGTTTATGTCTTGAAACAGGGAGGAATTAAGAGTTTGGTTTTCTTTGTTTTCTCTGCAACTAGTACTTTGGTACACGAGTGTCTGTCCTACCCTCAGTGCGGGGTTTCCGAGTGCCAGACTTCCTTCTCATGAGTTCCCTATTTTCTCTGTGGGATGCCCATTACTTATGCTTCCACCCGCTGTCAGTCTGATATCATGGACAAATCATCCAAACATGTGTGGGTCCCAGAGAAAGTATCTCATGTTCCTCCTGCTCCTCCTGCCCTGGTCTTACCTTTTGGGTACTGGTTGTATCTTTTGGGCTTGCACTCTGTAAAAATGTCCATATTCTTTACCGAGTCTTTAGCCAGAAACACAGAATACTTGGACTTCTAAGGTTAGTTGTTCAAAGTCTAAATTACACATCACCTATGCCTTTACTATTTCACCATGCATTTGTAAAGATTTCTATTTAAAAAAAATCCAGAGAAAATGGTATAATTTGTCCTTCAGTTAGACTGTAAATGTTTTTTGGTAGGCTTCATTTTTTTAGTTATTTTTTTGCCACTTCTTGATGAAAGTTAAATGGAACACTGACTGTAAGCTATGTATTTATGTGTAATCATGATAAAATCCTTTGGTTTTGGTTATAATTATTTTACAGCACTCTTCCTCAACATGAGGTAAAATGAGGACTTTTATTTCTAATTAGGACTTTGGAAAAATCCTGTGCAAGAACCTAGGAATTATTTTGAATCTTAGTCTTCTGCTTTCTAATCATCTTTCTCTTAATCATACTGTTGCTTCTGTGTTATTTTCCTATTGCTTTGAATTTTCTGGAAAAACAAAAATCACTTATGTGAAAGTGTAACTATTTGAAGAAAAGTGTGTTCAAATGGTCTGATGACCATTTTTGGGTGGCATTGATTGCTTATATCTTAGAGATACAAAGGAAAGGACTTCTGCTTGTATTGGGCATGCTGGTGACAAGGCAACTAACTACTTGAGGGTGGCAGATTATCTTGCAGCTATGGAGATCTAAAAATTAATTTAAAAAATATAAATAACACTGTAAACATGTTGGAAAGGAAAAACTGGTTTCCTAGTGTTAGAGGCCTTGTAAATCCCATATGGAAGAATCGTGTATTTAGTATTCTCATGTGTAAAAATTTATTTTTTTAAAATCTACCATGTTTTTACACAGAAATTGGCTTTATAAGAATTTAAAGAGAAATTTTATTCAACTATTTCTTTATGTGACACAAAGATGATTTGGGTTAGCATCTTCCTTTTTAAAAAAGCACAATCAAACAAAAACAGGACTCAAGAGAAGTATTGCTAGGTTATATAGAAAGGAAAAAGGCCTGAGAGAAGATGTGAATTGAACTCAAGGTAAGTGAATTTTGGCAAATTATATGCCCCTTTAGCTTTAGGATTTCAGTTTTCTCATCTGTGAAACTAGAGAGATTGGGCCAGAGACTCTTCTAGTTTAATTTTCTATATTTCTAAGTAGGTATTTGAACTCATAATACACTTCTGCAAATGATGGATGATGAAGGACATACAATTAGGTTAAAATATAAATGTATTGGTCTAGCACACATGTAAAAATTGAGAATTGTTCATGTTTTAAATTGTGAGATTTTCTTTTTTTTTTTTTTTAAAGATTTTATTTATTCATTTGACACAGAGAGAGAGATTACAAGTAGGCAGAGAGGCAGGCAGAGAGAGAGGAGGAAACAGGCTCCCTGCCGAGCAGAGAGCCCGATGCGGGCCTCGATCCCAGGACCCTGGGATCATGACCTGAGCCGAAGGCAGCAGCTTTAACCCACTGAGCCACCCAGGTGCCCGTGAGATTTTCTTAAATCACTAATTTGCCTGCTCCATTCTCAATGTCTTCAATGTTAGAAAGCCAACAAGCATCCATAAACTTAGAGGGAAGCAGACATGTTTTTAGTAATTGTTTCTCCTTTTCAGTAATGAAAAGCAAAATTGTTCCTAGTATCTTCAGGGTATTCAATAAGAAATAGTTAAGCATTCTCTGAAGAGAACTTTGAAGTCGGAAAGCACAATGCAGCGCAAAATTTTATTATTATTCTTTGGCTGTCAACAGTGCTTTTCCCAAGTGTTTTGCTGGACTCAAAAAAAAAAAAAATTCAATGCACTTTTGTTGTCCAGTTCCCTCTCTGAAAACCCATTATTTTTAGCTGGCTAACAGCTTTTTGTCCTTTAGGATAAAACTATTTAGTTCAATAAAGTCTCAGCCAAGAAAACTGTGAAATAGAGAAATATTTCCAAGTGTATGACTTGTCATTATCTTAGCCATTAATTCTTCACAAATTTTAGGAAGAAAAATGATTTTGTTATCGATACAATAACGGTATATGAAAAATATAAGCAAAATAGAGAACGATGAAGATAAAATATCACCATAAATTTTATAATCTCAAAAATCATTAGCTTTAGGTATATATTATTTCAGACAATTTACTGTACTTCAGTTCCCATAGAGAGATGTATACTCATCAACACAGTTAGCAATAATTTTGACAAAATGAGGTTTTATTCTAGTTTAGTTTAATTCTAGTTTAGGACTATTAACTAATGACAACACAAAGAAAAATTAAATGGATTTTGTAGTTTGGAAAATAATTTTTACTACAAAAGTTCATAAAAATCCCACTAAAATTAAGAAAAGAAAGATTATAAAAACATCAATATATCAAAAATTCTAAGTTTAATTTTTATGTGGTATGATATGACTTCTTATTTATGTGAAAATAAGAAAGTGAGTCCTTATATTGCTTCCAACTTCCTTATTGACCTTCAGTGTTTTTATTATTTATACGATTCCTTTTACTTTGTCAAATATTAGAATAGCATTCTCTTTTTATAACATAAATGTCACTGATGTTTAATTTTATTTTTCCTGCATGTAGGTAGATTCAGTACCCTTCAGACAGCACAATTTTTTTTTTTTTTAACACTGCTTCTATTGAGATCTTTCTTTTGGTTTATTTTCTGATTGATTGGACGTTTTGATTCTCTGGAAAGTCTCATACGTTTTATATTTCAGAACTTGATAACGTTTCAGTCTGCCATTTTAGTTCTTTCATTACTTTAGGAAATTTTTATATTATGTCTTTGAACATAATCTCTGTGCCATTTGTTGCATGTGGCATGCCATTTATACTTATTTCTTTGACCTGAATCATCTTTTCCTTCTACGTACCACATTCTCTCTACTTGATTAAACAAGTTAGTTCATGTCCTTTATAGACAATAATCTCATGCTTTTTCATATGTCCGTGGCTTGATGTTTATAATTTATTTATTAGTTTGCAAATGGTGTTTGAGATCTCTATTTCTTTAGCTATGGAGTTTCTCTTATTTCATTTGGCTGTTTATCTTAGCTTTAAGATTTTATATTATTGAATTTATTAAGTTCTTTCTAGCATGATGTGTTTGCAAAGAATGATACTCTTTTCATTGGGTTTTTTGATTATTTCTTTTTCCCAAAATAAATTCTTTATCCGGCTGTTGCATTCCATTTTTTTTCCTTTATTTTCTTTTGGTGTAGTGTGTGTGTGTATGTAGTTACTTTTCATTTATTTTTTGGGGGGTTCTTTTTGAGGTCTCTGTCTGTAGTAAGCATATTTTTATTTATTTATTTTTATTTATTTATTTTTTAAATTAGGCTGCACACCCAACATGGTGCTTAAACTCATAACCCTGAGATCAAAAGTCACATGCTCCATCAACTGAGCCAGGCAGTCTCCCATAATTATTTTTTATTTAACTTATGCTAAATAGGAGCAGCTGTAAACTGATGTAAAACTGGAACTGATTCAGAGATTGGGTGGTTGCAATTTGCCTTTACAATACTGAGAATTATTCCTCCCTTTGATCTTAGTTTTAGGGCTGTGTTGTGTGAGTACTAGCCACTTTTTCAGAACCCACTGATAGCGATAGAATAGGAAGGAGGTTAAGGCCTGAATGCAGCATATATTGGGTAACCTGACCCCTGTTTTCTCTTTTTAGATTTTGTTTGTATCTACTTGAAGTTGTGCCCTTAGTTCTATAGCAGGGTAATCTGGGGTTTCATATCATTTTCTCAATTCAGAGTAAAGCCCTGTAAAATGGAGACCCCTGAAGTTTCTTCTGCATTTGCTGAGGGCCCAAGACCCAGTCCCCAATAATTTGGGCACCTACTCTTGAGGATTTTACTGACTTTTTCTAGTTTCATGTATTTACAGATTATATGGTTTTGGTGAGATTTGTTGGAATTTGATAGATTTTCCTTCTTCCCCCAGGACGGCTTCTAAGGCCCTGTTTAGGAGTCCTGGAATCCTATTTCTTTCCTTGGCTATCACTTTTTAAAGTTCATGGAATGAAATTGGATTTTTTTCTTTGTATGGTTGTCCTGGTGAATTTCAAAGCTTTCCCTCCTTCCCCCCCTGTTGTGCATTCCATCACCTTTTGGCAGATGGTGAGTCTGTAGCCTGACTTCATTTTCCCATCTCCACCTTGGAGTCTCCATTTTTTTACATTTCAATCATCAGTTAGAGTTCTGAACACTCTGAGAAAAGCTGTGACACTGCCTGTTTCTAGAGACAAAAGCTGACTGTAGACTTTTACACAGACCTCCAAAGAATTGGCTATTTTTTTTTTTTTTTTTTTGCCATTACCCGGTCTGATACAGCTTTTGTTCTTGGGGATCTGCTGGGTTTTTATTGTTGTTGTTGTTTGTTTGTTTGTTTGGATTATGAAGTCTGGTGTTCTAGTTTGAAAACAGTTGTATCAAATATCAGATTAGTATACCCATTGACTTTTCATAAATACCTATCTGATTAATTTGGTTAATATTGTAACAAATTTCAATAATCTAGGACTTTATGGGGCCAAACCATTAAATATTTATGTATCTGTTGCACAAGAAAGTTGTTTCTGTGGTTGGAATGGATGCTGCTTTATTGAATTCAGAATTAAAATTGAGATATGATTTGCTATTTTATATTGTTACCCTTACTTATGTGGTAATTATGTATTTTAATATTTAAGAATGAGGATATTGTTTTTATTTTTAACTTTCTAAGGATCAGTTTAAGACAATGACAATGATGTTCTTTTCTTAGATGAAGTCTGGATTTTATGATCTGGCAAGTTTGGAAGAGAAGGATTAAAATAAGTTCTACTCCATTTAATAGAATGAGTGATTAGCAGTTATTATTGTTTAACTGGTGAGTTCTGGTTTGGGCTGAATCTGAATTTAGGAGTATGAAGTTCTGTCCTCATACTTAGATTACAGAGGAAAACAAGAGTTATAACATGAATATATTTTGTATTTTTTGTTTGTTTACCTGAAACAGAGTTTCCAGGGCTTAGAGATATCCAAAAATTGTACGTTCAAGAAAATATATTCCAAAGGTATATACAAGTTTGAGTCTAACTGGCAGTATTTTAGAGAATCTGAGACTTATGATATGATATCATAAAATACTTTTAACCGTTTTGGGGAGGAGAATATGTAAATGTGTAATTTCCCCCTTTGTCTATATTATAGATTTTGAGGAGACAAATAACATGTAAGATGTCTTTATTTCGTGATTTACATACTCCATTAGAATGTACTTAGCTCTCCTCTGTATTTCTGCTAACACAGAACCTATGCATAAGACATCTGAATGCACCAGAATGACACCACATTCCCGCCTAATTCTGTCTGCCTTAAGCTACACAGGTGCCTCTTCCATTTTTCTCTTTATAATTAAAATCACTCACTCTCTGGCACTTTTCTAAATGACCACATTTCTCTCCTTGCTCACATTATGTTTAAGAACCTGTTTTCTCTTCTGTTTATAATACATACATACCATTTTCCCCCATCATCATTATTTTACACAGCAGTAGAATTCTTTCAAGTTCAGGTCTAAAAAGGTCAAAAGTCACTCTTTGCCCAGCTTACATATATCCTATATTGTATGCCACCTTAATATATAATTACTGACTTCTTATTTTCTTCCATGATATCTTTGAAAGCTTGAACAAATAAAAATGTTCCTTCTTTCAGCTCTTTTGGGTCTGGATAGATGTATTCAAATATTTATAGCTAGAAACCTTGCAGTGAAAGCACAGTTTCTTTTTCTTAATCTTTTCCACTACCTAGTAGTGGTATTTCAACAGCGAAGTCATTCCCTGAGTATTCTCTCTTTAACTTTTATGTTTCTTTACACTCTTATGCAACAAGACAGGAAAGAAAATAGCAGGAGTTATGTTGTGTGAGAGAGAAAATACCTATGGATGAAGGAATTGAAGTAATGTTTATATTTTCTATTCTTATTTTATTTTTTTTATTATTTTTTTTAAAGATTTTATTTATTTATTTGACAGAGAGAGATTACAAGTAGGCAGAGAGAGGAGGAAGCAGGCTCTCTGCTGAGCAGAGAGCCCGATGCAGGCCTGGATCCCAGGACCCTGAGATCATGACCTGAGCTGAAGGCAGAGGCTTTAACCCACTGAGCCACCCAGGCGTCCTCTATTCTTATTTTAAAGGTAAGCACAGTATTGCCACAATTTTAAATATCCAAATGTAAACAAAGTCAGTTCTTTTTTAAGTTTAGGGGAAGCCCTTCCTGATGCAGGATTGTTACAGCGACCACCTTATAGACTGGATTTTATGTGAGAGTTAACATTTATATTTGACTTTGACATCTCGTTGACATTAACAGGTTGATACTATTAGTAACAAGAATTGTTTTAGGGTTCTGAAATTCTTTTTTTTTTTAAAGATTTTATTTATTTATTTGACAGAGACAGAGACAGCGAGAGAGGGAACACAAGCAGGGGGAGTAGAAGAGGGAGAAGCAGGCTTCCCGCTGGGCAGGAAGCCCGATGTGGGGCTTGATCCCAGGACCCTGGGATCATGACCTGAGCTGAAGGCAGATGCTTAACAACTGAGCCACCCAGAATTTCAGAATTCTGAAATTCTTTATGTCAAATTAAGGACTACTGGTCTCTCTTGAGGAGAAGAGATACAGTAGGAAAGAAATAGTCAATCTTCTCATGAAATTCTAATTGTGGACATGCTTAATAGAACATGGTATGTCTAGCAGTAAATTAAATGGATAACCAAGAACTTATTGTTTATTTTCTACAAAGAGTTCAAGAATGGATCGTCAGGAGATTGAGAGCAGTTGCCTTAATTAAAAGGCTTGATCCCTGCCTGGCCTTCAAGCAGTTTCACAGTGGGATTCCATTGACTGAAAGAGAGCCTGGATGCCAGATCCCCTAGAGGAAGGACCCTGTAGCACCATGGCAATGTACTGAAAAATGTGTCCCCAGTTGTTTCCCCAAAGGGACCTGTGGCCATTTAGTAAGGTAACTATAAAACATGGAAAGAGGAATGGCCAAACATTTTGAGAGCTATTAGGTGTAGGGTCCAGGTTGCCATCACCATGCCCTGTTAGAGTAGGGGAACATAATGGGGCCTTAGGCCTGGCTCCAAAGTGGTCATTTGCTCAGTTTCTGATTGTATAATTAGAATAGACATGCTTTATATTTGGCACATTCCCCATTCTTTGGTCTTTGGAATAAGAGCTATTGTAAACACAATGGTTGCCATTGTATTTCTATTTACTAGTCAGGCCCCTGCAAAAACCTGGTGGATCCTGGAAGATGATAGCAGATTGCCACAAGCTCAACCAAATAGTAGCCAGGGTTTGCTTCTGTGTCAGATGGCATCTTGTTGCTAGAATAGATTAACACAACCTTGGATGCATTGTTTGTGATTATTAATCTGAGAAAAGTGTTCTTTCTATTCTGATTAGAAAAGAGGATTAGAAATAGTTTGTATTCATATGGAACAGATTAGAGAATACTTTTACATTTTTGTGCAAGGATATGTAAACTCTCCTACTGTCTACTAACCACACTTAGCCTACTCAGCACTTCTCATTGCCCATTATAAACTCCTTTAATTTATTCTCAACATTTTAGCATCTTAACCTCTGTTACTTGTAGGAGATTATGACATCAGGCCATTTCATTGTGGGCAGGAGTAGGGTTTCCCATAGTTGGGTAACTACTTCCACTACCAGCTCTTCCGGAATTAGGTTAATCCTGATTTTGGAAGTGAAGAACTAGAAAGGCAAACTAGTAGAATACTAATCAGGACTTGGGAACAAATTCCTGACGCATGCAGAAACATGGATGAAATCTCAATGTATTATGCTGAGTGAAAGATGTAGACACAAAGAATATATACTGTTTGATTTCATTTATATAAAATTTTAGAAAAGACAAAACAATAGTGATAGAAAGTAGATCGGTGATTTCCAGTGGCTGGGGTTTGGTGTAGTGGGGAAGAGGATTACTGCAAAGGGGTACAAGGGAACTTTTTTAGGGTGATGAAAATATTCTATATCACAATTGTGATGGTTGCATAACTGCATATATTTTTCAAAACTTAATAGCACATTTAAAATTCATGAATTATATTTTATGTAAATCATAACTCTATAATATTGACCAAATCAATATGCACAGTTATTATGCACAGATGTTCATATATATTTTTAAATGGGGGTTGATTGATTACTCAAACATGAACACTCCTCCAAATTTACTATCATTTTCTGGTTTTACAAATTCAGCAGATGGATTACTATTATATGGGAGACCAATTCTCTAACTTATCATTTGATGTTAGAGAAATCAAAGCCCAATTTCTCTAAAATTACATTTAAAACTTTGATTCTAACAATAGACACTCATTTGAATGATTGAGTAGATTTTTCCACTTTTTATTCAGCTTTTTATTATGGAAGCATGGTTAGAGTATATGGTTCACATGTGGCACATGTTTAGCATTGACATTAGGTGCTTTAATGATTAATTTTCTATAATACCTAAACAACAAGGCAAGTTAGAAGGAAAATGACTCTGTCAAGATCTCTGGATTTCACATGAAAGGCTTGTTTTGGGAAATTATTTCCAGAATCCAGAAACTATATAACTCCATGACCTTCCTGGGAGGAAGGGGGACTTGAAGTACTCTTGCCTAAAATAGCCAAGTTGGATTTCTAAATTATGGAAAATGACAAACACATTGAAAATCTGGAAGAAACTTCTTGGGAGATTAAAACAAACATCACAAAGTGCAGTTCATAGAAGAGAGCTGATTAAGCTTAATATCATTATGAAAAAGATGGGTGGTACAATTTAAAAACCTAATAATGTCGTGGACTGACTGGAATTTTGGAAACACGACTTAATGGAATTTTGTCAAGACTGATGGAGGAGTTGATTGCAATTCAATGTCATATGGAATTTACTTTCAAATACCAGTACTATAGATAAGATCCATAACGCTGGACAAAAAACTCTGTGAACAGAGAAAATCATTGTAGGGAGAGACTTGAACTCCTGATGTGGGCGAGGCTCTCTTGTCAGAAGGAAAAATTCTTGTCTATTTGGAGCTAATCCTGGAGATGCAGTCTAGGAGGGGGAGCTGCCTGAAATACCAAATAGGGCATAGTTATTGCTTCCCGTCTAATTGTCAGGAACACAAGATCTACTTATCTCTTTGGACATATTGAAGGCACACAAAGACTGCTGGGGAGGAGGCCTGTTGACATCACACAGACTCTAATCTTGCCTCTGAAATAAATTCAAAGGAACTTTTCTGTTTCTTAGAACTGGAGAATTGGTATGAAGATGTGTGCTAACCTTACTTTATCTGTTTAGAATTGTTATAATCTTTCAGGAATCTTCATGCTTTTTATAACTTATCTTATAATGGGTAGACTTAGCAATTTGTATCATAGAGTTTTAACCATTTAAAATATTAAATGCATTAAAAATATGAAGGGTGAGCTTTATGTATTAATAATGCTCAATAGTATATTTTTTAATTGCACTTGAGTACCCAGCATTATGAAAATATTTTCCAATGTCATTTTGGGTCTTGAAGCTGTACTTAATCAGGAGAGTTGGACCTTTGGCAATGGAGTTTATAGAACTTTATTATAACATTGGGTGGTAATACAATGGAAAGGTAAAATGTCATTTCTCAAGCTGTAATACAGGAACTTAATAGGCATGAAATTTTATCATCCAGAAATATGTCTTTGGTTAATCAGGCTATAACTTTAATTTCAGTGCCACGATAATAGAATTTTAAATTAGTAAGTTATTCATCACTCACAATAGGTCTCATTGATTAGGGAAGACATATAGGAAACCTTACTCATTGTATTCTTATTTCAAAGACTTTCTGTCATTGGATTGTGATTTTAAGTGCATTATGTTTTATGTCATCATATTCTATATAGCTCTGATTTTTTTGAACACAAATATTATAGGGCAGGCTGTCAGACTAAAAGATAGAATGAAACTTGGGAGGTATTGGGGGAAAACCTATGCTGGGAAGCTGAACAGATACACAGAATGCATTTTAATCCCTCAAGGCTTTTCAGATGTCAATTGGCTTATGTTTCTGGCCACTATCTGTCAGATCACATTGAGCTATCTCAGTTTTATATTCCTGGGGATTGATTTCATTAATGAAGAACATGCCAGAACCCAGGGTTATCTGCAATGAAAGATGACTTCTTCAGGCCTTGTGAGCTGAAAGATGACTGGATGACCATTTCTCTCAAATGGAAGAAATTAAAGGTCGGGGCTGTGGTGTGAAGGCTCTTAACAGCAAGCTGAAAAAACAACTGGACACACTTCAGAACTTGCTGGCAAGTGTTTACAATCAACTGGAACCTTTTCAGGGTACATTAGGAAGAGGAGGAGGCCTGGACCGCCGCTGTGAGAACTTAGTGCAGAGTTCTCATCTTACAGCAAGTAAATGCCAAACATTTTCCTGCCTATAAGGAGAATGATGTTGGGTTGAGTAAATGCTTAGAGTAAAAGCTATGTATTACAGAAATAGCAAATAGGAGATATGACTAGGAAGTAATATCATATTCTGATCTGGCTTGTGGACTTTATGTTCAAACCTCTTACTGCTTTGTGCGCTTAAGGCAGTCAGACTTTAAATCCATCTATTCTATTAGAATTTAATTTCCAAGTTATCACTCAGAAACAAGGCTCATGCAGAGTCAAAATGGGAATCATGGCTTACTTAAATAGAAAGGTAGGGTATCATATGTTGCCTGAAGTTTTGTTCTGTTTAAATTAATTAGCCAGACTAATCTGGCTAATACATGCAATAATAACGTCCTCCCCACCTCCCAAATAGTGTACACACACACACACACACACACACACACACACACACACACACACACACACACACACACACACACGGTAACTATGTGAGGTGATGGATATGTTAATTAATTTGATGGTGGTAATCGCATTTCAAGGTTCCCTTATGTGAGGGACCAAGTCTAATTTGATTTCTTTCTAATCACTTCTCAGACATTGTTCCTGAATATTTACTGCAGAGTTTCTTACCTTTGACATACCTAAATGGTCATCTTGGGGTTGCAACAGGCAAGCCCTATGGGATACCATGGGGTCCAGTTCACTTACTTCTTTTCTGTTCCTCATAGTGGTAGTTTAGAATTTCCACAGCTTTCTCTTCTATCCTCTTTTTTTCCCCCACCCTATTTTCCTCTTGTTCAAAACAATACTGAAGATTAGCAAGTCTACTTCATAAGCTAATGTCCAAGTGATGTGGAGAACAAAGGCAAAAGAAATGTAGATAAATTAAATTTCCTTATAATCTGCAGCCCTTTGGCAAATATATGAGACAGGCAAAGGATGACATTCCTTGAGTAACCCCCAACTGTCTTTAATGCTTCGCTAGAGAGAAAAAACATCCTTAGCTTGACAATAGTTAGGCCTACAGGATCCTCTTAGTCTTCTTTAACATGTGAAAATCCTTTTGGAAACTTTCCTTGTCTTTACCTTCCCCAATCAATTGTTGCTCAGAATCCCAGTGCAGCTCTTTCTATCCAGGGGTCTGTCCCTGTGCTTTGATAAAAACATATTTTTGCACTGAGAACATTTCAAAAATTCTTTTTTGACCATTGGCTCAAGACCCTACTTCAAAGCACATCACAAGTAGGAATGAAATACCAGTTTTTTCCTTTCTTCTTTTCCTTCCTTCCTTCCTCCCACTCCCTTGCTTTTCTTTCTTCTTTCTTTTTCCCTTGTCTTTTTTCAGGGTCCTCTCTGAATAATTGTCTTGACTCCCACCCTTTCCCCAAATTGGCATTGGGGAAGGGAGGGAAAGACAGTAATCCTTTCCTTACAACTCCAACAATTTTATTCCCCCTTCTCTCTCCATCTCTGCCCACGTAGGTAAAGGGAGCGACTTGTGGTGTTTACTAAGGAGAGTAGTGGGGTCAGCCATCACTTAATAACCCCATGGAGGAAGGATCCCAATTATTTGGAGTTCTCTTTAGGTTGGTTAGTATAGGATATCTTTTTGTATCTTAGACTTGGATCTTAGCCACCAATTCCAAGGGAACAAAAACATTCCATTCATCATGTTGCTGCACTTATAGCCCAATCACTTTTATACTGTAGCGTTATATACATAAAGCATTGAAGTATACCTATGAGTGGCTATGCTTATGTTCACTTGTACTTCCATGTTGTTAGTGAAAAAAATGATTGTAAACTTTTAGAGATTATCCAGCAATGTGTTGTCCTCCCTCCCTCCCTCCCTCCCTTCCTTCCTTCCTTCCTTCCTTCCATCATTCCTTCCTTCCTCCCTC
>LNAC01000060.1:4380015-4486440 GCA_002007465.1 Ailurus styani | reverse complement strand
CCCTCCCTCCCTCCCTCCCTCCCTTCCTTCCTTCCTTCCTTCTTTTTCTTTTCTCATGGCTCTGACTGTTTTGTCCATCAGCCCACAATCTCCTCCACACCTAACACTAATGGTGATTAATCACATTCTCCATGAAACTTGCTTTCATTATTTTGAGGACACAGATGTAATACCTTCCAAACTCCCTTTAAATTTTTTTCATTTACCCACTCTTTAATGAAAAACAGATAACCCTTTTTCCTCACTGTCATGGCTTACCATTCTAGGCTAATCCCTGCAAATCTAAATTGCATCAGCACCCTCCAGTTTGACTCCAATACACATTGCATGTATTAGCTAGACTAGTCTGGCTAATTTAATTTAAACAGAACTTCTGCAAGAGTTTTTACCTACTTCAGAATATTACCTTCTTTCAATATTTACCTCACAGACAAACTGCGACAACACTTTCAAAGCCTCAATGGTGCTGTCTTACCCTCTCTATCCATGCTTATTTTTTCAGTCTTCTCCAATGCACAAGGTTTACTTCAGGCATACCTATGTCTCAGTGTCTCAGAAACACATACCTCGTCCTATTTCTGTGGTTTAGCAAATACTTCCTCTCTCTTAATCAGAAAGCCTCCTAAGTTCAATTGCCTGCCCAAATAATCAGTTTTAAATATGACCTTCTTCCATGAAATATTTCTGGAATGCTCCAGCTCATATAAAGCCTTTCCCAATTTCTATGTATAGTAGGTAGACTTTATTTTGTGTAACTTTTCATTCGAAAGCCCCTGCTATGTTTGTTCCTCCTTGGGTTCACATGCTTTGACTCACTAATACGTTAATACTTATTAAGGTTGGTGACCATATCTTAGATTTCTTTGTATGCCCTAAAAGAGCTAGCATAGTATTTGATGGGCAGATGACATTTAAAAAATATGGTTTATTGGTAAATACGTAACGCAGCAGAATGAGCTCTGGGCCAATCGTCAGAATAGTGTTATGGTCTTAGGGAATATTGCTTAACTTAATTCTCACTCCTTTTGTCTGTAAAATAGGGAAGTAATGTCATTTTCTTCCACCCTAAAAGACTGTTAGGTGTTAACAAATAGGAACAATCTAAAATCTGAAAATAATGCTTTACCTATATTTTAGATATATTTAGAAAATCCACTTACTCTTACTTTAAGTTCTATATAAAGAGAACTGCAGGAGTTGGACTGAAAGGACATGTTTGATTTTCCACACTCAGAAGGACAAGTTGCTTACACATTTTTCAATGGAAAAATTTCTTCAGATTTGTTTGGGAAATAAATTTATTTCATCTGTTTAGTAGGTAAGGGTGTTGAGGCACAGAAAAATTTTGTATCTGTTTTAAGACCAATGGCAGAACTAGAAATATAATACAGATCTAGTTCTTGGAGTCTAAATAGCTCCATAAGTATTCTACATCATTGTAAAATTAAGAAAGCAACTAAAAGTTTGAAGAAAAATTAGTTTTGAAATGTGGGGTTTTATACTATATTAAACCTAAAATCTGTGATTTTTCTGAATATAAAAATAATGTCCTCTAGAGTTTTCCTTCCCATGATTGGAAGACAAAGAGGATGTTGATGGATAGTAAAAAAGGAATGTACCATGTATCATGTACCATGTACATGATATCATCTACCATGAATGTATCATCTATCATGATATTTCTCTATGGATTCTTTTACTTGGAATTGTTCAAGGATGTCTCAAGGATGGGAGATTTCAACTCCCACTGTATCTTTCAGGTTTATGACTTTATGAAAATTGACTGAAACATTTGGAGGGAATTATGTATACTTTCTTCTCCTGTGACTAATAATTCAACTTAAAATGTGGAGAGAAGTGCATACCCAGAAGTGTAACTACATGAATTAGATCAAGTAGAATTTTTATTTGGCAATATTCCTCCTTGTTCTGTTGAGGCTTGTCATGCAATTCCCTGCAGAGGAACAAACAAGTGGCAGCATATCCACATAGCATCATAGCAAAATGGAAAAGAATGCACTTTGTTTCACAACCTCTCCATCATTGTAAAGCAACACCGTGACCAAGGTACGAAAATGCTGACTCAGGTATTCCCATTCTAGAATTTTAAAAGCAACATTATAGTTCTTTCTACACACTCACCAGAGAAAATTGC
Organism: Ailurus styani; assembly: GCA_002007465.1. NCBI lineage: Eukaryota > Metazoa > Chordata > Mammalia > Carnivora > Ailuridae > Ailurus > Ailurus styani. The sequence goes on along the minus strand of LNAC01000060.1, from coordinate 4,484,285 downwards.
CTTTATTTGGCATAAATAATTTAAGTACATCTTATTGCTAAATTAGTGTTCACTTCTAGATTCTTTAATATGTTTATCACAGACACTTTGCACCTTCCAGGTTAAATAAGATATTACTTTAGGGACTAATTCTGTGGTTTTTACTGAGGCAATACAGTTCCAGAAGTCAATTCTAGGCTTTAAATTTGCTCCAATTCCATCATTTTTCCAAATTTTAGTGCGATTTTCAGACCGAGTTAATAATGAAAATTTGTTGGAAGGGTCCTGGAGGTGATTTTTTTAAAAATGATATTTGGAATTTAGTTTGTTGACTATAATTTCTGGATTAGTTTCCTAGCTATATCCTTCTCAATACATTTTTAAACAGAATTTTTAAATTTTATTTTTATTTTTTTACAATGGCTGATTTTTTATATTGAGGAAAGAGATTGATGGACAAATTTCTGAATAAATTACTTATTTATTTTTGCTGTAGTCAGAGTACTTTGAAAAAAATACAGATTATACCCATCAGAAAGTTAGTTAAAACCACTTTCTACTTTGAAAAAAAAATGTTTTATCAAAGCTATGGGTGTATAGCTGATCTTTGTATTTCGTGTTTTAGTTTTTCCAATCTATATCTAAAAAATTTCCATGTCCTATAGCTTATTGCTTTAACATATATTGCTTTTATCCCCATCATGTCTGACTTAGAATCTCATCATTTCTTTCATGCTGAACACCATTTGTTGAAGATTATCTTTTTCCCATTGTATATTCATTCCTCCTTTGTTGAAGATTAATTGACCATATAATTTTGAGTTTATTTCAGAGTTTTCTGTTTATTCTCTTAATCCATGTGTCTATTTTTATGCCAGTACCATACTGTTTTAATTACTACCACTCTATAATATAACTTAAAATCTGGAATTGTGATACCTCCAATTTCATTTTTTCTTTTTCAAGATTGTTTTGGTTATTCACGGTCCTTATGGTTCCATAAAATTTTATAATTGTTTGTTCTAGTTCTGTGAAAATGTGTTGTTGGTAGGTATTTTATTAAATCTGTAGATTGCTCTGGGTAGTATAGACATTTTAACAATATTTGTTCATTCAACTCTTGGACATGGACTGTCTTCCATTTCTTTGGGTTGGCTTGAATTTCTTTCATCAGTATTTTGCAGTTTTCAGAGTTCAGGTCTTTCACCTGATGGGTTTAGTTTTTTCCTAGATATTTTGTTGTCTTTGGTGTAGTTCATTCTCTTAATTTCACTTTCTTTTTGGTGCAGTCTTTTGGGTTTCCTATATGTAGCATCATGTCATCTGCAAATATGATACTTCTGCTTCTTTCTTACCAATTTGGATGCCTTTTATTTCTTTATGTTGTCTAATTGCTGTATCTAGGACTTCCAGGACTATGTTGAATAAAAGTCCTGTGTAGGCAAGAAGAACGCAGGCAGAGCACTGCAGACTCCTTGAGTTGCCAAGATGGAGCTAATGACTTGGGAAGATCAAGGCAGGTAGAGTTTACAGGACAAAGCACTGGAGAGAAAGTAGCTACATGGAGACAAAACTTCAGAGATATGTAGAAAGTCACCTTCTGGTATTCAGCCGAGTACTTATCAGCATGTGCATGTAAGGAATATCTGAACAATCCGTAAGGATTAGAGAGAAAAGTGTGTAATATTCAGACCCAGAATAGTTCCTGTTCCTACCAGCCAGACTAGAAAACTTATCGTATATGAGGCTCTGGGTAGAGCATCCAAGAGTTTTGATTAATTAGTGGGAAATAATTAGCCACAGACTAAAGGCTGCTCTAATCCTTTCTAACAAAGCTTAAAAGCAAGGCACAGTAGGATCTATTTCTAAATAACTTGTATCTCAGAAAAAAATTTCAAGGATATTTATCATAACACAGAAATGCTTGGCACTCAATAAGGTAAGATTAGTAATATCTAGCATCCAATTGAAAATTAGCAGACGTTCAAAGAAGCTGGAAAATGTGACCCATAACAAGTAGAAAAAGAATCAATTAAAATATTATACCTCAAATCTAAGCAGATGTTAGAATTAGCAGACAAGGACATCAAAAATTATACCTGTATTCTGTATGTTCAAAATATTATGCAGAGACATAAAAGCTTTAAAGAGATCCAAATCAACCTCCCCCAAATGAAAACTACAGTGTCTTAGATAAGAACACACTGGATGGAATGTTCATCGTAGCAATGTCCACAATAGCCAAACTGGGAAGGAGCTGAGATGCCCTTGAACAGTTGAATGTATAAAGAAGAGGTGGTTCATATACACAATGGAATATTACTCAGCCATCAGAAAGGATGAATACCCACAGTTTGCATCAACATTGATGGAGAAGATTATGCTAAGTGAAAGAAATCAAGCAGAGAAAGACAATTATTATATGGTTTCACTCATATGTGAAACATAAGGAATAGCATAGAGGACCACAGGAGAAGGGAGGGAAAAGTGAATGGGAAGAAATCAGAGAGGGAGACAAACCATGAGAGACTCTGGACTCCAGGAACCAAACTGAGGGTTAGAGAAGGGAAGGGGGGCGGTTGGAGTAACCAGGTAGTGGGTATTAAGGAGGGCACATGTGGTGATGAGCACTAAGTGTTATACACAACTAATGAATCGTTGAACATGACATCAAAAACTAATGATGTACTATACGCTGGCTAATTGAAAAAAATAATAAATAAAAAAAACAAAAAGAGGATACACTGGATAGGATTGATAGCAAATTAGACATTGAAGAAATAAAAATTAAGAAAAGATTGAATTTGAATATATAACAGTATAAAATTTCTGGAAAGAAAAAGGAAAAACGTATTCAGAATATCAGTGATTAATAATTAAGACAACTTCAAGAGACCCACTATATGTGTAATGGAGACCCCAAAGGAGAAAAAGGAGACAGAAAACAACAAAAAATTTTTGAAGCAATGTCTGAAAATTTTCCAAATTTTAAGAAAAACTATAAATCCGCAGTTTCAGAAACTCAACAAACCCCAAGCACAGGAAACATAAATAAATGTAAGCAATACATACAACAATTAAAGTGCTAAACACCTGTGATATAGAGAAAAATCTTAAAAGAACCTGATGAAAAAAGATACATTACGCAGAGGAAAAAAGGAAAAAAATCAAATTTGTTAGGACATTTTTCTTCAAAAAGAATGTAAGAAGACAATAGAACATCTTTAAAGTACTAAGAGAAGAAAACAAACAAACCTCTAAAACTAGAATACTATACCAAATGAAATATCTTTCAAAAAAGATGAAATGTTTTTTATACGTATAAGATCTGAGAGAATTTAACACCAGTGGACTCACACTAAGAACATATTTTTAGAAGTTCTTCAGGTAGAAGGAAAATTAAATCTCTGTTTATTTACGTATTCTTTAATTTCTTAATCAGTTTAATTCTTTAATTTCTAGTCCATATCTTTCACATATTTATAGCTAATTATTCATGTGTCTGGTGCTCTTATAAATAACATTTTTTTAAAACATTTTAATTCCTAATTTTTCAACAAAATATAATTAATTTGTGTATATTACTCTTATATCCCACAATCTTGCAGTAACCTGTGGGTATGGGAAATTATATTAGTTTATTTTCAAATAGGACTAGAGCTCTTATTTTATTATTTTTGAAAGGTTTATTTATTTATTTTAGAGAGAGAGAGAGTTCAGGGGGAGCAGCAGAGGGAAAGAGAATCTCAAGCAGACCCCCAGCTGAGCACAGAGGCGAGTGAAGGGCTAGATCTCACAATCTTGAGATCATGATCTGAGCAGAAATAAAGTCAGAAACAACTACTGTGACTCCCAGGTGTCCAATGGTTTTGGAAGTCATTGCCCCACTGTAATAATGGGCCAAATAGGCCAGACCACAAAGTCTGATCTAAGGATGTCAGTCTCAGCTGAGTTTGCTTTAATTTAATTTTTTTTATAAAATCAAGAAATAAACCACTTGACAGATATGCCAGATTTCAAGGGCATCAACAGACCAAGGAAGTACACTTCCCCCACAAACTTAGTTGCATAAGAAATCATACTCTCAGTTCAGTGGTCCCAGCAGCCAGTGTAGATAGAGAATCTATAACCATGGATGATTCCTGTCTTTTATTACTTTTTATCTTAGGGATTGTCTGAGTGGGTACTGTTTCAGTTCACTTCAGGTCATCTGGTCCTGATGTCTACATCTGGGTTATTTTAATTGCTTCAGTACAGTACATATCTTAATTTATTCTGTGGTTGACTTTTTGCTGCACCACTGAGTCTACCATTCAAGGTCGAGCTATGATTTACCATAATAAGCTGATACTCAGTACGTGCAAAGAAACTCTGGTAATCATGCAAAGTTAAATAACGTATCAGAAACATACATTTTCTTGAGGGATGAAAGAAGTACATAAGTAATCACAAAAAATGTTATATGCAATGAAAATGTTAAAAGTGAAAGGAGAAAATGTTGGAAAACTTGGTCTTTTTTTTCTAATGATTGTTTTAAATATTGAGAGGATTGTTGCATAGGATAAAGAGTACATTAGTTTTGTTATATTCAAATAGCAAAACTAAGACTAATGGGCAGAAATACTAAGAAAGGAAGATTTAAAAAGTCGGTGTAAGGAAGAACTTTAGAACAATTAGAGATGTACAAAAATAGAATAACCCACTTTTTAAGGTAATGAACTCCCTCTTATTGATACTATGAGACAGGTTGAAAGGACATATATCAGGAATACTTTCAGTAAAATTTCTGAACTGGTGGGAGTTTGTGAAAAAGCGATTTCTAAGGTTGTTTCCCCCTCCCCCCAAAAGAGCCCTATTGAAGTAGGTCACCAAAAATATTTTTAGAAGGGAGAAAACACTACCTTGGAGACAGAAACTTTAAATCTCTGTCAGAGTAAAGAGGCACAAGGACTTTGTATCCAAACAAGCATTTTGAGAAATCTCAGCCCTGTCAATGAAGTAAAATTTCCGTAGAACCCTATTTAATTAGAATATTAGGATCAGGCTATTTTGTCTCTCTGAGAATAATGGAGATGTACTCCCTCTTCTTGTCCTTTCGTAGTATTCCAGAATGTTTGTCCAAAGAATAGCTGTTTACAAAAATTAGCATATTGCTTTTTTGTCCCTTGTAAATTAGCATCCCTAAGTGGCTAAAAGATTCTTCCAGGCTTCCAAGGGCCTCTATAGCATTCATCAGAGTAACTCAAGCCAAATACATTTTTTTGCTTACACGAATCTGTTGCTAAGCAGAAAATTTGGTACATCTAATTATGTAATGCCACTTATCCTTCTCCCTAGGAGACGCCCCAATTCTCACCACGTTAGAGAGCCCCAAACTTGGCCACGGCGTGCTTTGTGCTCCTTCCTGGATACTGGGCAACAGGGCAGTCTATGGGATGGAAAAAAAAAAAAAAGGATTCGTTACCTCTGTAATGAGAACACTGAACTTGAATAAAAGTCCCCTAAAAAGAAGCAGTTTCTATCATTCATGAAGTATTTGATGGTACCAGTTTTGAATGTCTTTATTTTAAAGGACATATAGTCTATTTTCTGCTGATTTAGGGCTCTGATAAAACTTATATTCAGGACTTCAGAATACTTAGAAGTGGATCTCAAACGAGATTCTTAAACTGCCACTATACCAACTTTGCTACAAATGCACGTCCTTCATATTCTGTGACAGGGTTAATAGAATGTGTATGTATGATCTGCTTCGCCATCCTATTTGATCTTGGGTCTAGAAGAGACACTTCCGGATGGAGGTACTTCACCCATGAGAACTACAGGTCATTGCTTAGCTCACCCCTGCCTTCTTACAGCGTAACAATGATAGCATTATATACATCCTTCAACTCTTTCTGTTGGTGCTCTCATCTTACTCAGGAGTCTAATTCTTAACCAGCCAATTGGATTAGAATGATCTTTTTGTCTTTGTTACTGATCGTAACAGCAGTTTCTCATTTCTAACGTGGTCTTATTATAGAAGGATCTATGTAAGTTTCTTGAAGACATCTTGAACTCCCTGCTTTGTATTTCTCAGCTTCTTGAACAATGTGTTTAACATCTTCTTTTGTTAAAGATTATTTTAATATTGTCATTTTGTCTGTACTTTTCACAGCGGTACATGTGAAATGTAGTTCTCACATTTCAAGAATGTTTTTAAGATTAATATCAAATTAATTTGTATGTCCATGAACTCAAGTTTGCCAACAAGTTCTTATCTGTGGTTATTACTTTCTTACATTCATAAATTTGAACAAAGATATTAGGCTAGTTAACTTAGTAAGTAATGTATATTTATGTGTATTGGAGGTGGCAGGGGATTGGCATTTTATGCCTAATCGTAGCAGTTATTACTTTGCCATCAACTCCAGTATCAGAGAACCTTAACTAAGTGTGACATCCAAGGAGAGCAAATCCTGGATATTTTCCAATATACAGTCATACAAACCAGACAGGAATCTGTATGCTATAATGTTGGAAAAGACTAATTTGCATGGAAAATGTATAAACTTTGTGGAGGTAAATTTACTCTTCTTGTAGTTCCTGAGGTCCGTTGGGTGCTGAACTTGAAACTTGACTGAGCTTGAACTTGACAATCAAATGGTTGAACTTTGATTTGTCTAATTCTTCTCCACCAAAGTGGGTCTCTTCAGGTTTAGACTTCACTTTGAAGATTCCATTTTCATTATGGAAACTGGTGATATCAGTAAGTGTCTTCCAACAATGAAATTATTGACTCTTTACAGCAATATTCTTGTCTGAGTAATAAGAAATAGCAGGGAGAATCAGCTCTTTCCTGAATCAAGGTCTTATTAAAGAAAGGACACTTTCTTTTATCTATAGAGAAAAAAGAACAATTTTGGTATAAATCATAAATAATAAAGAGACATGATTGAATATTTAAAATAGAATAAATTATATAAAATTTTAAATTATGAAGAATTAGTATATTCTTTTTTTTTTAAGATTTTATTTATTTGACACAGAGGGAGAGATTACAAGTAGGCAGAGAGGCAGGCAGAGAGAGAGGTGAAAGCAGGCTCCCTGCTGAGCAGAGAGCCCGATGCAGGCCTCGATCCCAGGACCCTGAGATCATGACCTGAGCCAAAGGCAGAGGCTTTAACCCACTGAGCCACCCAGGCGCCCAGTATATTCTTTTTTATGGTCTATTTTTAAGCCTACCAGTGTTTAATGCCATACAATTAAATAGTTTTTCAGGCTTTCCCTTCATCATCCACATTTCGATTAATGAGGATAATCCAAATCAGTATTTACTGATCTAGTTCTTTGTTTTCTAGTTTTGAATTTTCCTATATACAGATCCAATGTCTTAGTAATAAGTAGTAAAATGTTTAGTGGAAACTCAATTGAAGGTCATTTTGTCTTGTTCCATTATAGCAGAACCACATAATACCACACTTGGTGAGATTTGACTTTCCATATAATTTTCTACCCAATGATATAATTTCTTTATGATTTCCTTCTTTTCTGAGCCAGTTTCCTTATTAGTAAAATGTCTACTTGGCAGTAATATATTTGTCCTTTTAAAAATGTGGGAAAAAACTCTACCCACATTTTAATTATCAGCGGATTTAGTACATAATGAATGGCAAATGGCTGATGAATTTGCAGTTTTGGTTTTGTTTGACTCACCTACTATTTGTCCAACTAAGAGACCTTAGCAGGTGTGGGGAAATGTACTAGGTGTTGAAAGACATGCAGAAAGAGAAAGGAAAAAATATCAAAAGCAAGGACAATAGGTGATAATCACTTAATTCTTCATGGTGGTGATTTACCACATCCTGAAAGCTGGGCACTTCAGTATTTTCCCTTTCCTTGTGGAAATTATGAGAGAAAGAATATAATATGCCAAAAGTATGTCAAAAAATGAGATGAAAACATAAAATATTGAAGCAAACTCATTTCATTTTCTATATGAAATGACAAAGGAAGAGGAGTCTTCTCATTTTGTCCAAATGTCATCTTCTGTTATTTCCTTTGGGTGTTTTTTTCAAGGAAATCTAGATATTTTTTTGCTTTGGATTTCTTTGTGGCTATGAGTATTATAGTTAAAATTTTTGATACTTACTAGGAATTATCAATGGCAACAAGAGTTGAGTACCAGAAATTATAGGCAGTAAACAACGAACTGATATGAGAAAAGTTATGAAATATATAATGTTTCATACAAATGTAAATTACTGCATCTTTTTATTAATAATAATATTAAATACAGTCTGTCATTTATTTGAATGTTATGATTTTTTTTCATGTTAAGGCTTTATAATTAAAAGAATTTCCAAGATCTTTCTGTCTTTCTTGCATTTTACTAAATATTAAAATTACACTTTTTTGGATGCAACTTTATTTACTCCTTAACTGATGCAATACTTACACCTGAATTTTATTCACCAAGGTACAAGTGAGGAGAAAAGAATTTTTCCTCATGTTTAACTGGTTTTGTACTGTCTTGAAACGTGCATACTACATTTTAGGCATTTAATAATTGCTACATAGTTTGGTAACTATTTCTTACAGGAATCTGACTTATTTCTTCTCAAAGAAGATTGTGTTTTTGAAATACGAACATTTGAAACCTTGAGACAAGATTACACATGGATAAAAATAATAGTAAAATACAGAGAAGCAATGACACAGTAATATAGAAAAAATTACTTTAAAAAAGAAGAAAAATACATTTAGTTTTGGATTATGTTCTATGCTTAGAATTGAACAATATCATAATTGATATTCTATGAACTAAAGTAATTCCAACAAAATAATGGGTGAGACAGAGATGGTTTGTCTCAAGATGTATTAAAAAGCGGCTTAATTTTCAATTCAGTATCTTACTATCTATAATTTTATGGGGAATGCTCAAATTGGTTGCCTTTGTCCTCTTAATTAACATAAAACATTGGCTGTTTGTAGGTTCATCTCATATTGTATTGTGTTTCTCTCGAACTGGAAAAATAAATGAATAAGTGAGACATTATAATTTTCAAAACATGTAGTTTAGCAATTGAACAGCTGTCTAAATGTAGGCAAGTAAATACAGTTGAGGATAATGGTTCAATAAGAACCATTACAAAGGGAAGAGGTGATTACCTAGCAGGAAAAATTTAGAATATATAGTGAAGAGACCTGGATTTATCCATGGATTTACAACTAATATCTTTTTTCAGTTTGTCTCTCTGAGTCTTAGTTTTCCTATCTACAAAATGTAGCTTAGAATTTCTATTACTTCAAGTGTTTTTAAAAAGAGGTGGCACATAAGCTACAGTGCAACAGCCATAATAGCAAGATAACCTTTTCCATAGATAGCTTACAGGATTGTTGAATGAATCAAGTTTAACAGTATAGAGCTTTATAAACCGTAAAGCACTAAACAAATACTATTTTTAATAAGAAAAAAGGGTAACTGGGGAATGCTGAGAGACAGACTGTAGGTTTGGTCTGTAATATCTGGTAAAGAGAATCATGACTCTAAAGCTTGTTGAAATACTATGAGGAGGGTATGGTGAAAGAATGAGGGATTTGTTCAAATAAGACAGGATTGGGTATAATGGGATACCACTTGGTAGGGTTAGTCCTTGATTTATACCAGCATAACCATGTACCTTAAATATTGCAAATTGCTTGCATAAGCATGATTTAATTTAATTTGCACGGTCTTTGCAAGGTGCATATATGTCATTATAAATAAATGACAGGTGAAGAGACTGAGAGACCCAGTGGTTAAATGTTTTAGCCAAGGTTACAAAGCTAAGAAATGTCAGGGCTAGCATCAGATCCTTAGAGTTTATCTTCTAAGGTCATGTGGTTTTTGCCACATTGTCAGTAATGGTTTGGATTTTGGATGATAAATTAATGAATATGGAAAAAACTTTAAAATGCTTGGACCAAATATCTCTTTTTCAAATATATCATCTCCTGCCAAGAGCTCTGAAGCCAGGAAACTCCTCCCACAGTGGGAATTAGAGGAAGAAACCACTTGAATCACATCTTAAACATTCAGCCCAGTGAAAGCAACCTTCAAGAGCTAACAAGTAACCACAGTTTTGAGAGTCCATGCAAGTACGCCAATATATCATGGTATTTATTAAATGTGCCATTAAAATGACATTAAGATCTAGCCCTTTGCCTAAATGATTCCAAAGTTGCCAAACTTAAAGATTATAAAGAGGATAACAAATAGCAATATACCCAGAACATCTAGAAAGAACAAGAAAAGGGCTGGACAATCCTTTCCCTGAGGAACCGTGCTGTGTTTACATTGTGAAGTCCTATTAGAGAAATATTATGAAGAAAATCTTTAGATAATGACAAATTTCAAGTTTTCTATTTTAGGAAATATTTAATGCCATAAAATCATGGTTTTAACAGAATAATTTCGATACCTTTGGAGAGTGTCATATGTGCTTTGACCTGCATATTAAAATACTTATATTCGAGGGGCGCCTGTATTCGAGGGGTGCCTGAGTGACTCAGTCAGTTAAGTGTCTGACTTTTGGTTTCAGCTCAGGTCCTGATTTCAGGGTCGTGAGATTAAGCCCTGAATCGGGCTCTGCACGTAATAGTTACTAAAGCATAGCAAATCAATATTCAAAAAACATCTACAGATAAAAAGACATGGAAAAGGAAAAAGATAAAAAGTATAAAATGAATCTAAACCTTTTAAACACACGTTTTTTAATTTAATTTTATTTTTTTATGAGAGAGTAAGATCTCGAGCAGAGGGGAGGGGCAGAGGGAGAGGGAGAGAGAGAATCTTAAGCAGGCTCTTCTGAATAAGTATGTTTTAATTCAATTCTTGAGTTAGGAATATAGAGGTAAAGTGAATTGTTTCTGTCTATACCTCCCACCTTACCCAACACCCACCCCATTTCATGCTCTGCTGAAGTTGACTAGTAGCTATTTCTGTAGTATTTATTAGTGTGGCAGATTGTATTTTCCAAAGATGGCTGCAACAATACTTCCCATCTCATATGCTCTTTAGCAAGGCAACAATGGAACACATTTCTGGGCAGCAGAAGGCAGATGGATATGAAGGGGCGATTAAACAGAACAAAAGAAAATATGGTCCAGAGCCCTCTGTGTCAGGGCTGCAAGGGAGGAAGAAGCTAATATTCTAGTGAAAAACTTGGGGATGAGGAGTGGAGTTGAAATCAGAACCATTGAAGGTACTTTCCTGGAACAATTCTTCTGGTCCTTTCCCTTCACCTGCCCATGCCTATAATGCTAATGACAGTAAGTTGGGATTTACCCACATGAAAAAATGCAGCAAAAGAGTTTCTCTAGAGCAACTGAACAAATTTTCTGAGGAACCACTGAAGTTGCCTTAGGTAGATTTTGGTGTCTAGATTAAAACCCTCTTTATATTGTTTTAGGGGACCCAATCCTCCAGGCAAGCTTCTCATCTGTACGCTCCAATTTCAAGTGTGTGTTTTGACAGGCTCTGCCTAGTGACTGAGAGCTCTTTCTTCCTTCCTTTTCAAAAATAGATGTATGAATTCAGCACCAGAGGAAGCTACCCAGCTACTTCGAATCATCTGCCTATTCACTCACTATTAAAAATAAAGAGACATGTAGAGATCATTAGGCATGTGAGTAACACCAGCAACATGTAAGAGAAAGATCATAATTAACAAAACATAACCAAGAGCAAGCAGAGATAATTTGGGGAACAGAAGAGAATATTAAAATTTATAATTTTTATTTTCAGAGAAATTCAAAAGATATTTATATAACCAGAAGAAGAAGAATAAAAAAGAACGATTAGAGAAAACAGAAGGAGCTTGTGGAAATTTAAAAAACAAAATGATTGCCAAAATGTGATTCAATGAAAAGCTAGAAGACAAAATTGGTAAAGTCTTCCAAAATATAAGAAGAAAACAAAGAGGACATGTGGGGGGAAAAAAAGAGACAGAAATAGAGGATTACTCCAAAAGATCCAGTGTCTGAACCTCTCACTAGATAGGAGTCCCAGAAGAGAACGAAAAACATGAAAGTGAGCAAGTGATCCAAAAATAATATAATGAAATTTCCCAGAGCTGAAGAAACAAAATGTCTTCTGAGTGGAAATGCTAACTGTGGCCTGGCCAGGATACATGAAAATCACATCATCATGAACTTTCCACACAAAAAGAATAAATACTAAATTCTGAAATTTACCAGATAGAGGTGAGGATAGAAAGAATAGAAGGAGAAAATAGAGGCCCAAAAAAGAAAAACAAGGAACTCTGCTTTGAGTCAGTGGGGGTGGTGGAGTGATGCTTCTAAAGTTCTGAGGGGAAAAGATTTTGAGTTTCTGATTCTATACTCAGCTAAAATCGTCAACTCAATGTGAAAGCCAAATAGAAATATTTTCAGACATAAAAAGATTGAGAAGGCTTACTGTCTATACACTTCTTGAGAAATTGTTTAAGATGTTATTCTAGTAAATTGTGGGAGGAAATCATGAAAGTAGAAGATCTAAGATCCAAGAGAATCGAACTCAGAAACCAAGGAAAGGGAAGTGTTCGCATATAAGCTGGGCAGCCAATCTAGAGCACAGCTAGTTCAGGTTGGAGAAGGGGACTGGTGGGCTCAGGAACAGTCTGACTCCAGGAAGGAAAAAATAAAAGATTTTCCATACGGTGTATTACCAGATTAAAATGATGGAAATCTCCAGAATATTGTGAAGACAGATTATTCTTTCACCAAGAGGGATAAGAACTGAAACTTTGGGAGAAAAAAAAATTGTATGTGTCTGTCATGGTTAAAATACAAAGTAAACTATAATGTGCAGAGTATTAGAAAAAATACACTTGATTTTGGTGCTAGCAACAGTCCTCTTTGAATGGCACAAGGGTTAGGGTACTGGACCTGTGAAGAAGTAGTATAATTATAGTATGCTATTTGGTTTTGAAATTTAAATGACTTTATAGACATAGCAAAAAAGCTACACATTTAGGTGTTCAACAATTAGAATAAGCTACTAGACCATTTTTCACTCATCATTACACCACCCATGTGTAAATGACACGACATGTTATACAACAGAAGTATGATATTTATCAAACTGACTCTGAGCAATGTAATTATTTCCAAAATGAAAAAAAATCAAATTTATCAAAAAAGGCATTTTAGTTTAAACAAGTTTTTATTTAGATAAAATCTTAAAGTGATCTTAAAACATAAATAACACCACTCCAAATATAAAACAATTCAATGATTTCTGGTTTCACTTAGAATAAGTTCTAAAACTTCTACATAAGACCCTGTATGACCTTTTTTTTCAACTCTTAAGTACAGGGTTTCATACCCCATTCTTAACATTTCTCCTACCTGAAGGTGATTCCTTATAATTATCATTCATCTCCACCACCCTTCAAAATTATTCTCTATTTCAGCTCAGTGTTTGTTACATCATTCATTCTACTCATTACAGTTACCACAATTTTGCTTTTTTAAGCTGGTGTTTGGTTTTCAGTCACTGCTAGAATATAGGTTCAAGAGACAAGAATGATCTCTGTCTTGTTCATTGCTGTGTTCTTGCTCTTTGTTTATTCTGGCTCTCGGATACTTGTTGATTCATTGAATAAATGGCCTAGTCTTTCCAGGTCCCTGTGTGACTTGGGAAGGTAGGATGACATATTTGGATAAAAGAACTGAATGGAATTCTCTCAGTTATTGATCATTTAGTCTTTCTAGTGGGTTAGGAACCCAAGACAGATGATCACATTTGAGGTTGAAGGCTAAACATACTACAAGTTTCAGTACATATAGAACTACGTTCTCAGTGACATCCTGATGAGTATCTTAACCATGTCTAAAATAACAGCTTTGCTAAAGATCATAGAATTTGAAGGGACCTTGCTGTCTTCTGAAAAATTTTTCCAGATTTGGACTGTCTTGTATGTATATGTGTAATACTTCAGCTTGGACAAGCTTGGGCCCATGAAGAAGTTCCTTGGTTGTGACAGAGTATTGAATAAACAAGTTTTCTCATACTTAAAAAGCCAAAGCAGGTTATTTAGAATTATTTATAAAATCATTAAGGAAAGGTGTGTGGGGTTCTTATAGTTGAATTATAGCTGGACTCATTTTAATGAATATGAAAATCATCAGGATGCTACCCTGACAGTATATTTCTCCTTTTATTATACCCAAAATTACCGAGAAAAAGAGTTTTAAAGAGGATAACAACAATGATCTCATCAAGTAGGATACCAAAATGACTAATTAATAAAACAATAAAAACTGTCATTGAGTGTGTAAGAGATGCCAGAACTATGCTCAGCCATCAACATACCTGACTTCATTTAATTTTCCTAAAGAACCTTTGATCTCATCCCCATTGTACAGATGATTCCCATGTTCATGTACATTAAATAACTTAACCGAAGTTACCAATTTAGTAAGTGACAGAGCTAGGCTTCAAGATTGTAATGTTATAAAGGTCAAAATCACAAGACAATGGCAAATGAAGGCAATTCAAATGAGGAAAAAGAATCTTTCCTGAAATATTTATTCTGTCTGGTTAAAATAATCTGAATTCACACAGATTTATAGTGCTTTTCATAGTTCTAGAGTAAATTAGCAAATTGTATGCTAAATACATTAAAAAACGAAGTGACATAGAATTCAACAGATTTGATAATGAATTTTATGATGAGGAGATCCAAGAGTTTTAACAAATCCTTTTCTCTAATAGAACAAAGATTTCTTTTTTTAAATCAAACATGTAAAAAACGCCTTTGCTGAACAGGAGTGTCATTATTAGAATAGGACTTCATGACATTAAATGCCTTGGTAAAACTTTTACAATTCAGTATAATTTGGATCATTCTGCAGTGAGTAAAGTCAGCTTCCCGAGACTCCAGTTATTTCTGGCTGTATAGTATGTACATGGAAATAACCTATAATTTTTAGCTACCTTTTACCATGTTCCCCAGTGATGTTTCTAGGTGTCCGAAATGACTATTTAGTATAACAGATCTCTAAACAACTAGCTATTTCAATTTTTCAGTAAATAAAAGACAAGTCTTTGCTGTTCTAAAATCTAGTTTCATGATAATATGCTACCCGTGGGAAATATTTGAAGGGCACATAAACGTATTTTTACCAAAAATTTCCTAGGAAAGATATACCTCTACCCCGCACACACTTCTGTCTCAATCATCAATCACAGAACCTGGAAATCAGATATTTTCCTTCTTTATCACTCTCAAAGTCAAAACTTTGTCAAGTAATATCAACTATGATTTGAAATAATGTCAGCCATGCCTGCATAGGGTTTTCTGAAATAAAAAAATATATATTTCTTAAAAATATTTGGACTGAAAAATGTAATGAATTATCACTATTTACATTTCTGCAGTGAAATTAGTTTATTTATTTTTAAGATTTTATTTTTTTATTTATTTGACACAGAGAGAGATATCAGACCACAAGTAGGCAGAGAGGCAGGCAGAAAGAGAGGAGGAAGCAGGCTACCCGCTGAGCAGGGATCCCGATGCGGGCCTCCATCCCAGGACCCTGAGATCATGACCTGAGCCGAAGGCAGAGGCTTTAACCCACTGAGCCACCCAGGTGCCCCAGTGAAATTAGTTTAGCAAATAACTTTACTCTATTACTGCTAAGAGCTCAGCATTGATGGGGTCAACTTTTCCTTTGGTACTTAGTTAAGTGTCATATTTGAGATAGAAACTGGGTGGTTTTAGATGCATTGGGTTTCTTAGTATATAGAAGTAAAGACTAAGAGGATAAATGATAGTTATTTGCAAATAATATAAGTCTGAAGGAGGAAGAGCTGATTTGCTATATGCTGCTCAGGGATACAGAATTAGGGCTATCAGGTTAATATTAAAGAGAAAAGAAGGTTTAGGCTCAATATAAGAAGAGGTGTGATCTATTAATCCGAGTTGACCAGCAGTAGATTGTAATGCATTGACAGAAGTCAAGTTTTATCCTATGTGTTTAAGAAGAGGCTAGTTGGTAATTTCTCAAAAGTGTTCTGGGAGGAATTTCTTAACTTCAGAGATTTGGTTGTATCAAATGACTGTTAATAATCCTACTGTTGTCCCAGAAAGGACCATAACATAGTACAAGGAAGATTTAAACAGTGTGGGCACACAATTGTCTTCCAACCAAGAGGAGAGACCTCACTTATTTTCCAGGGGAATTGTTCCTGATAGGGAGCAATTTGATGATTGGATTTATATAGATCACAAGAAAAGCTTAAACCTGATTTTCAATGCATTCCATTTATTTATTCACTCATTCACCACTTCATCAATATAACAGTATTTTTGGAGTGCCCATTATGTGGAGACATGTGATGACAGCAAGCTTGGAAGGAGTCCAGATGTAGCGTGTGAACTCATGGTATCTAGAAGGAGGCCACAATGATAAGTCAGTGGAAACGAGAACAATAATGTGTTGAGGTAGGTGGATGAGAAGTGCAGGTGATTTGGGAGGGATTTGATGAGAAAGAAATGTCACAAAAACAGCCAATTCTTTCCTCTCTTCCTCCCTCCTTCCCTCTCTCTCTCTCTCTCTCTCTCTCTCTTTTTTCCTTTTCCCTCTCCTCCCCTCTCTCTATTCTGACCTATGTCCCATTGGGACAATAATAGTTTTCATCAGTCTTTTCTCATATACCAGCTGTCATGAACTATCTATTTTCCATAAACCCCTACAGAGGGTAGCTTGGCCATTCACATATAATAGCACCTCTTTTCCATATTATTAAAGACATTTGTAGTAATATACCCTCAAGAGAGGATGTGGGTAAAGTTCATTGCTCTCTTACTCAAAAAACCCACATAGTAGTGCTTTACATAGAATACTCAATATTTATTGAATATATTAATTAATGAATAAAGGATACCAAATATTTAGTATATATGTTACGTAATATTTTGTGCTTTAATGTATAGTGTCTCATCTAATGTCCTAAATAACTGTGAATTATTATTCTTTATATTTAATATTTGTATAATGTAATTTTACTACTTAAAATAGAATTTTGGGGGTGCCTGTGTGGGTCAGTCGGTTAAGCATCTGCCTTTGGCTCAGGTCATGATCCCAGAGTCCTGGGATTCAGCCCCATGTTGGGCTCCCTACTCTCTGGGGTCTGCTTCTCCCTCTGCCCCTCACCCCACTTGTGCTCTCTCTCTTGCTCTCTCTCTCTCAGATAAATAAATAAAAGTCTTAAAAAAAAAGAAATGCAGAATCCCAGGCTTAGTGCAAACCCACTGAGTCAGAATCTGCATTAAAAAATAAAATAAAATAGAATTTGACCAAAATAAAGTAAATGTGTGCAGTCATGAATTAGGAATACTTCAATTCAAGACTTAAATCCAGTCTCAAAGGACTTTGTAGCAGGTCAGAAAGTATTAAATATGTTGTATAATGTAGCAAAGTGGGGCCTAGGCAGAATTGTACCCCATAATAAACAGCCTTAACTGTTTGGAATCTAATTATTTTAACCTTGAAATCACTTATTTTTCCATAATAAACTGTCTTAATGCCTACCCTTTTGTTAAGAGCTTTGCTAATTGGGATATCTGAAGAAGGAGACATAAAGGATAAACATATTCTCTTCCTAAGAATCATACAGGTTATACCTCACTGATTTCCACATATGAAACAGCTTGCAGTCTTCAATTTTCAGTCAATCTTTGGTAGCTCAGACATTCTGTAATCTTGACAGAAACAAAATTAAAAAAAATCGTGAAGGAAAGTTGAAGGTTGTACTGAGTTGTTTTTTGTTTTTGTCTTTATTTTATTTATTTATTTGTTTGTTTTATTAATGTAATGATGTATTATTTGCCCCAGGGTACAGGTCTGTGAATCATCAGGCTTACACATTTCACTGCTCTCACCATAGCACATGCCTTCCCCAACGTCCATAACCCAGCCACTGTATCCTTACTTCCCTACCTCCTAGCAACCCTCAGTTTGTTTCGTGAGATTAAGAGTCTCTTATGCTTTTTCTCCCTCCCGATCCCATCTTGTTTCATTTTTCCCCTCTCTACCCCCCACGACCCCTGCCCTGCCTATCAAATTCCTCATATCAGAGAGAACATATGATAATTGTCTTTCCCTGATTGACTTATTTTGCTTAGCACAATACCCTCTAGTTCCATCCATGTTGTTGCAAGTGGCAAGATTTTGGGGGTTTTTGATGGCTGCATAGTATTCCATTGTATCTTCTTTATCCATTCATCTGTTGATGGACATCTAGGTTTTTTCCATAGTTTGGCTATTGTGGACATTGCTGCTATAAACATTGGGGTGCATGTGCCCCTTCGGATCACTACATTTGTATCTTTAGGGTAAAGTCCCAGTAGTGTGATTGCTGGATCATAGGGTAGCTCTGTTTTCAACTTTTTGAGGAACCTCCATACTGTTTTCTGGAGTGGCTGCACCAGCTTGCATTCCCACCACAGTGTTGGAGAGTTCCCATATCTCCACATCCTCGCCAACATCTGTCGTTTCGTGACTTGTTAATTTTAGCCATTCTGACTGGTGTGAGGTGATACCTCACTGTGGTTTTGATTTGTATTTCCCTGATGCCAAGTGATGTTGAACACTTTTTCATGTGTCTGTTGGCCATTTGGATGTCTTCTTTGGAGAAATGTCTGTTCATGTTTTCTGCCCATTTCTTGATTGGATTATTTATTCTTTGGGTGTTGAGTTTGATAAGTTCTTTATAGATTTTGGATACTAGCCCTTTATCTGATATGTCATTTGCAAATATCTTCTCCCATTCTGTCAGCTGTCTTTTGGTTTTTGTTGACTGTTTCCTTTGCTATGTAAAAGCTTTTGACCTTGTTTTGAGTTTTAATAAAATTCTTTGTAAAAATACATATTACTTAGCTTTTCTCGGCTTAGTTTCCTTATTTGTAAAAAGAAGACAATTGGAGTATATGGTATCTAAGTTCCTGCCAAGAGCAAGATTATTTCACTATTATGAAGAATGTTCTTATATTTTCCCCCAGCTATTAGTAGCTTGTTTTCTTCTTTCTTTTCATCACTCTTATTGTAGACAATTTTCCAGCATGATACATTAATATATAATGACTGATAGAGGTGGCTTCCAAAATATTTATAAGCTTATACATCTTCCTATCTAATGACAGTCATTTTGTTAGCTGTTTTTAGAAATTTTAGGGGAAGAGATTTTAAAACCAAGTGTCATTTGTTATTCCACAGTCTGCTTCATATTGATGTGTCATTTTTAGGTGTTCATACTTATCTCTTTCTGAAGTGGACAGAAATTATATTCTCTTATTTGTATCTCTGAAACATATCACCTCACAGTGAAAGACATGTTGGTGATATCTTGCTGACAGGAAGAATGGTCTATGTCAGCAGTAACAACCACGTTCCTCTCCCCTGACCCAACCATTTATCTTCTGGGTGCCACTTCTCATACCCTCATACCTTCTGTAGGCTTGCTGGGGAAATTTAAAAATGACTGTTGTGTCAATTTTCTCATGTGCTGAGGATATCCAGACTGCAACACTTGTCAAGTACAGAAAATGGCACTTGCAAGAGCCCAGAAATCACCTCTGTTCTGACACAGCGGTGGCCAATGACACAGACTAAAACACGTGAGAACTGCTGCTTGTCCTGGGGAGATATGCATTTTCTAAAGAAAGAAAACTATTTTGGAACTTCTGGATATGACAACCTTTCTTGTTCACACTCAGTAAACACATTAGCTGGGTTCATCTGATTGTCAATTAGCAGTGCCTTTGCCAGGAAAACTGGCATCAGTGCTGTTTTTAGCATTGAAAAATCCTGTGGGAGAAATGAGGAATTTAGCACATTGTAGGTATTATGATTCTTGAGTGTCTGACAGTATTCTCAGAACCATTATAATTAACTTTTCAAACAGAAAAACTGACTTTTGCTGTTGGATTTCAAGAGGAGATTCTTTGAAAAAAAATAGTAAAATAATAAAAGCTTAGATTGATTCTACTTTCTGCGGCAAATCACATCTCACATTACTGGGCATTTGGACTGAGGAGCACATAGGGCAAATGAGGCCAAGGTCAGGAGGCTTCAGACATCGTGGGCCAAGTACCATCTTGTAAGAAATTATTCTCTCCCTCAGTTACAGTCCATGCCTCTGGCCCTGACTTGCTCTCTTACCAAGAAATAGTGTTTGTTCCTAACAGAAGGGAGGCCATAAAAGAGATTATTAATGACAGTGAAAATCATCATAATGCTGAAATAAAGCAGAGAGCTAGACTAAATATGGACTTGTAGCTTCCCCATTATATTGAGCCACACAAAATTGCCACTTTGTTACTCAAAAAGGTTAAATGGTAGCAATTTCATATGGATTAAACATACATTTTTTTTCCTGACTATAATACAGGAAGGAGGATTTGGAGAAGAATTCCATTAGTCAGCCAGTTGAATTCTTTTTCATGCAAATGTAATTTCCTCAATCTAAGTGATCAGATCTATAATATTTTTTTTTTAAAGATTTATTTATTTATTTATTTCACAGAAGGAGAGAGATCACAAGGAGGCAGAGAGGCAGACAGAGAGAGGGGGAAGCAGGCTCCCCGCTGAGCAGGGAGCCCGATGCGGGCCTCGATCCCAGGACGCTGAGATCATGACCTGAGCCGAAAGCAGAGGCTTTAACCCACTGAGCCACCCAGGCGCCCCAGATCTATAATATTTTAAATACAGGGTAATCTAAAATAAAATTTTAGGAGAAACAGGATGAAAAATCTTTTAAAAAAATCATCTCTTATTTAAACCCAGTTAATTATTGGGGCAATATCATGTTATTACTAACATTTAGAGCCAGAATGGAAGGGTTCAAATTGCAGCTCTGATACCCATTACTTTCACCTTGAACAGGTTACTTACTCCATCCGTGACTCAGTTGCCTTACCTTTAAAACAGGAGTGATAATAGTACCCATCTCATAAAAATGCTGGGAGGATTAAATGAGTTAATCCACATAATACATTTTGGATGGCACTCAACCAGTGTTAGCTATTATAAATATAGTTACTTATAATAACCAATACCAAATGACAGTATGAAAGAAATGAATTAGATATGCAGATTTGTGTTTTTTTGAGGTAGATTTTCTGTCTAGAGCAACAGTACTATATTTTAAGACAGACCAGTAGTGTTGAGTAAGCTCATATGCTTGTTGGAAGATAACATTGTCAAAGATGCTGAAACATTTCACATGATGAACTTTAGAAGAGCCAAGAACTCCAGCGAGCTCTAAAGATAGATCATCAGCCTGCATAGAATTGATCTCTTGCTGGCTTACAGATCAAAAGTGTAATGACCCTACAATGAGCCTTTTAGAGGATAAGTAAGATTGCATGAGGACAATGTTATTAACTTTGTTGGTCATGATGTTCTAATTTCTATCAAATCTTTGGTGTCTGAAATTTTGTCACACTGATTCCTGTCACCAGAAAAAGGGGGCCTACTCTCTCATGTAAAAAACTGTGTGATGCTCAAGACATACATAATAACCAAGTTTTCATTTGAACAGAGTGAGTGAGAAGTTCTCAATATCCCACTAAGGATGAGATACCTGAAACAGGAGTATTCATGGTTGAATAACTGCTGAAAATATAGGGAGGCAGAAGCCAAAGCCGGGCAGATGTAAAGTGATATCTCATTGTGGCTTTAAATTGCATTTCCCTGATGATTATTGATGTTGAACATGTTTTCATGTGTCTGTTTTTCATCTGTATGTTTGCTTTGAAAAATGTCTATTCAGGCCTTCTGCTTATTTTTAAGTGGATTCCTTGTTTTATTGGTATTGAGCTGTAGAAGTTTTTTAAAATATATTTTCAATATTAACTCCTTATCAGATATATCATTTGCAAGTATCTTCTTTTATTCAGTAGGTTTTCTTTTTGTTTTGTTGATGATTTCCTTCACCGTGCAAAAGCTTTTTATTTTGGCATAGTCCCAGTAGTTTAATTTTGCTTAAATACAGAGAACAAACTGGTGGTTACCAGAGGGGAGGTAGGTAGCGGGATGGGTGAAATAGGTGAAGGGGGAATTAAGAGTATACTTATATTGATGAGCAGTAAGAAATTATGGAATTATTAAATATTGTATACCTGAGGCTAATATAAGACTGTCTCTTAGTTATACTTGAATAAAAAAATAAATAAAAAAAAACTCCACAAAAGTGTCAGGTAGAGTTATCAGGACAGTGGGCCTCTACCATTTCCTTCTTCCACTGAAAACCATGGAGGTCATGGACAAAAGGCCAGGACAGCTAGGAAAATGAGTCCCTTTCATACCATATTTAGCAGTATATTTGAAGCGAAAGGTCCTTGGTAATTGTTTCACTCTGATTATCTTAGGGAGAGTGGATGGTTGTACAAACCCTTGTAACCCCCCTGCTTTCTCTCACGGTCTCAAATTTGTTTGTTCTGACACTTCCACAACCCTGATTAACTATCCAATTACTCCTAGGTAAGTTAAAGTTATTGAACATTACTGGAAAAGAAATACACAACTTAGGTTTCACTTTAAATTCACAGTATCTTTCAGATGGGCTCTCAGTACTGCCTTACAGCTCTATGAAATTTCCCTTTCTTCTAGACTTTGTAGAATCTGTTGCGATGAAACCCTTTCATCCTTGATTTTGGTAATTTATGTTCTTTCACCTTTTTTGTTGATCAGTCAAGCTAGGGGCTTATCAATTTTTTTGGCCTTTACAAAGAACTATCTTTTGGCCTTATTAAATTTCCCTGCTGTTTATTTTTATTATCTATATTATTGCCTTATGTCAACCTATTTGGGGTTTACTTTGTTCTTTTTTTTTCTTTCTGACTTCTTAAGGAATCTCAGATCCTTGGTTTTTAGAGGTTCTTAAACCTTTTGGTCTCAAGACTAATTTGCATTTTTTAAAAACTATGGAAAACCTCAAAGAGTTTTTGTGAATTATATCTATAACTATTAATGTTATATATCAATAAAAATTAAAACAAATGTTATATGTAAAATGGCAATAATTAACCTATTACATGTTAACAAAGTAACATTTATGAAAAATAACTTTCAAATCAAAAATATTAATGAGAAGTGGCATTGCTTTAAATTTCTGCAAAACTCTTATATATATTGTCTAGCTTTACAGAAAACAGCTGGATTCTCATTCCTGTTTTTGTATTCAGTCTATTGAAATATACAGTTTTGGTTGGAATTTATGAAGAAAATTCAGCTTTACACAAATGTATAGTTGGAAAAGGGAGGATTTATTTTAAAAGCTTCTTCAGATAAATGTGGGTATTCTTCTTTAATACTACCCCAAAACTCAAGAAGTGGTAGTTTTCAAAAGTTAGTTGTAATGTAGAATCCAAAACCATGTCTATGAATTTTTCATATCCTATCATATTAAAAGCTACTGGCGGGCGCCTGGGTGGCTCAGTGGGTTAAAGCCGCTGCCTTCGGCTCAGGTCATGATCCCAGGGTCCTGGGATCGAGGCCCACATCGGGCTCTCTGCTCGGCAGGGAGCCTGCTTCCTCCTCTCTCCTCTCTCTCTGCCTGCCTCTCTGCCTACTTGTAATCTCTCTCTCTGTGTCAAATGAATAAATAAAATCTTTAAAAAAAAAATAAAAAAAAAAAAAAATAAAAAATAAAAAATAAAAAATAAAAAAATTAAAAGCTACTGGCCTACCTTGAATTTGAATGGATCTTTAGATCTTTTGTGTGTGTGTGTGTGTGTGTGTGTGTGTGTGTGTGTGTGTGTGTACATACATAGTATATATATGTAAATAGTAGTGACATCATGCATTGGTAATCAGAAGACTCAATTCATGGAATTATACAAATCTTCCAATGACTAATACATTTCATTATATAATGTAAAAAACACACTTATTTAATATTATCACTGATTTCAGATAAGTCTTTCAACACCTACTATTTGGAATTCATGAAATTCACTGTGGCACATAACAGTTTTCCCAACATTCTAATTTTGTAGGAAAGCTCAAATTCTTTATTACTGGTAACACATCATGTCACTAGTTTTCCTTAAAATGACAAGTTCACTTTATTTATATTTGACAACATGCCTTCCAAACACCCAAGTTTGCTTCCATTCCTTGTCTGTCAGTCATTTTTTCAAATATGAACAGTCCCATGAAAAATGTGGCTAGGTCATCTTATAACTCAAACAACTGCATGGGTGCTTTTCCTCTAGAATGCCATTATACTTTGGTATGTACTTTGGTATAAGGCAGCTGAACTGCCTTATCTATCACACAGAACCGTGAAAGCTGTGTACCAGGGTTTAGAGTTATTAAAATTAATATCTCTACTGATTTATTAATGATATTCTTAAATGCAACTGGCATTCTTTTTTTCCATTACTGCTAGTGATGGTGCAGAGTATAATGGCCACTACTAGGATTTGGTGCCATTACCTTGATTTATGCTAAGACCCCAGCAATTTTACCCACTATTGCTTTTGCACCATTGGTGCAAATGTCAACAAATTGAAAAAGACAAATAATAGCATAGCATTATTATGAAAGTGGTTTTCTTAAAGGGCTTGGATGATCCCAGGTTTCCAGGGACCATACTTTGACAATCTCTGGCCTATAGCAATAAGAATAGGTACATATACACACATTCAATAATGCTTTTTCTACTAAAAATTTATTCTTTCATAAATAGCATATTATTTTACTTGTTGGATATTAATTTGGGGGATACAATATGAGCAAGCAACAAATATCTAGAGAGAATTTAAGAACTTTCTTAAAAGCCTTAAAGGCTAATCTCAGTGTAAACTAACTTTTGTCTAGTTATTTACATATGTGTGTTGGAAAATGGATCCCCAAAGGTAAGCTTCTTATTAACTATTTGCACTTCTTATAATGACAGTCACTGCCCTTTATTAAGCTATTAATGTATGTCTGCACTCTACTAAGTATTTTATATTCACTAATTCATTTGACCCTCACAAAAATGTTATGATGTGGGAGTTATTATCTCTCTCAGATAGATGAATGCATGGTAACTTCTCAGCAAAAATGTGCTGAATGCATGAACTCACTTGTCTAAGTTTCCCCTCTCGTACAGTCACCTCCCCTACCACCACTCTGTAACTAGAACCAACACTCAGATCTGGTTCTCTATGAAGCCTACTCTTGCTACTTATGGAATTCCCTTAGGTATCTTGATAGAACAAATGCTCTGTTTTTACATCCTTAACTTAGCTCATTAATTCTGGAATTTAATTTTTGTTTTGTTTTGTTTTGGTTAGGTTTGGTTTTGTGTGTGGGTGTGTGTGTGGTTTTTTGTTGTTGTGGGGTTTTTTGTTGTTTGTTTTTTGTTTGTTGGTTTTTGAGGTAGAGAAAGCTGTCTGAGTGGTTGTCATCTGGAAAATCCATTCCTCTATAAGGGTCCCAAACCAATGTAGGCCAATATATCCATGACATCATAACCCCAGATAGAACCCCAGTTACTATAGATAAGTAACTATATCAGCTCACCTTCCAGCTTACTTCTTTAATCATCCCAACTGATTATGTGGCTTAGTAAAAATGTTTAATAAAAATGATTAAGGATTTTTAAAGTTGTATTTTTGTAGCTAGAGGCTCCTTTCAAAAATTTTTATTAATCTTTTCCTTCTTTTTTTCCCCTTCTATTAGTTTATCGATGCTTTGCACTGGGCATTTTGAAACTTTCCCAGATACTGTAAACACCACTGAAGGACATTTAAAATAGATTTACAAAAATGCTTTTGTCAGAGGCCTAAACATACTTGCCAGTATTGGGGGGAAATGCCATTAAAATTGTTTTGACTTTTGAAGTACTTAAGTTTCATAGGGAGAATTACTCAAAACATGCAGATAAAAATAAGGTTTTATCCTAAAATACCTGAAAACCCTTAGTAATATATATTTTTTTCTTCTCCTTTTCCATATGGGGAAATAAAAACCCCCACACACTGTAATAAATATTTTATCTTTTCCTCTTTCTTCTGATCAAAGTCCAAGACAGTTACAAAGAAATACTCCCCGCCAAATAAAAGAGCACAATTCTCAAAGAAGAGAACATAAAGCTTGAGGTCCTTATATCTCTCAGTAGACTGAAATTTATTTGAAACATATTATGATAATGTGACTGAAAATTCAACCTACTAAAACTAGTGATATTCCAACATTCCTGAATACCTAACTTTGGCATTTGGCTCGTGCCTAATTTCAATTAAAAAAAAATTCTAGTTCAATTTCCTTGATCGAGGCTTCACAAAGACTTGAGGTTTGAGTGTATTTCCTGCACATCTTTACTATGATATTTAACAAGCTAAAAATACAGTTCATTGCTGGGAAATAAACTAGGAAGAAGTCACATAAAAGTTGTTTGAAGTCTGAAAAATGTGGTACTTTTGAGCCCATCAGAGAAAAAGTGACATTTTTTACTGCCCCATGAAAGCTTCTGGTAGTTTGTCTGTTTCTTGTTATTTTGACCCCATTACTTTTTAAGGCATTTTCCTTTACTCTTCTATTCCCTTCTGAAACAGATTACTACAGACATTACCTGTCTTAAAACAGTTTTTTAGTCCTTTTGCCTTGGGGGTATTAAGGGCTGACAAGATTCCGAAGTTTATGGCATAGAATATTCCAAATATTCTTCACCAAGAAGGCATTAAAATCTTTAGCACTTTGAATATAAAGAATTGTGTTTCCTTCCTTGTGATTGATCACATTCCTATTTGCCATTGAAAAGGTATATTGTTTTCAGTTGTCAGCCAAAAAAAAAAAAAAATCCCTGATGTATATAAGATTTATCTTACAGTTGTCATCCTGTTGGAAAATTTAAAGCTTATAAGTAAAATCGATATGAACATAAATCAAACCCAAGCATTTTAAATGGGTTTGGTTTTTCAGGAGTATTAGTTTTTTAACAGGCATTAGTTTAATGATGAATTAAAACAACTCTAATTTACAGATTTTCAATCTGTTTGTCAAAGTTCCTCATGCTGATCCTGCACTCCCTACTGGTCACTATTTAATTTCTTCTAAGGTCACCAGTGGGCCTTTGTGGGAGGGGCTTTATTTTTATATTTTATAATATGTTTATATTTTCTACAGGACCTGTTTTCTCAAAAGATTTCCATGTTTGGCATATATACTTCCTATAATTTTATAATTGTGTTAAGGTTTTTTCCCCTATACATTTCAACATTTATTTTTTTAATCAGAAGGTTAAAATACCCGGCCAGAATTTAAAAGTCTGTAACCATTTAATTGACCCTACCCTACTCAACTTTTCTCTACTGTGTAAATAAAGTAAACACCCTCATTCTACATTTCACTTTGATAATAAGGCTTAGGGAATCAAGGATGGCTAGTGTAGTTTAAAAGCTAGTATGTTTAAAATAAATGAAAAAAAATGCTAGTTAGTCTGGAGAATATTTGTTTATCAACATTCACCAAGATATGTAACGTCACTAAACTTAAATATAAACAAAGTTATTTTAGTAGCATCTTTTTGTCTGAAGTTAAACAGTCATCAGGGCACAGATAGTCCTCTGATCTCTAGTTAGTGAATCATTAAGATACAGAGCTTTCACTTGTCTTAGAAAATGCATCAAAGATTCATTTCACCGGACAAGAAGACGTCTGGATTTTTACCAAAAATATAATATGTACTGCTATTCTAAACAGGAATTAAATTAATCTAAAATGGAAGAAACAGTTTAATTTTATGTTTTAAAGTTACATGAGGACTAAGGAAATAAATGGGAAAAGACAAAAGAGTTATTCTTTATTCTGACTTCTGTACCTAACTTACTATTGCCAGTAAAACTACTCAAAAAACAGACATAATTGGAGTCTGGGATTATATAAATGAAATTAGTTTTGTGTTAGTTAGAAATCAGACTTATCTGATACAACAAATATGCAAATAATATAGTGACTCAGACACAAGGGGGATTTATTTCATCCTCACATAATCATTCAAAGGTAGATGGAAGAAATAGTAGGTAGGTAGCTCTGCCCCAGTGGATCTTCCAGGAACCCAGGTTTTTTGTTTTTTGTTTTTTGTTTATCTTGCTCTATCACTTTCTATCATGTTGACCTTATCCATGTGGTAGAAGCTGGCTCATGGCTAAGTGCTTTCTAAACAGAGAGTGGGGTCTAAGCAAACAAACATTGGGAAGTGAGAATGGGAATAAAGACGGGGCCAATATGATATAGGAGTATATGGCTATAAAGGGATGTATGAATAGAGAAAGGGAAATGAGAGATTATGAATCATTTTAGGAAAAAGTTTTAGAGCAGAACTCTAAAAATAGGGTGATCTCATTAAATAATGGGCGAAGAAGACACTTTGGCACTTATCTTGAAGATTGACTCAGGATGTAATAGTATGGAAGGTGAGATGTCTAGAGAGGAAGATAGTGACATTTTTATGGTGTTTTGTACATCATGAATCAGTAACTCAATATTAATGATGTGCAGTGACATAAGGACGAATAGCCACTTTCTAACCACCAGGGTGCCATGTGGAATCCCATTGAGAAGAAAAGAGCAGTGTGGACATGGATATACTTACATTGCTTATTGTTGACTTTCTGAGGGGCGTGTTATTTTCTAGGAATCTAGAAGAAGGAAGAGCTGGGAAGGGAAGTACTCAGGCCCCCACAATTAATAAGACTGAGTGGACAATGATCTTGTAAAGCAGAGATTACCAAACTTTTTTCTGTGAAGGGATAATGAGTATTTTAGGATTTGTGTGTCACACAGTTTCTGTCACAACCACTTGGTTGTGCCAGTCAGAGCAAAAGTAGCCATGGGTAAAATATAAAGAAATGAGCATAGTTGCTTTCCAATAAAACTTTATTTACAAATAAAAAATGGAGGGCTGGATTAGACCCCCAGGCAATACTTTATTGGCCTCTGTTCTAAAGCAATAAAATGGAAGTAATTAGGTAAATTAGGCAAAGTTCTTTTGAATTGTAAGTTTATAAAAGCTTATAAATAAGTTTCACTCTACTAGATATAAACTGGAGAGATGGAAATAACATAGGAATAGAATAAGCAGTAATATTAATTAGGCAATGAAGAAGATATGATGCCCTTAAAAGGTGCAGATACTTTGGAATAAAAGATAATAAATGTTATTTTTGTTATATATGAATATTATTTCCTTTCTAAGTATTTTGATTCTCAAACAATACTGATAAACCACCATAAATTGTATCCAAAAAACTACAAAATATTAAAAGTATATTTAAAATAATTTAAAAAGACACAAACAGATGAACAGTTATTGAATATTTCTTTCTTTTTTTTTAAGATTTTATTTATTCATTTGACACAGAGAGAGAGAGAGAGAGAGAGACAGACAGACAGACAGACAGAGCACAAGCAGGGAGAAAAACAGGGGGAGAGAGAAAAGCAGACTCCCCACCAAGCAGGGAGCTGGACTGGGGGCTTGATCCTAGGACCCTGGGATCATGACCTGAGCAGACACTTAACCATCTGAGCCACCTAGGTGTCCCGGAATACTTCATTCTAAGAGTTTCTTGTCTTTCTTTCTTTCTTTTTCTTCCCTCCCTTCCTCTCTCCTTCCCTCCCCCCTCCTTCCCTCCTTCCTTTTGCTTGCTTGCTTCCTTCCTTCCTTCCTTTCTTTTTTCTTTCTTTTCTTTCTTTTCCTTCTTTCTTTCTTTTCCTTCCTTCTTTCTTTTCCTTCCTTCCTTCCTTCCTTCCTTCCCTCCCTCCCTCCTTCCTTCCTTCCTTCCTTTCTTTTTTCTTTCTTTTCTTTCTTTTCCTTCCTTCTTTCTTTTCCTTCCTTCTTTCTTTTCCTTCCTTCCTTCCTTCCTTCCTTCCTTCCTTCCCTCCCTCCCTCCCTCCTTTCTTTCTTCTTTCTTTCTTTCTTTCTTTCTTTCTTTCTTTCTTTCTTTCTTTCCTTCCTTCTTTCTTTTTCTTTCTTTTCTTTTCTTTCTTTCTTTCTTTTCTTCTGTAATTGATCTGTCACTCCAAAAAGAATTCGTCTGGCATAGATAAACAGAATCTAAGTCTCATACCAGACTTTCAAAATACCTTCATAATGTAAAAGGTTATATCAGGAAAAGGTATAGAATTTGAAGTAGAATAACAACTGAAAATTATTCCCTTCAAAGAATTTTAAACACTAAATATTATCATTGTTTATACAATACTATAGAGCTTGTAAAGAGTATAAAATAAATGCTATTTTAAAATACTACATCAGGGGTTCCTGGATGGCACAGTCATTAAGTGTCTGCCTTCAGCTCAGGTCATGATCCCAGGGTCCTGGGTCTGAGGCATGCATTGGGCTCCCTGCTTGGCAGGAAGCCTGCTTCTCCCTCTTCTACTCCCCCTGCTTGTGTTCCCTCTCTCGCTATGTCTCTCTCTGTCAAATAAATAAATAAAATCTTTAGAAAAATATTACATTAGAAAAATGTTACTTGTTTGGGCTTGAGGCCCAAATAATATTTTTTGTATAACATGTGGCACCACCTCTTTTTCTCTCAGGTAATGAAGGTCAGTGGAAATAATGCCTTCACTGTTTTGGAAATTGATGGTCAAGTGAATAATAGCAGTTATCTTAATCAATGCTTCACTCTAGGCTGGAAAGGGTAAAAAGTTCTCCATATTTGTGAAAGAATATGCTTGCTTGAATGTCCTGTCTGGGTGTGTTAACCATTTGGATTCTTGAAACTCCTGGGCAGTACAGCACTTTGGGTCAAATTTGCTTCTTCTAACCAATGGCTTCATGGTAAGCCTCTCTCTGTACTAGTGTTATTACTTCTCATCAGTTAAGAATCAATTTGGAGATCTTCAAAAAGCTGAATGGCATTCTGTGGTGATGCCCCACACTTAAGGTACTTTATAATTTATAAAATGTTTTAATTGAAATGATTGATTTTCAGGTTTTTGACCACCCATTAAGGTAGACAAGGCATAGATTTTGGCTCTTACTTTCTAAATGAGAAAATAAACTCTAAGAGGTGAAGCAACCTGTAGTCCACAACTATTGAGAAAGAGCTGAAACAAGACAAAATCTCAAACTCTTCTGAGACTGCTTGGTTAGACCACCTCTCTGTTTTAAGCCTGTCAGCATTTACAATCTGATATTTCCAAAGTCCATGTCCTCTTTTTACTTCTCATCAAGAACTTTGAGATGAACTTTATGTAGTTACCAGGGAAAGAATATCACGACAACTAAACACATCAAAAAGCAAAACAACAACTACACAAAGGCTACTGTTACAAACACCTATTAGCCAAGAAACCAGAGTCCTTGGCCCGCTAACTCTGCATATTAACTATGTGTCCTTGGACAAATCAGACAACCCATTGGCAGTCAGCTTCCTTATCAGGTGAAATGATTTTATAAGATCCCTCCTTCACATACAACTCTGAAATATTAGTAAAGGAATCCACATTCTTAAAAAAATCTTGCTATGTTGCTCTTTCTTAAAATTGCTGGAGTGAACTTCAGACTCCAATATTACAGCTGCCAATTTTTTTTAACAGTTTGGACTGTGTAGCACTAACTTAAATTCACCTGTGGGAATAGAGTTGGAGGCAGTACACCATCTCGGCTTGCTTTGTTTGCATTTTCAAAACCACTAAGGGAAGTCAGGCTGAAACTGGTTTTGGAAAAATATAGAAACTCTATATCAAACTTGACAAGAAAGATAACTCTATGCCATATTAACAACTTTTGATCATATTAGTAATTTCCTGTTGCAATGTTTTGGGATTCAGTTATGTTGGCACAAAGTAAAAAACAATATGGTTATAATTTAATCTCTTAAGATTCTCCAACATGGGACACAGGTGCATGCTATTTGAATGTATTTAGCTAGTAAATTCTAAAATTTACATAATTGACAAATTAAAGGCTTGATTAGACTGACATCAATAGGAGTGTCTGTTTAATCTGCATTTTCTGAATCTCTCCTGAGAGCCATCTTGCCTCTCTTATCTTCGTTCATTACCAGGCCCTGATTTTAGCTTGATGAATTTCCAAAGATAAAATGGTCATTCTCACAATCAACAACATCAGTCCATGCCTTTTATTTCTTCTCTCCTCTTCTCCTATTTTCTGAACTTTAAAAAGATGATTATAAAGGATACATATTTCTCAAGAGTATCCAGCACTACTGCCCACAAACATATCTTTGGACCCAGCAGACAGGCCTGTGGTCAGTGCCTTTTTTGCCTTTCCTATATAAGGTAAGGTCATCCAGTTCAATTCAGAGGCTACATGCTGAACTGCTGTTTCTCTAATTCCAGAAAGTAGCTTGCCATCCAAAAACATAATTAAAGAGGGCAAAAGCATGTGTTCCAGAATGGTGATGCAATGTTTCGGGGAAAAGTCAGTTGGTAAAATCAGTAGCACACCCACCTAGCCACTACCATATTTGTCTAACAGAAGCTATTTTTCTTACTTTGTGAACATTTAAGGTCATGTCTATTAATTGTTTCTATAAATATAGTTTGAGTCCAAGATTTGTCCATATCAAAATTAATCATACATACTCTAATGACAACAAAACTATGTATAATGCCAGAGAACTCATGTGTCAGTTTCCATGGTGTTAAGAACTTGCCAACAACCTTTATCAAGCTATTAAATCTCTCTTTGCTTTAGAATTCTGCACTGTAACCTGTAAAATAGAATGCATAACTCCTACTTTCTTTTCAGGGAATTATAATTTAAAAATTTTTAATGAATCTTAAGCCTATTAGGAAAAAGTTCTCTACAAATGCATGATATCTCCCCACTAATTCACCTATAATTTGTCAATACTAGCAGTTAATTTCTTTTCTATGTTTAAATTAGATCTTTAGAAATGTAAGTTTCTAAAGTGCTTCATTTAAAAAAAATGTCTTGACAATTTCCACTACTAATCACTTTTCTTCTTAGAGTATATCTTGAAATTATAAAAGAACAATAGAGATCATTAATCAGAAATGGGCAAGAAAATTTTGCCTTCTTTGTAGTTTAATAGGAAGTATGTTTTAATTCCTTAGCATAATTTTATTTATTGTGAAAACTAAAAGCAGTTTTTTACCAAGGAACTTTTAAAACCAATTACTGATGCACACATGAAATACTGTCTATCTTCCCTTTGCCCCCACATACAAATGCTATGTCTCTTTCCTGGAAAGTATAGCATAAAGAGGAATAGCATAGGATAGCATAAAAAGGAAAATAGAGGGCGCCTGGGTGGCTCAGTGGGTTAAAGCCTCTGCCTTCGGCTCAGGTCATGATATCAGGGTCCTGGGATTGAGGCCCGCATCAGGCTCCCTGCTCAGTGGGGAGCCTGCTTCCTCCTCTCTCTCTGCCTACCTCTCTGCCTACTTGTGATCTGATCTCTCTCTCTGTCAAATAAATACCAAAAAAAAAAAAAAAAAAAAAGGAAAATAGAAATATAGAAAAAATGGAAATGGAAATATTTCATGCACTTTGTAATTGCAAGATTACATTAGTTTTATGTTTATTTTCAATTATGACCCCAAAGGAAAGCAAACTCAGCACTAGATGAGTAATAATTAAGGCCCGATTGGAAACTTTTGTGTATGTTACTTTTTAAGAAATTTCAAAAGACTTTTCTTTACTGATCTTTCTGGTAGAGGAGACCTGAGAGAAACAGGAATGTGATGTGCTGATTTCTCACACCATCTGTAGCTATACACACCCCCGACCCTTCAAGAATATAACTCTGGGAACAACAGTTTGAATCATACCACCTCCTTCTGTGTCTGTAGTGCTTCAAGAAATTAAAGTAGTTTTTAAACAAATCTTGGGAGAATTAAGACCATCTAAACTTATTTTTCTAGCATGTATAGATTTCTAGCATTTAGTAGATTTTTATTCAAATATCTTGTCTCCTAGGAAGATTCAAAGCCTGATCTCCAAACCTCCCATGGACATTTAACACAATCCCAACATCAGTGGAATCTCCTACCACTCCAGGGCAAAAGCAGATGACGATCTCTGAATGGTGGAGAAAAGCGGCTTATAAGTGATTTTTAATTTCTTCTTTTCTAGACTTTTCTACACATGTACTAGGATAAACTCCCAAGAGACTAGTCTTTTCTGAAAAGAATAGAACTTGTTACCTGCTGACAGAAGCTGAAGGACAGGCTTTCACACCCTTTCTCTGAGACTATATAGAGAAATTGTAGGTGGGAATTAATAACATTCATGTGATTCTGTTCAAGTTTCTTCGAAAACTGTAAAAAATGGGTATTGGGCATTTCTGCATGAAAATCACCTTTGACATGTCACTGACTTAAAAGAGATGATTATAAAGAAAAATGGACCATGGGGGTAGGGTGGAGAGGGGAGGAAGGAATTGCATGGCTGATATACCATTTCAGAGAAACCAGTTTCCCCAGAGAGTATCTTAACTTTCTATATTTTGCTTTTGTAAATATAGCCTCAGCAAGCTTTTCGTCTTCTTTCTCCTTTCTCCCTTCTGGAATGAAGTGGAATGGAATGAAATTTTCATTTTTCTATAGCTGCATTTCTGAATGTAGCAATTTGAAAATTTACTTTATGTTGAATTTACTCAACTTATTGCATAGGTCTTATATTTTTTAAAAGATTTTATTTATTTATTTGAGAGAGAGAGAGAGAGAATAAGGAGGGGGAGGGATAGAGAGAGAGAGAAGCAGACCCCCCCCCCCAGGGGGAGGGAACCTGATGCAAGACTGATTCCAGCACCCTGGGATCATGACCTGAGCCGAAGACAGACCTTAACCAACTAAGCCACCCAGGCACCCTACAGAGGTCTTAATTATCTGTTATTTTCATTTTGGTAAGTGTGAAGTAAACCATATTAAGATTCAAGGACAGGTATAATGGAGGGGCAAGTTATCAACATTTAACCATCTTCAAAAAAGAGAACTTCCTAAAAGCATTCCTTTCATGGCCCTCATCTGGCATGTTTCTTTTTGTCAGGATCAAAGATTTGACAGAGATGAAAGAGCCCAAGCTTTACACAGAAATATATGTCAACCAGGAAGAACTCTTTAAGTGGAAACATTCCTACAACACCTTCCTTTATTTCTATCTTTTTGTCTAATAAATTTTCTCAGATACCTTAAAAATGGAATGGAAGAAAGGAAATATTCTTGTAGGCAATTTAGATTATGGTTGCATTCAACAAGCAGATTGAGAAAATATAGTTAACACAGCTATTTTTTAAAAATCTGCATGTTTGTGTCATGTAGACCAAAGATTCAGATGACTAAGAAATACTCCATTGTTATTTATGTATTTGGCACCATATTGAAATAAAATTGACACATAACTTATTGTTCAGATAATTGGGTAGAAAGGTAAAATTAAAAGATGCTTTAAGTTTAACATTCCCAATGAACTTTCTATACCACTGAGGACAAGCCATGTCCATATTTCCAACTTTTATCTAAACAGAATATACATCTTTTATTTCTTTCAGACATAAGGGTGGTTCTGTGTCATATTGGCATCTTATTTGCAGGGAATACTTACAAATTCATATTTGCTTTGTCTTTTTTATAATTATAAAAAATTTATTTTTATCATTAAAAAACAGTACATAAGAATACAGAGAAGAAGAAATTAAAAGTCACCTATAAGCCCCTTTTCTCCAGCATTCAGAGATCGTCATCTGCTTTTGCCCTGGAGTGGTAGGAGATTCCACCGATGCTGGGATTGTATTAAATGTCCATGGGAGGCTTGGAGATCAGGTTTTGAATCTTCCCAGGAGACAAGATATTTGAATAAAAATCTACCAAAGCATAGATTATATACATCAAACTAAAAACATTTCTGCACAGCAAAGGAAACAATGAACAAAATGAAAAAGCAAACCATAGAATGAGAGAAAGTATTTGCAAATCACATATCTAATAAGGGATTGATATGCAAATATATAAGGGACTCATTCAATTCAGTAGTAAAAAACCAAATAACCTGATTAAAAAGTGGGTAAAAGACTTGAATAGATAGTTTTCCAAAGAAGACACAGTGAAAAGGTGCTCAACAACACAAATCATGAGGGAAATTCAAATCAAAGCCACAACGAAATATCACCTCACGTGTGTTAGGATGGCTGTTACCATAAAGTAAAAAAACAGCAGGTATTGGCAAAGATGTGAGGAAATGGGAATTTTTATATACTGTTGGTGGGAATGTAAATGAGTAAAGGCATTAAGAGAACAGCATGGCGCTTCCTCAAGAAAGTAAAACTACCATATGATCCAGTAAGCCCACTTCTGTGTATATAGCCAAAGGAAATAAAATCATTATCTTAGAATTCATTGCAGCATTATTCATATTAGCCAAGATTCAGAAACAACCTAAGTGTCAATAGATGAGTGGTTAAAGAAAATTGTGTGTGTGTGTATAATGTATATATTGTATACATATATATAATGAAATATCATTCAGCTTTTAAAAAGAAGGATATTATGCCATTTGCAAGAGTATGGATGAACTTGGAGGAAATACATCAAGTGAAATTAGCTAGGCAAGAAAGACATACCACATGATCTCACTTACATGTAGAATCTAAAAAAAGCCAAACTCACAGAATCAGAGTAGAATTCTGGTTACATGGGTTGGGGGTGGGGGAATTCGAGAGATGTTGGTCAAAGAGTACAAACTTTTAATATAAGATGAGTAAGTTCTGGAGACCTAATGTACAGCATAGTAACTATAATTAATAGTAATGTGTTGTATACCTGAAATTTGCTAGGAGAGTTCTCATCATGGGAGTCGGGGTGGGAGGAAGCATAACTGTGTGAGGAGATGGGTATATGAGTATGTTAATTATATTAATTGTGGTAATCATTTCACAATGTATACACATACCAGAACCTTATGTTATTCACCTTAAATATATACAGTTTATGTCATTCATGTCTCAATAAAACTGGGGAGAAAATCCCAGTTTCTCCAAAGGTTTTATGTTAACAGATAAAATTTAAAAATAAAACAATTTCATAGGATACTTGTATGTTTCTGTCAGGGCTCAGGAGCCTCCCCTGAGGAAAATAAAAATCCTGGGATATTTTACCCATGAATTTGAGGTTCAAGATCTCCCAAAAGAGAAATCAGCTAAAAACAATATTGGTTTGGGCCATTTGGCAGAAGCAAATATCCTACCCATTTTGGAAGGACTCCACCATTGTAGAGCTGTTATCAAGAACTTTTGATATTTGGAAAATGAGGTGCAAGATAATATAAAAATATATTTTAGAGTGATTAAATATCAGAATAAAGAATCAAAACAATGAGTGAACAATAGCAAATATGAAAAAGAATAGACTTATTTGACAAATAACAAAATGGAAATTCTAAAAATGTTTCCTCTGTTTCCCAGAGAACTCTTAATATTAGAGACCCTCAAGGCTTAGCCCTTAGTTCTCTTCTGTATTCCCTCATGCTCTTTTTTTTTTTTAATTATTATTGTAGTTGACACACAGTGTTAGATTAGTTTCAGGTGTACAACACAGTGATTCAACAATTCTGTACATTAAAAAGTACTTACCACAATAAGTGTCTGTCACCATACATACAATGTTATTAAAGTATTCTTGACTCTCTTCCTTATGCTGTACTTTTTATCTCCATGACTTATTTATTTTATAACTGGAATTTTGTATCTTTTTATCCCCTTTACCAATTTTGCTCATCCTCCATCCCCCCTCCCTCTGGTAACCACCAGTTCTCTGTTTTTGTGAGTCTTTCTGGTTTTGTTGTTTGCTCACTGAATTTTTTAAAATTCCACATATGAGTGAAATCATATGGTAATTGTCTTTCTCTGACTTATCTCACTTAGTACATAACCCTCTAGGTACATCCATGTTGTCATAAGTGACAAGACTTCATTTTTTTTTTATGGTTGAGTAATATCCTATTGTGCATATATACCACATCTTTATTCATTCATATGTTGATACACACTTAGTTTGCTTCTGTATCTTGACTACTGTAAATAATGTTGTAATAAACATAGGGGTGCATATATCTTTTCAAATTAGTGTTTTCATTTTCTTTGGATAAATACCAGTGGTGAAATAACTGGGTCATATGGTATTTCTATTTTTTATTTTTTGAGGAAACTCCATACTGTTTTCCACAGTGGCTGTGCCAATTTACATTCCCACCAATAGCGCACAAAGGTTACCTTTTCACCGCATCCTCTCCAACATTTTTTTGTTTCTTGTCTTTTTGATACTAGCCATTCTGACAGGTGCGAGGTGATATCTCATTATAGTTTTGATTTGCATTTCCCTGATGATGAGTGATGTTGAGCACCTTTCCATGTGTCTGTTTTTCATCTGTATGTCTTTGGAAAAATATCTGTTCAGGTCCTCTGCCCATCTTTAATCAGATTGTTTAGGGTTTTTTTGGTGTTGTGTAAGTTCTTTATATATTTTTGATATTGAGTCCTTATTATATATGTAGCTTGCAAATATCTTCTCCCATTCAGTAGGTTGACTTTTTGTTTTGTTGATGGTTTCCTTTGCTGTGAAAACCTTTTTTTATTTTGGTGTATTTCCAGTTGTTTTTGTTTCTTTTGCCTGGGGAGAAATATCTAGGAAAATGTTAAGGTTGATGTCCAAGAGTTTACTGCCTGTGTTTTCTGTAGGAGTTTTATGGTTTCAGATCAGAGATCTCTTAATGATCTCTCTAACCTAAACCTCAGATTCCTTTAACACCCAAATTTAAATATTTAATAGAAATCTCAAATTTAATATGTCCACAAGTGAATCAGATCTAATACCTGTCTGTTTTACCCACAAATATCCCCATCTCAGTTAATGGTTCTACCCTTCCTCTTTTTGTCACATCCATGTCATCTGTTAGTGTTAAATCCAGTTGGCTCTACTCTCAGAATGGATCTAAAATTGCATCACTTCTCACCACTTTTATTGCTCTCACTGTATTCTAAGCCCTTTTTGTCATGCCTCTCCTAGATTACTGGTCTCCTGGCTTCCATCCTTGAGCCATATAGACTGTATTCAACATAGTGGTCAGAAGTAAACCAGATCTTGTTATTCTGTGCTCAGAATCTTCCATG
This sequence comes from Ailurus styani, assembly GCA_002007465.1. Taxonomy (NCBI): domain Eukaryota; kingdom Metazoa; phylum Chordata; class Mammalia; order Carnivora; family Ailuridae; genus Ailurus; species Ailurus styani. Next base: position 4,445,181 of record LNAC01000060.1, on the reverse strand, counting down.
CCTGCCCATCTCACTCAGAGTAAAATCCAAAATTCTTAAAAGTTCCCACAAGGTTTGGCTAGTTCTGCACCCCGCCCCTTCCCCCTGCCCCGTTACTTTCTCATCTCATCCTTGTTCCCTTACTCCCTCTGCTGTAGCCATGCTGGTCTCCTCTCTTGTTCTTCAGAACTCTGGGTCTTTGGATTAGCTATTTCTTTTACCTGGAATCTCCTCCCCCAGATAACTTCACAGCTTCTCTCTCACCTTTTTCAGACCTTAGCTGACATATGAAACCCTCTGAGAGCCACCCTGTTTAAAATTTCTCTCTCTTCCCAACACTCGGTAGCCCTTGCTCTTTATTTTTCTTTTCAGAAGTTAGTCTTTCTAATCTACTATAATTTTCTGTTATGTTTCTTGTCTCTCCAAACAGAATACAAGCTCCATGTAGATGTAGCTTTTGTATGTTTTGTTCACTGATAATGCAATTAAAAAAAAAAAAAGAAAAAATGGGCTTGACCCTATTGGTCTTAATGACATGGTTCTTTAGGATTCTTGAGAAGAAAACACAGTATTTTACTTATTTTTTTAAAAAAGATTTTATTTCTTTCTTTGAGAGAGAGAGTGAGAGAGCATGAAGGGGAGAGGGTCAGAGGGAGAAGCAGACTTCCTGCTGAGTTGGGAGCCTGATGTGGGACTCGATTCTGGGACTCCAGGATCATGACCTGAGCCAAAGGCAGTTGCTTGACCAGCTGAGCCACCCAGGCTCTGGAGAATGCAGTATTTTTTTTTTAATTTTTATTTATTTTTTTAAGATTTTATTTATTTATTTGCCAGAGAGAGATTACAAGTAGGCAGAGAGGCAGGCAGAGAGAGAGGAGGAAGCAGGCTCCCCGCTGAGCAGGGAGCCTGATGTGGGGCTCCATCCCAGGACCCTGAGATCATGACCTGAGCTGAAGCCAGAGGCTTTAACCCACTGAGCCACCCAGGCGCCCTAAAATGCAGTATTTTAAATAGTGTTTCTTATGCAGAGTTGCACTGTGAAAAAATATTTTCAAAAAAACCTGTTTGCTTAGAGAAAGAATGATGAAAAAAGGTTGAATATTTTAAACTAGAGATTGGAGCCGAGGGGTTTATTAATAAAGCTGGAAATACTGGCAATAGTTGTCACTTTGAGGTAGAAGATGGCAAATTTGTTCTTTATTTTGGAAAATTGCCTTTTTAGGTATTTAAAACAAAATGTCTTGTAAGCAATTTGATTTTAGAGATTCAGTTTGGTCTTTGAAAAACTTCTCTTTTGGTTGTTCTCAGTTATAAAAAATCTCAAGTTTAATGGTAGCATTTAAAAAAACTTTTATTTTATGCATCTTATAAAAACATTTGGACACTAGTGACTTTAGGAAAAATGAGTCTCTCGCAGTTCCTTCAAAACTAAGTTTTAAACACGTTCAGTTTAGCTTTTCCCTTGTCTGTTGTGAAATGCTTTCTATCACAGGACAAAGTGATAAAAATCTGGTAGATTTTTAGTGGGAGTAATACTTAATTGTAAAAAAGGAAAAGTTAAAGAAACAAAAAAAATTCTTTAGAGGGAGATTTTAAGTTGCGAATTTAAAATGTAAAGACTTTATTGTTCTTCTGTTGATCTTTTTTATATCAAAATATGGTCTTTGATTTTGTGCCAAAACATTTCTATTTTTGCTTTACCAAGAAGCTGCCTCATGGATGATGATATTGTCCATACTCTGGCTAGTGATCCGTCTCGACATTGTCCTGGTGAATTTTATACAAATAATTTTACAAAGGTTTATTTTGTTTCTTACCACCTCCCATGGGAACTTGGGTTTGGCAGCCCTCTAGTAGTGATTATAATATTTAGCTTGAGTTGAGTCAGCATACAAGCTGTGATGTATTCTATTTAAAAATCCATTTGTGAGGCATTAGCAGAAAGTTTATGAGAGTATTGTAATACTGTTTAATGGAAGATAGGAAGTTCCTTTAGCTGTGTGAATAAATAGAATTTGATTAGATTTCAAAAAGTGGTTTAGGATTTACCATTTTCTTATGTATTTGAGAAGACAACTGATATTTTAGTATTAAAAAAACCTCAGGTGTTAAACTTTTAAAAACAAGTTAGAGGTAAATTCTTATGAATTAAGCCTACATAAGATAGAAATTTATACTGAAATAGGTCAAAGTTCTTCCTACATTTTTTTTTTCTTGGCTTGCCTCCATGCTTCTGTCTTCTAAATATTAGTGGCTCAAGACTCAGTCCAGTGGTCTCTTCTCTTATCTAGTTATACACATTCCTTTCTTCTCTTATCTGTCTCAAGACATTAAATAGTATCAATGTACTGATGACACCACCATTTTTACCTCCCATCCAGAACTCTCCTCTGAACCCAGAAACATATGTCCAGTGACCTATATACAATTAATTACTCCTTAAGTTATCTCATAGGGCTATTAAGTTATCTCATAGGACAATTAACTTAATATATCCAGAACTTAGTTTCTAATTCTCAACACTCCTCACCCTTAATTCACTCCTTCTATAGTCTTCCTTCTCATTATATCCAGATACCCCAGTTTTCCCTTTCTCAGAATAATTATTAATAGCATCCTCTTTAACTTTCAAAATACCCTCTTTAAATCTCCCAAGGGATATCTATACTGCCTTTTTTTCTTCCAAATCTCACCTGTAGTTTATCAGCAAATCCCATGGGCCTCTCTGTAAAAAATATACAGAATTAAATCCACTCTTCAAGAATCCATTGTTACCACACTGATTCGCCATCTGTTATCTGGGTGATTATAATAGCCTCCTAACTGGCCTTGTCAGCCTCTGGAGTTCCCTATTAAAATGTGTGTCAGATGATGTTACTACTCTGCCCTAGAACCTCAGCTAAGTGAACTAAGTTCTTGTTACCACTTGCCAGACTTCCCGATGTCAGCATTTACGTCCTGCTTGGACTTAGGAGATGTAATCCTCTGTCTCAATTAAACTTCCCATTGCTATTACCTCTTACCTGTTTAGAACATCTACAACCTCTATCTTGCCCACTTGCCAAAACCAAAACCTATTACTTGATTCCCAGTCACCAAGGCTATCAGATTGGACTTTGGTTCCTTACGTTGCATCTGCAGCTGTGTCTACCCTCTTCCTTCGCTCTTGCTTGCCCCAGCCATGTTACATAGGCCTTGAACAGCCCAAATGGTTCCCAGTATGTTCCCTCTTGCTTTAAGTAACTGGGGCAGATCCATTTTGTTGCTTAATGAAAAACGTCAACACATTCAAGTAAAAGGAAAAGCCACGTTCATTAGAAGGGTGGATTAATTTGATTACCAGTAGTAGGAATGTTCATGATATTTTTCTCAAATGTATCTATTGCCAAATTACTTGTCCTTTGAAGAACATATTTAGACTTACATTTATAACTCACACAACAATTTTATTATTTCAAACACCAAGATTCCCTTTTAGGTAAATATTTCTTGAGATGGTTGAATTTCCACAAAGACTTAAAAGAAATTTAAAAAGTTAACTTGAGAAGAAGTACACAATTATTTCATCAGAATAGTCCAAGAGACATATAGTCCTTTAAAAATGGTAATAGGTAGTTTATTATCACCTGAAATTTTTATTCAAGCCCCTTACCCAGTAAAACTTATATGATGGCTTTTGCAAGAGTTGGTGTCACATGCTTTTCTTCTTAACCATGTCCAATTCTTGTTCTAATATTCAAAATGAAACAAGAAGTGGAAAAGTTTTGATATGCTTCTGTTTCTAAACAATTACTAGAAAGCAAGTGCCTCAGTTACTGACATTTTTGTTTTATATCTTGCTAAATATCTTCAAATTAATTGCATATTAAAATCTATCTTGATAGATTATTTACACATAATGTTTCTAAATATGAATTCATGGAGAGATCTGACTAAACTTAGATTTCTTCAAAATCACAGTGCCAAAACTCTTTTTATTCTCCTTTGGGAAGTACTGAAGTGAATGTTTCGTACTATCCTATGAATTAACATGCATGGAAATGCAGAATTACACTAATTGACTTCAAATTTAACTGAAATAATCACTCTCTTAACCCTTTGTTAAAGTGAACAATTTGTAAAGGTTTAAAAGTATATCTAGAAAATCTTACAACACAATGATAGGTCATGATCATCATTCTTGCATTATTTCACGCAGAAATTTAAACTCCCTATGCTTCTGTTTAAGTATAGAATCTGCCCTTAGAAACTTAATAAGTCACTACTCAGGATCTTTTGTTTTCAACCCAAGTAGTTTAGTGCAATTCAGCTTTCTCTTTTGCATTTATTTTTCAGTTTTAAAATTCTATTTTTAGTTCACTTTTGGATCAGATATTTCCCACATCATTTGCTGTCACAAACACTTCTTTGTAGACCAGATTAAAAAATATATATAATATAATATATAATAAAAATAATATAATATAGTGAATATATATGTGCACCATTATGCGATCCCTTGTAAACTATGAAATTAAATCATTTGGGTTTGGTTATTACCCTATTAGATTTTAGTTTTTATTTATCTGCATATAAGTTCCTAAAGTCTTTCCCACACAAGGTCTGTGGGCCCTAAAGAGTCTACGTATTATCCCTAAAAATGTTATGTTTGTGTTTTAATATTTGAACATTTTGTATTTTCATATATATATTAGGCACACTCTGGATCATTAGGATCATCTGGATCTGATTACAGCCAGACACTGCCACAGATTTCAGCGCTTATTTTATTGCTAAAAGAGAACTATAAGCATGAGAACCTAATCCGTAGTTAATGTTTGTGTACAATAAAGTAATGTTATAGAGATATTTTAAGTCAATGTTTAAGGTCCATGAAAAATCACATAATCAATGAGGTACACAATTGTAAGTATTTTGAAAAGGACAGTGTCGTCAACATTTTTACTTAATATTTGAAAGAACTCCGTTGAATACATAAATGAAGTATTAAACAAATACAAGAATGAATGACACTTCTTTAAATGCTTTTAAAGATTTTATTTATTTATTTGACACAGAGAGAGAGATTACAAGTAGGCAGAGAGGCAGGCAGAGAGACAGGGAGAGGAAGAAGCAGGCTCCCTGCTGAGCAGAGAGCCCGATGCGGGCCTCGATCCCAGGACCCTGAGATCATGACCTGAGCTGAAAGCAGAGGCTTTAACCCACTGAGCCACCCAGGCGCCCTCTTTAAATGCTTTTAATAAATTAATGTGAAAAATAGTTTTAAATTGTTTCTGGTCCAGGTTCTTATTGTTACTTTCAAGGATTAATTTATACTTTATTTTACTTAATTCTCTCAGTGGTTTATTAAGTTTACTTCAACCTTCAAATTATTTTTAATTTAACTGTTGGTTTTGAGATAATTACAGATTCATACGCAGTTACAAGAAGTTGTACAAAGAGATCCCATGGGGGGGGGTGCGCCTGGGTGACTCAGTTAAGCTTCTGATTCTTGATTTTGGCTCCGGTCATAACCTCAAGGTCCTGGGATGGAGCCCCATTTCGGGCTTCCTGACCAGTGGAGACTCTGCTTCTCCCTCTGCCCTTCCCCCTGCTCTCTCTTTCTCTTAAATAAATCAATAAATCTTTAAAAGAGAGATCTCATGTTCTCTTTACTGTGTTTTCCAGTAGTAACGTACTACAAAATTATGGTACCATATCATAACCAAGATATTGACATTAATATAGTCAAGACACAAAACATGGCATCAAAAAGATTCCTTATTTTGTCCTTTTATAGCCACCCTCACTTCTCTTCTCTTTTTGTTCCTTAATCCCTGTACCCACTAATCCCTCTTCAGGTCTACAATTTTGTCATCTCTTGACTGTCACTTTTTTGAAATTGGCTTTTCCCATTCATTAAATTCTCTGAATATTCATCTAGGTTCTTGTGTATATCAAAAGTTCTTTTTCTGCAAATCAAAACTGCAATAAGGCATCACCTTACACCTGTTAGAATGGCTAAAATCCAAAACTAAAATAAAACAGAAGTGTTGGTGAGGATGTGGAGAGAAAGGAACCCTCATGTACTGTTGGTAGGAATGCAAACTGGTACAGCCACTGTGGAGAACAGTATGAAGTTTCCTCAAAGAATTAAAAATAGAACTACTATATGATCCAGTAATTCCACTACTAGGCATTTACCCAAAGAATATGAAAGCACTAATTCGAAAATATATATGCACCCCTATGGTTACTGCAGCATTATTTACAATAGCCAAATTATGGAAGCAGCCCAAATGTCTATCAATAGATGAATGGAAAAAGAAGATGTGGTATATATATATACAATGGAATGTTACTTAGCCATAAAAAAGAATGAAATCTTGCCATTTGCAACAACATGGATGGATCTAAAGAGTATAATGCTATGTGAAATAAATCAGAGAAAAAGAAATACCATATGATTTCACTCATATATGAAATATGAGAAACAAAACAAACAGAAAAAATAGATAAAACAAAAAAACAACCTCTTAACTGTAGAGAACAAACTGATTATTACCAGAGGGGATGGGTGAAATAGGTGAAAGGAATTAAGGAGTACACTTACCTTTATGAGCACTGACTAATGTATGGAATTGTTAAATCAGTATATTGTACACGTGAAACTAATATAACAGTGTATGTTAACTGTTCTAGAATTTTAAGAAAAGTTCTTTTTATAGCTGAGTAGTATTCCATGTTTCATGTACCATAGCTTCTTTAACCATTAATCCGTTGAAGCATATTTGGATAGTTTCTAGTTGTTGGTTATTACATATTAAGTTTCTAGGAACATTCATGTGCAGGTTTTTATGTGAACTTGAGTTTTCATTTTTCTAAGATAAATAACCAGGAGTACAATTGCTAGGTTGATTAGTAGTTGCATATTTAGTTCTTAAAAACTTTTAAAAAAAAACCTGTCAAACTGCTTTTCAAAGTAGTTGTACTGTTTTACATTTCTAACAGCAAATGTACAGTAATTCAGTTTCTCCACATATTTGTCAGCATTTGGTGTTTTGTTAAGTATGCAGTGATATCTCCTTGTGGTTTTAATTTGCATTTCCCTAGTGAGTAATGATACTGAACATCTTTTAATGTATTTATTCACTAAATATCTTTTTCAGTGAAATGTCTGTTTAATTTTTTTGTCCAGTTTCTGTTTGGATTATTTATATTTTATCTGCTGAATTTTGAAGGCTCTTTGTATATTACAGATACTAGTCCTGTTTGATATATGGTTTGCAAATATTTTGCCCCACTCTGTTGCTTAGCTTTTTACAATCTTAACAGGGTATTTCACAGATCAAATATCTTTTAATTTGATGAAGGCCAATTTATCACTTTTTGCTTTTTGGAATTGGTGTGACAATTAGGTAGAGGTTTTTGGTTTTTGTTTCTGCTTGTCTGGCACCATTTATTGAAAAAGTTATCTTTCTTTTATCGATACTTGAAATGGATGAAGGTGATCAGTCTTTGATTTTATTTCATCATTTGCTTTAGTTTTAAGCATATACATCCTATATTTTTGTTAGATTTACACTTACACATTTAAATTTTTGAATGATTATAAATGGCATTGCATTTAAAATTTTAGTGTCTATATGTTTATTACTACTATATAGAAATACAGTTGATTCGTGTGTGCTTATCTTGTATCTTGAAATCTCGCACAACTCATTTGTTAGTTCTAGAAGGTGTTTTGTGTGTTCTTGGAATTTTCTATGTAAATCATGCTGTTATCAGACTATATGGTCTGTTTTATTTCTTTTTTTCCAAGTTGTCTGATTTTTCTTTCCTTTTCTTGCATTATTGAATGGCTAGAACTTCCCGCACTATGTAGAATAAAAGCTGCGAAAGCAGACATCCTTTATTGAATTTAATCTATTTCTCTTTTTAGTTTATTGAGTTCACTTTAAACTTCAAATTGTTTTTAATCTGTAAGAGTTCTGACCAGTGATCTCTTATTATGTTTGCGAGTTAACATGCATATAAGGCTGCCCACTTGTAAAGTGAACAAACATGCCTTCTATTCCTATCTTTGAGTTCCTAAAGACAATATTAAACATTATTAGAATAATATGACTTGAGACTCACCAATTGTAAATATCCTTGCCTTGGCATAGACAATGCTAAATCTTCTGTTGTTGATACAGCTGTAATAAAATAGTCAAACAAGAAAGTTCCAATGGACCTACAAGCAACTGTTTGTACCTCAGCTACTTTACAAGATGAGGCGGGATAAGAGAATAGGAAGAAATGTGGTAGTACAAAGCAGAGAATAACCACAAAGCCAAGGTCTTGCTAATAATGACAGGAAATTTTTTTAGGTTCCATGGAGTCTAGAAACTGTAATATGAAACAGACTGAGGCCCAGAGATTATTCACATTTGGCTTTATCAGTAAGTAGTGTATGGCCTGGGCATGTATCTTTGCCTCCTGAAGTCTTTCTTGATGTCTTTAATTTTAACTTAAGGATAAAAATATCTACCTTAATGAGTTAAGAATTAGGTAGACAAAGTGTAATATTTATATGGTATAACAATCTAGCACATGGTAGGTATTCAGTAACGGTTTTATTTTCCTTTATATCCATTGTTCTGCTTACGCAAAGTGTTCCACAAACCCTATTCTGTTACTAAGGAAGAGAAAAGGTAGCATTTTATTGAAGGTAAATGGCATCATATGAAATGAGGACAGAAATACTACATAATGTTTCTATAATTACATTCATTTGTTCAGTAGAAAGTACAAACACAAATAGCTATTGATGTGGACATGTTTGTTTGAGACATTGTATTGTATTTTAAAATATATATACTCAATCAATATCTGCAGAGGCTGGTATTTCTTACAGAATGTGGAAACAATCTAACATGGAGGGTGAGGAACCATGGGACAAGAGAAGCACCAACTGGTAACTAAATGAGCAAAAACAGTAGACAGAAAAACAACAGGGAATATTTCTTAGTGACTTTTATCGAGGGTTTACCCTAATTAAGAAAAACTGTTACTTTACTCTAGAACTGCATAAAATTATGCTTAATTAAATCTATAGGTGGCTATTCTTTGTGAGGGTGTAGACTTATTGTTCCTGGATCTTGATAAATGGCAGTTACTGATAAAGGAGAGATGTTTTGTTTATTTTATTTTTATTTTGAAAGCTTTATTGGTAGTTCTCTCTGTGAAGAAGACCTGTACCCTGTTGGTTGTGCCACTGATTATATAATTGTCTAGGACTTGGGTTTATTAAAAACTATGCCATACAGGAAAAGGCTCAGAATTATTGCAAATGTCAAAGAAGATTAGAGCTGAAGTTTACCCTTGAGTAGTAACAGTCTGTCATAAAAAAGTATTCTTATTTGATGGCTGAAGTTACTGCTCCAGAAACAAGGCTGGAAGAGTACATTTTCCTGGGTGGTTTAATAACTGATCTTTGAAGCTTACCTCTTTCAAATTTAATAAAATATCTTTGAGCATTCCTGTTAAAGAACTGCATGGCAAATCAAGATGCTCCACCTGGCTGTTGCCCTTTTAGTTGGCAGGAGCTGATGAGCTGTGTAATTAGATAAGCATTCCCACCAATACCAGTGGTGCAGTAATGTTTTTCATCTTTTCCATTATCGTACACTTAACTCTGAAGCGTACACTCATTGGTATTCTAAGCACTTTTGATTGATTTACAGTGTCAGTAAAATTTACAGATTATGCATTCCAAAAAATAAGAGGGAATTAATGTCTTAGGAAAAGTTTTTAGCATACCTCCTCTTGCCAACAATTTTTTTTTTTAGTATTAGTGTGTCTAAGTGTACAGAAGCAAGTAAACATGGATAAATGTAATCCAAATTAAATTGCTGGGAATGTTATTTTCCATTTCGTTTGCTCTGGGTTTATGAGTAATAGTTCTTGATGTATACTTTGAAGTATGTCCTGATTTTTATTAGAGATGTCAAAATAATGTTCAAAATGCTGCATCACATGTCGTCATATATTCCTCTGGACATACTGTTTTCTTCCCCTCGGAAACATATGTGCCTTTAAACCGAATGTAAATCCATACAAACAATAAAAGAAGTATAAAATGGATTTTGAAGATGGAATGTCAAAGCACCGCTTGGTATTTCATAAATTTTATATTGCCTATTAAGAAAAAATCTAAGATTTTTCAAAATCTATTTTAGTGTTACTTACAAATTTTATGTACCTCATTATAAAGGTTATTCAAACCACTGAGAAAGTATATCTCTAAATCTAGTTGACCGAGAGATTTGACAGCCATATAAAATTCTTCCTACTGTTACTTAAATCACAATGTGGGTATACCAATAGAGAAAATAAGTATTATTTAGAATGGTTATATATTATTGAAAGTAAAAAAAATCAATATTTTCAAGTCTGGGTTTAAATAAGCTCCATAGCACTTTGTTTTACAAAATAATTACATTTAGGTTTTAGACCATTCTTTCATTTATGATTTATAAAAGGCAAATCTACTATTTTAAGGGTTAGGTGACTTTTTAAAATAAATATTTAGACTCTCCAAAAGGCATTTTAGCTGTTAGGAAAGGAATCAGATTTTTAACTAACAAAAGAATCTATTTATAATCAAGTCCTGAATAGTTTTTTGTTCAGGTCACATTCTGAGTAAATGCAGACAGAATTGCTTCATGGAAATTTAGTGTGAAGTATGGGTGTGTGTCTGATTCAGAGACACATAACTTGGCTTCTGAAGAAAATGAATATCCACATGGGATTATGATACAAACATTCCTAGTGATGGAGTCAGTGAGCAGAGATCATTAGGAGACGTGTGATTATGCCAATCAAAGGTGATTTTTCTCTTTGCGTGTATAGCTGGCTATTTATGTGACTCCTAAGAAGTCTGGATGATAGAATTTTCTTGGTTTTATTTGTTGTTTTGATTTTGATTCGTTTTGATCATGCTGAGTGCATTTTTCATTAGATCTTGAGAAATCTTTCTGGGCTATCATATGGCTTTTGATTTTAGAATCTAAACATTGAATTATTCATGTTTTTCCTTTATAAAAGTCCAAAGAGAAGAGCCATTAAAGCATTGGTTAATTAAGAAGCCACAAAGACTTTCACTTACGAAGAATTATTCATGTACATGATGAGATTAAGCTCATGTTTAAGTGTTCTGATAAACCTGAGGGGATTCATAGAACTTCTCCGATGATTCTTGTGGTGGAGGGGTATTTGAGTTAAGAGGTGGAGGTGGGTTAAGAGGAATCCTGGGCATTCCTGATGTGGATCCTCTGCTTCAACCGGAACAATTCCACCTTTATCTCTTACCTATTTATTTTTCATGTAGGCTTTCATATAAGAAAAAGTCCAAATGAAATTTAAATACTACTGGCTGAACTCAAATTTGCATGCTTTTTAAAGAGACATTATCTAGAATTTAATTCAGTGCAACTCACTAACAAACCTATCAATTTATGTGTCTTCCATGTGCCTAGCATTTTTGTGTGTATTTTAAATTATTCAAAGAAATAGAATCATACAGTATCTTCTATGGTTTAATTTTTTTGTTGAAATATAATTAACATGTAACATGACATTAATTTCAGGTAAATTCAAATTCACAATTTAATATTTGTATATATTTTGAAATGCTTATCACAGTAAGTCTAGTTAACATTGTTTACCATACTAATTTTTTTCTTGTGATGAGAACAGTTAAGATCTACTCTCTTAGCAACTCTCAAATGTATAATATAGTATTATTAACTACAGTCACCATACTGTACATTTCATCCCCATGACATTTATTTTATACCTGGAATTTTGTACCTTTTGACTATTTCATGCATCTGGCCCACTCCTTACTCCATCCTTCTGACAATCACCAGTCTAGTCTCTGTATCTATGAGTTTGGTAGTTTGTTTTCAGATTTTACATGCACTTTACATGCTTTTCATAATAGCATATGAAATCATATGGTATTTGTCTTTCTCTTTCTGACTTACTTCACTTAGTATAATGCCTTTAAGGTCCATCCATGTTGTCACAAATGGCGGATTTTTTTCCTTTTTGTGACCGAATAATATTCCACTGTATTTACATACAGTGATCATCTTTATCCATTCATGCACTGTTAGATGCTTGCTTCTATGTCTTGGGTATTGTTAAAAATGCTAGATAGAAAATGAGAGTGCATGTATCTTTTTGAGTTAGTGTTTTTGTCTTCCTTTGGATAAATATCTAGAAGTGAAATTGCTGAATTATATGATAGTTCTATTTTAATTTTTTAAAGAATCTCCATAACTTTTTCCATACTGGCTGTACCAGTTTACAGCGCTTACCTCTCATGGCAGGAGAGCACAAAGTTTTCCTTGTCTGTACTTCCTTGCCAACACCCGTTATTTCTTGTCTTTTTTTTTTTCTCATCTTTTGATAATAGCCATTCTGACAGGTGTGAAGTGATATCTCATTGTGGTTTTGATTTACATTCAGTGATGATTAGTGATGTCGAGCACCTTTTCATGTACCTGTTTGCCATTTGTATACCTTCTTTGGAAAGATACCTATTCAGATCATCTGCCCATTTCTTAATGGAACTGTTTATTTTTTTGTTTTTTAGTTTTTGGTAAAACTAAAAACTCATGAATTGCATGAATATTTTGGACATTAACCCCTTATTGTCTGTATGAGTTGTGAGTATTTTCTCCTATGCAGAATGTTGCATTTTCATTTTGTTGATGTTTGCTGTGGGGAAGCCTTTTAGTTTGATGTAGCCTCACTTGTTTATTTTTGCTTTTATTGCCTTTGCTTTTGGAGTCAGATCTAAAAAATCACCAAGAATGATGTCAAGAAACTCACTTCCTGGTTTCTGCAAGGAGTTTTATGGTTTCAGGTCTTATGCGCAAGTTCTTTGCGTATGGTTTAAGACCCACTCTTTTATTTATTTCTTCTCATTTTTCTTTGTTTGTTTGTTTTGCATGCAGCTGTCCAGTTTTCCCAGCACCATTTATTGAAGAGACTGTCCTTACCCACATTGTATATTCTTGGCTGTTTTGTCATAAATTAATTGATCATATCTGCATGGCTTTATTTCTGGGTTCTATTCTGTTCCATTGATCTGTGTGTCTGTATTTATGCCAATAATATAATGTTTTAATTACTATAGCTTGAATTCAGGATGCATGATGCATCCAGGTTTGTTCTTTCTCAAGATTGCTTTGGCTGTTTGAGGTCTTTAATAGTTTTGCTTTAAAAGAAATGAAACAAAGAAAAAAGATAACTGTAGAGTTGTCCACTGAATTCTTCTTAAGTAGAGAAAAACCTTTGTTTAGAAATGAACTCAAATGGGCATGTATGTTAAATAATATGAGGCCTTTGTTGATTTGCCTGTCTTACTTGGTATGGGACAAATAAATAGCTAAACTACCCTACAGGGATTTAGAGTTAGATGAGTAGTTAGATTGGAGGATAAGGGAAGTACCGAAGGTTATAATCCAGGAAAAGAAAATACAAATCTAAAAGAGAAAAAGATGAAAGAAATAAAAAACAGTGCTAAGCAAAGGGATCAGTATAACGTGTCAAGTTAAAATGAGCAATGGTGGTTTCTTCCTTTCTGCTGTAGACTCGAGTGGCTGATGTCGAGATGGGCAAGTTCATGAAACCCGGGAAGGTGGTGCTGGTCCTGGCCAGACACTGCTCCAGACTCAGAGTGGTCATTGTGAAGAACATTGATGATGCCACTTCAGACTGTCCTACAGCCATGCCATGGTGGCTGGAATTGACCACTATCCCCACAAAGTGACAGCTGTCATGGGCAAGAAGAAAATTGCCAAGAGGTCAAAGATCAAATTTTGTGAAAATTTGTAACTATAATCACCTCATGCCCACAAGGTACTCTGTGGATACCCCCTTGGAAAAAACTGTCATCAACAAAGATGTCTTCAGAGACCTTGTTCTTAAATGCAAGGCCTGACAGAGAGGCCAAGTTCAAGTTCGAGGAGAGTACAAGACTGGCAAGAACAAGTGGTTCTTCCAGAAGCTGCAGTTTTAGATCTCTTTTGTTTCAGTCACTAAAAATACCAAAAATGTAAAAATAAAAAAATAAAATGAATAATGGTACATTATAAAAAAGTTACTAAGTAAATTTAAAGAGAAAATATATATGATCACAGGGAGGGTGGTAGGGGACAAATTTGAAGAAATAAGTTCTCCTTTTGGAAAAAACCAAAATCTTAGATTGGATTTAAAAATATTCAATAAAGGGGGCTCCTGGGTGGCTCAGTTGGTTAAGCGTCTGACTCTTGATTTCAGCTCAGGTCTTGATCTCAGGATTGTGAGTTCAAGCCCCATGTTGAGAGAACTTAAAAAATGAAAAATATCCAATAAAGACACACTAAAGAGACTAAATAATAATAAAAAACAAACTAGAGAGATACTGCATAGAACACTTAAGCTTGATATAATATACTGTATGTATATAAATATATATAATAAATAGTAAATACACTTTTTTTTCAAAGACACATAGGATAGTCTTTGAAAGTATTAGACTAAAAAGATAATTTAAGAAGTTCTAAGGAGAAAAAGTAAGATTTTATACAGATCACATTCTCTTACAACAATGCAATAAAAATGATATATAAAAGTAGCAAAATTTTTCTAGATATGGCCTCTAAGGTAAGGGAAATCTATGTCTGCTGACGGACTCTTAGGAAACTGGACTACTTTCTAACACCATACACAGAAATAAACTCAAAATGGATTAAAGACCTAAACATGAGACCTGAAACCATAAAAATCCTAGAAGACAACACATTGTTAAAACCATAAAAATCCTAGAAGACAACATGATTTCTCTGACATCAGCTATAGCAACATTGTTCTAGATATGGCTCCTAAGCCAAGGGAAATGAAAACAAAAATAAATTATTGGGACTATCTCAAAAGAAAAAGCTTTCGAACACCAAAGAAACCATCAGCAAAACAAAAAGAAAGCCTACTAAATGGGAGAAGATATTTGCAAATGATACATCTGATAAGGGGTTAATACCGAAATAAATAAAGAACTTATACAACACCCAAAAACCCAATAATCCAATTAAAAATGGGTGGAGGACCTGAATAGACATCTTTCCAAAGACATCCAGATGGCCAACAGACACATGAAAAGATGCTCAACATCACTCATCATCAGGGAAATGCAAATCAAAACCACAATGATATATCATCTTACACCAGTTAGAAAGACTAAATTCAAAACGACAAGAAATAACAAGTGTTGACAAGGATGTGGAGAAAAAGGAACCCTCATACAGTGTTGGTGGGAATGTAAATTGGTACAGACACTGTGGAAGCAGCATGGAGTTTCCTCAAAAAATTAAAAATAGAAATACTACATTAATAATTCTACTACTGGGTATTTTCCCAAAGGAAATGAAAACACTAATTTGAAAAGATATACACACTAATGATTATAGCATTATTTATAGTAGCCAAGATATAGAAGCAACCTAAATGTCCATCAATACATGAATGAATAAAGAAAATGTGATATGTATACATGCATACATAATGGAATATTATGCAGCCATAAAAAGGATGAGATGCTGACATTTGAGAACAACATGGAGGGTAGAAGGTATTATGCTAAGTGAAATAAGTGAGACTGAGAAAGGCAAATACCATATGATTCCACTCATAAGTGGAATCTAAAAAAAATGAATTAAAAAAAGCAGAATTAAACCTATAAATATAGGTTTAATATTTGCCAGAGGGTAGGGGAGTAGGGTCTTGAGCCAAACAAGTAAAGGAGGGAGATAGAGGCCTTCAGTTATAGAATGAATAAGTCATGGGAATAAAAGGCACAGCATAAGCAATATAGTTAGTGATATTGAGGCAGTAGATGGTAGCTACATTTGTGGTGAACATAGTATAATGTACAGACCTGTCAAATCAACACAAGTTGGTCACTGAAAGTAATGTAACACTGTATGTCAGCTGTATTCATAAAAAATAAAAGTTCAAACCTTCCACTAGCAATTTAGAAATTAAAAACAACTATTTACAAACTATTTAAAAATTAATAAAAATGAATGTGGCCAAAATGGTTCTCAATTGAAATGCTCAAAGGTAATTTAATCAACTAGAAAAATAACAATTAAATATATAATAGTAAATTAAAAGTGAAATAGTCATTAATAAATAAGTAAATATTCATTACAAGTAAATATTCATTACAAGTGAAATATTCCTAAATTAGAAAATCAGAGAAATTAGGTTTGCTCAATAACCAGTGTGTGCTTTCAAAAGGATGAATGAAATAGAAAAAAGGAATCACTTTTGTAAGTCTTATTTAATCAAAGAAAGGAGAGTATGGAAATTAACATAAATGAGAATATCATAGTAATAGGAGGAATGTTAAAAGTCTCATCTGACTCCTTGCTCTCCATAATAAAAAGCTAGATGGAGAGAAAAATATAACAAACAAATGATTTAATATAAAGGTGCCAAGCCTTGTAAATTAAAAGAAAAATTAAAACTGGTTTCTTTTTCTCAACATCTTCAGATAGTGAATGATTCCAAAATGAAGAAATAGGGTTCTGTTCAAAGAGAAAATTCAAAGCACCGAACAGAAAACATGTTGTAAAGACAAAGCCTTTGTGAAGATCCCAACAAGATTTGAGATACTATCTCACAGATCCTTCCAAATAAGTACAAGGTCCTGTAAGTGTTTTAAGGAAACACCTTGCATACCTTCCCTGGTAAACATTTGGGCTTCTAAGAGTGTTAGAGATGTTCTTCCTGCCGGCTCACAGAGATCCCTGAAAGAGATTATATCAAAGAGATTGTGAGTGGATTATAATGGAGCCCAGTACAAATGCATACACAAAAACCTGTGAAGGGTTTTGTTTGTTTATTTGTTTTTGTTTTTTAAAGAATTATGCCATTTAGACTTAAAGGAACAGAGAGTACAAAAGGGGAAAGCTTTGGGTTCCTTAACTTCATGGGCAGGAAATGGATCTAAAACCCTATTCTAATGCATATATGGGCTAAATTTAAAGGGAAAAAAAAAGGTAAATACAAAAGCCTTGATGGCAATTGCAGCCAAGAGCCACAGTAAATAACTCCGAGACAGTAGGACTGAGCTCTCGTCAGGGAACTGGCAATTCATGCAGGCTGAATTTCAGAATTGCTATGGATCATTGATTCCTGTGAGTTTCAGACTTTTAGCCTTTTTGAGGGGAAGTGTGGCTAATGATTATCTTATGCCTGTCTTACCATTACATATTGGATATGAGAGTAGGGTAGATAATTTGTCTCTTTATTTCAAAAATCCTTATTTGAGTGGAAGTGTATTCTAAGAGTTGTACCTGAGAAACTATATCTGAGCATTTTTCATACTTCAGCTTGATTTACTTGACAAGACCCTGGGTTTTGAGCTTATTGTAATGAGATGATGTTTCTAGGTTTTGGGAAAAGGGATAAGTATTATTTCCATGTGGGAGGGATGTAGACTGTGAATAGAGAGTGTACTGTGGCAAGTCGTATTTTCCCCAAATGGCCACATGTTGTATTATATGTCATATATTATATTGTATTATATTATAATGCACTACATTGTGATGAGATGTGATATTACATTATATTGTGTTATACTGTGATGTGATGTTACATTATATCCTATCAACAAGACCTTCTCATGGAGTGATATTGATAGTCTTCTCATCAATATTGAGGAGGAGGCATCTACATTATTACCCCTTTAATCTGGGTAGGTCTGTGACTATGGTTGAAGTGACACTATGTGACTTCCATGGTTTTGTCATAAAGACTGATAAGGCTTCTTCATAGTTCCCTTTGGAATACTTACTCTTGTGTTACCATGCTGTGAGCAAGCCCAGGCCACAGGGAGAGAAAGGAGAAAGAATGCCCTAATGACATGAAAAATGAATTGTTTTTGTGAAGAAAGTATAGAAAGTAGACCAAGCATAGAATACTTAGGGGACAATGTCATAAAGAGAGAATATGTAATATATGGCATTTTCAATGTATGTGAATACTTTATTACATAAGCAGTTATAGGATTTCAGTGTCAGGAATAGGAATAATGGCTCAATAAATATACTTGAATTCAGTTATTCAATGGTAATTCAAATTACACAGTCCAAGACCAGAGGCTTACAGTTTTCTTCCAGGGTAGGTAACAGAATCATTTTCCTCTCCCTCTAAACTGAGCCTCTATTTTGAGCTTCCTCAGCACCTTTTTTTTCCCTAGCTTATATTATTTATTTTTTCTTTAGTGCTAACACAACCTCCCAATAAGCACACAAATAAATGAAGGTCGATGGAAGGATGAATGAGCCTCTCCAGAACATTGACAGGTGCTCTCCTAGGTGACAGGATTATATCCTTGAATAGCCAATGATTATTATCCATGAGAAACTGCATTTCAGTTGATGGTGTCAAAGTATCCTTTTCTTTCTGTTGAATCTACTTTGGGTATTTTGTCTTTTTCTGGATTGATTTCTTATCTTTCAACGCTTTTCTTAACATTATTTCAACAATTCATGACAACACAGTTTTCTTACAAAAAAAATCTCATAAGAGGGACAGGCAAAGATTTCTTCTAAATCAATTTTATAAACTTATGCAAAGATTATTCAATTCCCTCCACACAAATATACTTAGCTATTGGATGATAAATACCTTATATACATAAATGAAATCTCTTTTTTAAAAATATCTATTTCAATACATAAATCTTAAAAAAAAAGGGGGGGGAGGGCTGCTGCCTGGGTGGCTCAGTCAGTTAAGTGACAGACTGGTGATTTGGCTCAGGTCCCGATCTCATGGGTCATGAGATCAAGTCCTGCCTCAGGCTTCATGCTCAGCAAGCAGTCTGCTTGGAATTCTCTCTCCCCCTCTCCCCCTCCCCCACATGCACACACGCATTCTCTCTTTCTTTCTTTATCTAAAATAAATAAGTAAATTCATATTTAAAAATAAGGTATTTCATTATAGCTAAAAATAAGTAAATGAATGATATAATCATTAAGGCTTATTAAAAATAATTCTTTATGACATACCATAAGGAGTGAAAATGTCACCACAAAAAACTTAGATTATAATATTTTAGCCTTATGCTGATTAATCTCTGTATATTAGTGAAATACTTTTATTTTAACCCATGCCATATTAAAATGGTCAAGAAATGGAAAATCCAAATATAAGGGAAATGCTTTATTTTTATGGCTTTTAAAGCTTTCTTTGAATCTGTTCAGAAATCAGAATACTTATTTATTCATTAAAAAAATAAAGCTTTCTTTGAAGCAATTCTAGAATATAATAATTTATCTTCATATGAAGCATGATTTAGAAAGTTATAGAAGTGAAAAATCTTTCAAAATAACAAAATAAATGGACTCTGTATAAATATAATATGGACATAATCTCCTCAGAGTGGGTGGGCTTTAAGCACGTACTTTCCCCATGGCAAAATATCATGGCTTTATTTTTTGCAGAAAACACAAAATAAAAAATGTTCAATAAATTGTTTTAAAATGTATTTTCATGTTGTAGAATGACAGAGCAGATTAATAATTTCACTAGAACAGAGTAATAGCCTGTATTATGAATTTAATCATAAACAGAGTCAGTACAGTCTAGTGGCTAAGGCCCAGGTGCTGGAGCCAGACTTCTTGAATTCTAGTTCTGGCTCTGCCAAGTACCAGCTGAAGATTTGGGGTAAGTTATTAAACCTCTCTGTACATAGTATAACCACCTGACTTACACTAGCATGAAGATTAAATGAATTGATATATGTAAAACCCTTAAAACAATATGTAACGTACTGGAAGTGCTATTAAGAATTGACTTTTTTGGGCGCCTGGGTGGCTCAGTGGGTTAAAGCCTCTGCCTTCGGCTCAGGTCATGATCTCAGGGTCCTGGGATCGAGCCCCACATCGGGCTCTCTGCTCAGCAGGGAACCTGCCTCCTCCTCTCTCTCTGCCTGCCTCTCAGCCTACTTGTGATCTCTCTCTCTGCGTCAAATAAATAAATAAAATCTTTTTTAAAAAATTACCTTTTTTTTTGCTTATGCTTATTGTGATATGGTGAAACAAAGCACAAGTACCATTCATTTGGCACATAGAAATCTCATTTATATATATCCTCCAGAAAGATGTTAAGAGTTTTATACATAAGGGTTTTTCTTCTTAAATTTGTAATGCTTTTCCTCAGCTGTAGCTACAGCTGTCCCTGTCTCTGTCTCTCTGTCTCTATCTCTTTCTCTCTCTGTCTTTGTCTCTGTATTTCTTTCTCTCTGTCTCTCTCAACAGGGAGATGTGCTGTAATATCCATTTTGTCTTTTAATTTATTATGGCCATGTATGCTCCATAGTCTTAGATCTAAATAGTTGCAGCTGAACTTTAACTTGGTCTGCAGTATTTGTTGGAAATGTTTTCTTAATTTTTTTTACTACTTTATAATACTCTTGACATACAGATATTTTACAACTATGATTTTCCTCTCCCTACAGCCCCTAACAACCACCATCCTTTCTGTCTTCATAATTTTGACTATTTTAGGTAACTCATAAAAGTGAAATCATA
The DNA here is from genome assembly GCA_002007465.1 of Ailurus styani. NCBI lineage: Eukaryota > Metazoa > Chordata > Mammalia > Carnivora > Ailuridae > Ailurus > Ailurus styani. Next base: position 4,424,587 of record LNAC01000060.1, on the reverse strand, counting down.
CAGTATTTGTTTTTTTGTAACTGGCTTATTTCAATTTCCTTTCTTTCTAAGGCTGAAGAATATTCCCTTGTGTGTATATATCACATTTTGCTTATCCATTCTGTCAATGGACACTTGGCATTCCTTCTGTGTTTTAGCTATTATGAATAATGCTGCTCTGAACACAGGTATACAGATATCTCCTCAAGATTCTGCTTGTAGTTCTTTTGGATATATACTCAGAAGCAGAATTGCTGGATCATATGGTAATTCTGTTTCTAATTTTTTGAAGAACCACCATACTGTTTTCCACAGTGGCTGTATCATTTTACATTCCCACAACAGGGCTCAGGATACTTGAAAATATACTGCTCAAAGATCATTTCTCATTGCTCCTTGAAACCTCTATTCCCATAAACCTGTTCTTTCTCCTGTATTGTATATTGTCCTTGACATACAAATAAGAAATCTAGGAACCACATATATAACTTCTTAACTTTTCATCACATTTGCCAAGACTTCATCTCTATTTCCTCTCCTGCCTTGATTTGGGACCTCATTATCTCTCACTTGGATTTCTTCACTGGACTCCTTACAGGTCTCCTACCTTTAGTTTCTTCTTTATTTAATCCCTACATGGTAGAGTAAGCAGCAGGATATAGCAACTTAATGCCCATCCTTTCCCATCCTCCAATATAATTTCCCAATTATAACATCTTTCTACCATGTTCTTAGGCAGACCATTGAGAATGGAAGCAGCAACCCCCTGATCAACTGAGACTCTCTATTACATGGCTCATGTTGTATAAGAATTCAGTATGAGATTGTGTCAGTCATGAAATGGTGGACAAAAAGCATTCATATTCATTATTTCAATCTTGAAGATGATTTATGATGACTAAATTTTTTTCAGTGCAAAAGAATATGAAGAAAAACGATATTTAAAAATCAGTCCTGCAAATATAATTAGAATACTTTTCAGATAATTTGGAGGGGAGAGGGATATTTGTAACCTGAAATGTTCACTATGATTCCCTTCCTCTCTGCATGCCATGGGAAACCCTACTAGCTTTTAGAGTAGTCTTTCTAAAGGGCAAATTTAATAATGCTACTCATTTCCTTTGAAATCTTTCAAAGGCTTCCCATTGTTCATAGGACAGGATCGCAACTGCATATGACAACAAGGAAAGCTCTTCGGAACCAGGCCCCCACTTCTCACTCCACTCTCATTTCTTTCATTTTACCGCGTTTGGTGAGCATTAACTCCTTTACATGTTTTTGCATGTCTGTGAATGAGTCACAGAAATTTAACTCTGCTCTGCTCTCTATCACTTGTAGTAGTTTTCCTTGTTTACTTGTCTTTTAATCTTACCCAGAGAGTCCCTTCTTCTACAAGTACCTCCTGAATGCCTCACAGGCATCGATGTAGTAGATGAGCATAGTCAGTTTGGGGATTGAATACCATTTCTATTGTTAATATGGGATGTTAGTTTTCTAATCTCTAAAATTTGCATGTAATTGTCCAATTCAGGTCACTGGAATCCTAGGCAAAGACCAAACCCTAGGCAAAAACAAAAGCAAAGTATTTGCTTTGGGCAAATACTAGGTACTTTTGCAAAGAATGTGTGAATCAAGAGGTGGAGATTTTTGGATATTCTTTTAGCATTTACTTCATTCTCCCCCTCAAAGTTTTGAAAATTTGTGAAAAACCCTATAGATTCCCAAGAAAGGTATTAACATCACACCCTAGGGAACAAATCCTCTTTGCTCATATGGAAACGATCTCCTCCTGATCTTTTTATTTACTGAAACCTAATAAGGCTACATAAATCTGAGGCTGCTCTTTGTAAAGTGGCTGATTTTAATCCATTTGGCTGCAGAGCACAACCTAAAGTGTTTTGATGGCTCACAGTGAGAATGTTTTAACTGAGTTCTTACAGAATACAAACCATATAATAGGTACTATCAGTTCATCAAGTAGTTGCTGATACAGTCATGTTCTTGTTGTTGTTATCATTACTGTTGGTTTTTGGTGCACACCATGGATGAGTTCTATATACAAACTATAATTCTTTACTCCTGGACATTTAAAAGAATAATGTTTAGAGTGATGGAGTTTGGACTCTAGTTTAGGCTGCAGAGGGTCAAAATTCAGTTCTGCCACTTACTAGCTTTTGACTAGACACAAGTCACTTGTATTTTCTAAGAATCCCTTTCCCCATACATAAAATAGAGATTATAACAGGATGGTTGGGAAGATTAAATACTATGGTTTGTATTAAATATTTAGTCCAGTGCAAGGTACAGAGTAATCAGAAATTAATCAAACTATTGTTTTGTTATTAAATATAAAGTCATTTCCCCCCACTTAACTTACCTTTACATAATTAATTAATGCACAACATCAAAAGTGAGAATTCAACGACAAGGTTATCTCCATTTTTCTTGGGATCCAGACATCACCATCTAAATAGAGTTTATTTTGGTTATTATTGTTATTTTTAAAATACATTTTATTTATTTATTTGACAGAGAGAGAGAGTGTGTGAGCACAAGCAGGGGGAGGGGGAGAGGGAGAGAGACAAACTCTCCGATCAGCAGAGAACAGGATGCCAGGCTGAATCCCAGGACTCTGGGATCATGACCTGAGCCAAAGGCAGATATTTAACCCACTGAACCACCCAGGCGTCCCAATTTTGGTTGTTATTGTTAAGCGGTATGTCGTTACTTGAAAACTATTCAACTTGACTTAGAAATACATTTAATTCTCATTTAACTTTTATTCCAGATTCAGGCATATATGTTTCATTTAAAGTGCACAGCTAGACAAGGATTACTTTTGGTAGATTTTAAGAAGAATTTCTCATAAAGAAAGAGCAAAATAATGGCTGAACATCTGGTAAAATTCTAAGCCTACAAACACATAATTTAAACTTTTTTTTCCCTACAGGGAACTATAAAATTGCCACACACTCTCAATCCTCCCATTTCTCATGCATAATGTATCAGTAACTTTCTTAAAATCTATTCCATTAAGGACAGAGTAAGTGAATAATAAAGCACATAATGGAGTTTAAAAAAAAAGGAAAAAAAAAACCAACAAAAAACCACTAGGCTTTTCTTTTTCATTAGGATTCCCATCCCCACCCCAAACAAGTTCACCCTCTTATGCTTCTAGAAAATCATGAAGACATGGGTTAAGATTTGGGGATCACATATCCTTAGCCCTGTTTGGATAATAAAACATAATAAGGAATTGTGGGTGAGGAATATATAATCTATAAAGAAGTCCTTCTAGAAGCAGGAGGATTCCAAGAATTATAACCTGTAAGACCCTGGTTTGTGGATTGCATTCAGTAGGGAAAGTCTAAATAAAATCAATATAAAATGTTCTTTGAGGGGCGCCTGGGTGGCTCAGTGGGTTAAAGCCTCTGCCTTTGGCTTGGGTCCTGGTCTCAGTGTCCTGGGATCAAGCGCCCCTCCTCCCCCATTGGCATCGGCCTCTCTGCTCAGCAGGGAGACTGCTTCCTCCTCTCTCTGCCTGCCTCTCTGCCTACTTGTAATCTGATCTCTCTCTCTCTCTCTCTGTGTCAAATAAATAAATAAATAAATAAATAAATAAATAAATAAATAAAACGCTCTTTGAGAATTTTATTATTTTGACTAATTTCTCGTTTTTATCATTTGTTTATGTGAATCAATAAAGTTTTACTTTCAAACTCAGCACTGTGAGTGGTCGTGGTGCAGATGCATCTGGCATAAGGATGGTAGAAGCAGGGTGCTTCTTCATTGAAAGATGGAGATCAGCTGTGTGTTGGTATCAGGAATCCAGTACCAATAACCAAAATTTACTTTTCCCCTTCCTGCCTCCTTCCTATCTTCCAGTTCTGCTTTAACCCTTTTGTTTCCAACCCCCTCTGGGACCTACACGTCATCCGCCTTCACTTTTGCCTCTGTGGTATAGATTCTCTAACCCAGGCACAGTCCTTTTGCTAGATCTATAAATGTACTAACATCTCTCACATTTCTTCTCTTTGCCTTCTGCTCAACTACCTTCATCATTCTCTTCCATTTTGATTTAAATACCTTTGTAAAGTAGTACATAAACTCTGCCTCCACTTTACTTCTCATTTATACCTCACACCATTAGAATGTAATATCTTTTCTCATATTCTTTCTGAAATTGTTCTCTCAGAGGTCACTAAGATAGCCTAAATATAATCATTAGTTAACTCGTTATAATATGGTTAGTAGGCGCATTCATCTCAGTGGCCAATTGTGAACTACTTGAGTCCAGGAACTGTGCCTTTTCTTAGTTTTGCAGCTCAGACACCTAAAACAGTATTTGGTAAGTGATAAACACTTAATAAATATTTATTGAATTAAATATTCAGACTTCTTGGTAAAAAAATTTTTGACACTTTGGAAAGAAATACAAAACTGAAATGATCTTTTTAAAATCCTCAACGGGTCCTGTGGAGTAAGTACCATTATCTCCATTAGTTATGGAGTGAAGAAACTTATTAAGAATAAGTTAATATTTCTTGAGTGCATTTTTGCAGGCATTACATTTTGGGTTTAACATGCACTGTTTCATTTATCCTCTGAACAATCCCAGGTATTCAGAATTATGATTTTCATTTTTAACATTAGAAACTTAAGACACAGTTTAATGTGCTTAAGATTGTACAAGTTGTGAGCAGTCACAGTAAGGTTCAAGCCCACATTTGACTGATTCTAAAGTTGGGGTTCTTTCTACTCTTTTTTCAACATGTTTGATATCGTATGTCAGCAGCCTTCCAACTTGGGTATGAGTACTCCTGGGGCCTCCAAAGACTTTCTAAGGGATTCACTGGCATAGAGAGTTCTAGGTTCTCAGTTTCTAGTCAGGGTGTTATATGGGTTCTACTTTCTACCTTTCACATCTACTATTCTTCCACTTTAAAAAGAAAGATATCCTAATCCCTAATGTTGCCATGGAAGATTGTCCCAGGGAATTAAAGAAAAAAAAAAAAAAAAGAAACTTCATGGTGATTAAAAAATAGTTCAAAATATCAGTGTCTGGAAGTGTTCTTTACCAGGGTACCATTTGTATCTCAGTTATATATTTTTCATGGAAGAGGATTAAAAAATTTCAAATTTAATTCTGATGAACCAGTGTTAAATCTATAAGTAAAAGAAAAACTAGTTAAATTAATTTATAAAAGTTAAAATTTGTAATGTAAAATAATATTCTATATTTTCTTCAATATTTTTCCCACTTGTAGGTGGAACTGTTTCTTTACCATTTTTTCTTAATGTGGGCAAAATTCTTCTGTCTCTCTTCAGCACTTTTCTTGTTTATTCATACTACATTTTGATTAATTTAATACAGTGTGTGCCGTATAAGCCTCAGTAACAGTGACTTCAGTAAGCCACACTCTGAAGTGGTTGAATACTTTTTCTTTTTGCTATTTTCACAAAGTCCTTACCCATTCTAGCACCAAGTAATATCTATTCATAAGTGTATCAACCAGTTGGAAAAAAGCTCCATCCACATTACTAAACAATGTATTCCTCAGAATATACTTTTATTGTAATAACTATCAACATTTGGATTATATTTATATTGTTTCGGTCAATTATGTACAAATATTATTTGAAGAAACTGTTTTAATGCTTAGACCCTAGAGTGACAGAAACTTAAATAGGAAGCATTCAAATGTATTTATATATATTTGATATAGCAAAGTACATTAGGGTGATTTTAAGGATAACAATATATCAAAATAGGACATATGTATGTAGGGGAAATAGAATGGAAATACAAATTCAAAGAGAAAAGGGAAGAAGTCAAACAGCAACGAAATAATTTGCTCTTGTATTTTATTTATTTATTTATTTATTTATTTATTTATTTATTTATTTATTTTGGAGAAAGGGAGAGAAAGAGTACATGAACGAGCTGGGGGGAGGTTGAACAAAGGGAGCTAGAGAGGCAGAAAATCTCACACTGATTCCACACTGAGCAGAGCCTGACACAGGGCTCGATCTCATAACCCTGAGATCATGACTGGAGCCAAAACCAAGACACAATCCACCAAGCAGCCCAGACACCCCTGCTCATGTCTTTTAAAAATGAATAAAGATTGGTATTAAAACACTACAGTATATGTTACACTGGATAAATTAAAGTGATGAAGTTTTATTTTCAAATCTCTAACTTAAACTGCATCAGAAATCACCACATTTATAACTACTTAAACTTTGGAAACTTTGTTCACTTATAAATGTTCCAGGGGGTAGAAGTGTTTTCAGAATTCCTTTAGGAGACATGCGAGCCAAAATTTTGAAGACAACTTTTAAAAGTTATAGGATGTGGTAGGGAGTGCCCTAAATATACACAGAAGACTCCAAAGTCCCTGGCAGCTGCTACCTTCCCAGAGGACTCACTAATCCTGTGAATTTGGGGAAGTTCCTTAATTTTTCTGGGTCTCCCTTTCCTCACCTACAAAGCGGGTATAATCACATCCACCATACAGGTGGTTAGAAGAAGAAGGGAGTTTATGTAATGCAGTTAACACAGCCTTGGCTCACAGAAACCTCTCGATAAAAAACGATAGCTAGTATTTTTTATGGATATTATTGTTATTGTTATGTTTTAATGACCAGGCACTAATGGCCCTGATATCAATTTGCCATGGATTTGCCAGCACTTAGGAAGGGTGGATCTGCGTCAACTCTCATATCCAAATTCCTTCACTTAGTGAGGGCACAAATGTTCACATTTTGCTTTAGTGTGAATCTGTTTCTTGTTTAAAAATTTTCTGGCCTTTCCTGTAACTGCCTCTGCAGGGCTCTTCCTTCCCTTCCCCAAATATTGGCCCCAGGCCCACTCAAAGATTTCTCTCTTCGCTTTTGTCCAAAACTGCTAGTCTCAGCATGAACTCCTCTACCTTGCTGACTTCCTTCACTTGTCCCCACGCCCTGTCTTGCTGCCCACCGACACAATTTAGCCTTCTTCCAACTCTCCCCGGAGGCTATTAGAGTCCCCATTCCATCTTAAGCAAACTCCTAATTCTTCTGGAGAAACTATGCAAAATTATTTTGAGATTAGATGTTATGCATCATATCATTTTAATTAGTTAACTGTTAAAATTATCAAAAGGAAATGCTGATAGGTCGAGTTTAAGTTGTTTCCCAACGAAAATGCATTATGTCAGTGAAACAGCAGGAAACCAGAAGAGGCTATTGTGCACTGAATTAACTTTCTCGGCCACTTTAGTTGTGAACTACATATTACACTTAGTCATGTGGTAAAGCAATAATGTCCAGAAATATGCTAAGGAATTGATTAAGAAGGAATCTTGAATTTCTAAGATGAAGGAAATCACAGAAAATAAAGCAATGCCCTTCTTTTGCAGCTTTATTAATACCTATTTGAAAATAAATGTATGCTACTTTTTAAGTCCACAAGGACAGTTGCAAAATATTATCAAAGAAATAGAGGAGATAGCAACGTCAGAAACATGAGATAAGAATTCTTTTTTTTTTTTAAGATTTTATTTATTTGTTTGACAGAGAGAGAGAGCACAAGCAGGCAGAGAGGCAGGCAGAGAGAGAGGAGGAAGCAGGCTCCCTGCTGAGCAGAGAGCCCGATGCAGGGCTCGATCCCAGGACCCTGAGATCATGACCTGAGCTGAAGGCAGAGGCTTTAACCCACTGAGACACCCAGGTGCCCTGAGATAAGAATTGTTACCATCAAACATAAATTTAAGCATCTTCCACGTGGCAGTTTGACATGTAAATCTTTCCTCTCCAGCCCTTGACCACTTATATTAATATTTAATATATAGAAATTGGGTCTCTTGGGTGTCTCAGTTGGTTAAGCATCTGGGTCTTTGTTTGGGCTCAGGTCATGATCTCAGCGTTGTGAGATCGAGCCCTTTATCAGAATCTGTGCTCAGTGTAGAGTCTGCTTGAGATTCTCTCTCTCCCTCTTCTTCTGCCCGCCTCTTGACTCACACATGCGTGCTCTCTCTCTCTCAAATAAATAAATTTTTAAAAAATATTTCATATATGAAGATAAATACACATACCATAGTGTAGATTATAAAGCATAATAATAATGATAATGATAACAATACACTGAATCTACCACCTACTTTAAATGATAGAGTATTATTAATTCTGTTTTAGGTCCCTGTGCTCCACACGAACTTTGCTACATTTTCCACCTTATTTATTGCCACTCTTCATTTGCTTGAGGCACAAATGAGTTGTGTAGATTCATCCAAATGCTTCTACGCATCCTATGTTTTTTTAAATGTCTTCTCTTTCTTATTCTTTATCTGTTGAAATTGATCCCATTCATCAAGGGCCACATCAAATCCCAGCTCTTCCACTGCAACAGTATCCCATCCCCCAGTTGCTCAAAGCAGTAGTCCTTCCCTTTAGCAAATGTAAAACTTATGTCTGTACCATTTACCTGCTACTCCCCTTCCTAAAATAGTAGCTTATCTTAGCTCATCGTTGGGTGCTTTCTGTTCATTTGTTCAATAACTCATGGAGAACCCACCAGGTCTGGCGTTGTTCGAGGCAGCGAGGCAAGAAAGACCTGAGCCCCACTCCTTAAAGGCTTCGTCTCAAACACTCCTCCCAGTCATCTGTGTGCTAACACTGGTGTTATCCACAGCTTCCAAATGAGGACATTGTGGCTTGGAGAGGCTAAGCAACATGCTTCAGGTCACATGGTAAGTAAATGAGTGGAGACACAGAGATTGACTTCAGAGCCGGAGCACTGCTAATCTGTCGTCCCGTTGCCAAACGAGATAATATTCACCGCCACAGTGACCCCACTGGCTGAATAGAGAGTCATGCGCTTAGTACACACTGGTGTCCCTAGGTCTACAGAGAGTTCCTAAGCCTGGTAGGTACAATCTGTTCTTGGTCAGAGTTCTCTTGAATCCTTTTTTTTTTTTTCCTGACAGGCAGTACTTTTCTTCCCATTTTGCTAGTTCCAATCTTTTGTTGAATGACTGCTTTAAAACTCTCACATTTTCTTTGATCCCTGTGGTCTAAATGGCTGCATTTTATAGACTCAGAGGCATTTAATGTCTGTTAAGGAAAATGGGAATAATCTCCAAATCCCTATTGCCTTTCCCAAATTATTTACAGATTTCAGTTACTAACTGAACAGAAGGCCTTCATTCAAATATGAATAAAGGGAGCAATATGGCACTTACTCAACATTTCACTTTTTCTTCTTGGTTCTTTTTATTTCCTAGCTGTTCAGAGTCCTTTCTCTTACATCCAGACCGTGCCAGCCTTACCAGTCTTGGCAGAGAAGGGATGTCTGTCCCAAGACGAATACTGAGCGCTCTCCTGTCATGTGTTTTAAATATACCTACCCTAAGCTCTGTTTCCTGGGATATTGGCCTTTCCATACTCAATTAATGGTGTTAGAGGGTTCAGGCATTTTCTTTTTGAGATACATCTGTACATTAAAACCTGTTACGTTTATAGCTTAATTCTGATTATAAGAATAATACATATTAACTAAAGAAAGTTTGGAAAATCGGGGAGTATAATTTCCTTACATCTTATCTTTCTGCTTATTTTATTTTTATCAAATTGAGATCCAAATTGTATAGTGTTAAACTTAATATTTTCTACTTAATATTTTTATTAAACCTGCTCAGCAGGGAGCCTGCTTCCTCCTTTCTCCTCTCTCTCTGCCTGCCTCTCTGCCTACTTGTAATCTCTCTCTCTATCAAAATGAATAAATAAAATCTTTAAAAAATAAAATAAAATAAACATGTTAAAATAATAAAAAAGGAAAAATCCTGTAAGAAAATATTAATAAGAATGGCCCTGTAAAATTAAAATTCTTCAAATAGAAAAAATATTATATAAAAACAAGTAAATATTAGAAAACGTCTGAAATCTATGATAGATAAAAGAATTGTAAACCAAATAGATAAAGAGCTCCCACAAATAGAGATGAACTACCTGATTAAAAACCATCACAGAACATAAGCAATCAATTCATAATCAAACAACACTCTAACAACATTACATATTTTCAGTCTTTTAAATCACTGTGTATCAGTTAGGCTAAAAAAAGATGCATTATTATTTCATTTGGAATTCTCTAATAATTAGTATTAATTCACTTTCAATATAACCTTTACAGAAAGGGTTGCAGTAATGATTGGAATTTCAGAGTAACTTCAGAGATACTGTGTTTTCGTAATGATTTTCAATTATACCATGTGAGTAGCTTATGCTCCCTCCTAGTCTACAAGTTTCTTGATGTCGGGAACCATTTCTTTTTGTCTTCAGCATCTGGTTCAGAGCATGGGGATAATATATGTCCAATGCATATTTTTGAAAGAAAGCCTAATGTCATCAAGGCTTTTAGAATCTCTTTTTATTAGAATTATATCAATAAAAGTGTGCATTTTCTGAAATTATTATGTAATGGTGTCACCATGGAAATAGTTTCTGTTTTACTCTTTGCTCAAGGGAATTTAATATCTCATCTTCAGCTTATGAGATAGGGGTGGGATTAGCAATATATGGGACTAAGGCACAGTCAACATGATGCTGCTTAAATTCATCAGATTAAATTTTTTGCCGAGTCATTATAAGTGATCTGTAAAAGGAGATCTGGCAAGAAGAGAATTATAAAATAAGGCAGAGTAAGAAAAGAATGGTGGAAAGAGGGAGAATGACCAGAACTTAATTTAAAAGTGGGGGGAAATTTAGCAAACTAAGCAAAAGGAAAGAACTAACACCGAGAAAGTGTAACTAATGAGTTGTACGGTTTTGGCATCTATTCTGTTTTATGGACTCATTGAGCACATTCATGTCTCTTTGGGCCCAGATCCTGAGGTCACAGCTGTTCTTAGAAGCCACGTGGGTGGGAGCGGGGAGAGTACTCAAATATGACAGTGTTGGCTGACCTGTTGCTACCTCTGTGTCAAAGGTCATGGCTAGCGCTGAGGTGCTACCATTATGCTGTGGCAGCTTCCTAGGAAATTTGTGATGAGATTTTTAAGATGATTGGGACAACAAAGCATAACTCCTCACTCCATTAAGTGTGGGCTGCACAAAGGGACGTCTTTTCAAAACAATATAAAGAGGGAGAAGAGGAGTAACTTTACAGAGGAGTAACTTTACAGTGGAGAAATTTGACAGACTATCTCAGCTCTGTAATTAAGGTTAACATTAAAGGTGGCAAGTCATGTCGTTAGTATATACCCTTGATATGATATGGTAAAAATTGCACTTTACCTCTTTGTTCTTCCTCCTAATCTTAGTCCAACCATGGGGAAAAAATCTCAATTGAAGGACTCTCTAAAAATACCTGACTAGTACCTCCTCAAAATGGTCAAGGTCCTCAAAAACAAGGAAACAGGTAGTGGGATCTCCCACCCATTGGAGACTGGCAGTCTTGCGGCTGAAACAGAGGGCTACCTGGGCATTGTTAAAAATCAAATTTTGAAAAATAGAAAAAAAAAAATTTTAAAACAAAAAATCAAACTTTGAGTCACTCCTAATAATAGGAAATTGCTGGCAATTTCAGAGTTGTGTTTGCCTTTTTTTGATAATACGATCTGATCTTTTTATTTGTCCATAGAAGATGTCTTTAAATAGCACAAGTGTTGTCAGTAACACTTTTTATTTTCTAGTAAAATTGTATTTTCTGGTGCTCTATAATTCTGGAAGACAATACCATTTTTACTTAAGCTGGCAATTTTTTTCTTAATAAATAAAGAACAATAGAAGTCTAATTTTCTTAGCGTATGTTTTCTGTTAGTAAATATTAAATCCAATGTAGTCAACAATTTTTTTAAAGAAAGAAAACTTCTCAAACATGTTCTTCCTCTGTACTAAAAGCACTCCCCAATGAAAACTTGCAAAGTTTTCTTTTCATGCTGCAATGTTATGTGGAGGAGCCATTAATCAGGCTATGTTGATTTAGTTACATGCACTGGCCACAGTGTAATTTATCACTACAAGCCTGTGCTGTGGTCCCCCTTTCCTGTTGTTTCCTGGATGTTTCCTTGCCTATGTCAGCATAGTGATTGATTTTTTTTACTTTCTCTAGTGTAAAAGTAGTAGACACATGTTTTTGTTGTGTATGCTTTGGTATTTTATGGACCATATTGAGAATGAATATAAAACTAACAATTGAAGAAAGCATTGTTTTCATAAAAATGTTAAGAAATCTGATTTCTATTCTATTCTATTATTCTGATAATAGTTTGTGATATAAACTATTAATATGTCATAATTATCCTTGAAATTAAAGTCACCATTTAGAAAGCCAAATCACCGTTTCTATACTTTTGCTATGTGTGCGTTTAACATAGAAGATATATTAGATACAGATTTATCCCATTGGTTGTATTAATTGACCCAAAGCACATATACCTGTAGTTAATAATCTTTATCTTCTGGGATTTCTATTTTAAGATAGAAAAATTCTATTTTTAAGTTCTATTTTAAAATTCTGGAACTCATTTTAAATTTGGTAAGATATGTTGTTGGAACTAAAACTAAAATCAATGCAATCTGATCAAAACATATAATAAATAGTGTATTTAAATAAAACAATGCAACAAAAGCAGTTAGAAAAACTCCTCTATATGATCTTGTCACAGAAAAATAATAAAAAGTTTTAAAAGTACATAGTGGTGGTATTTTCTAGACAATAGAAAGAGCAGACACGAAGCTAAAAAATACAGACAGTATTTGCCCATCGTATTAAGTAATCAGCATACTGATACGCCATTAAGCACAGGCTTCCAAGATCTCTAGGACTGGAAAGAAACCCCAAGGTCAATTGCCGTGTCAACTCGTGCAGGGCTTTAAACTCGTGCAGGGCTTTAAGACATGGTCATCCAGTTTTTGCTTGAACTCTTCCCGTGAAAAAGTTGGTTACTTGCTTAAGGCAGTTCTTTCATCTTGAACAACACATGATGGATGGAAATTCATTATGTCAAATAAAAATCTATCTTCTTGCAATTTCCATCAGTTTTTCCTGATTCTGCCTCAAGTGACTAAATCTCACAGCCACAACACAGTGAGGCTCCCATGGTTTAATGCACAAATTGTGGGGTGTTTGTTTCTCTTTTCTTTCTTTCTTGAAGCATCGCTTTGATTACATCATTCCCCGGTACGAACATTTCCAATGGCTGCCCCACTGCCAACAGAATGAAATCCAACTTCTTTGATTTCTCCAAGTGATAGTGACCAATATTTATCCCAAACATCTGCATTATTTTTTATTGCTCTCTTCACTGAGGCATTTATCTCTTTCTCCCTTGTATGTTAGTTATTTATATATATGTCAGCTTCCTCCTACTCTACTGTGACATCCTTAAGAGTAGGATCTCTGTTTGGTATGATTTTGTATTCCTACAATCTCAATCTTACATGACACCTTGTAGCTCTTCAGTAATAAAAGAATAAATCATGACCTCAAAAAATGGACATGCTCCAGATGGTTTTGATAGAACAGAACACAATAGAACTATCCGTTCTCTTGTCCTTGACACTCAACTTCTATTAATGCAGCCTAAAGTTGTCTCGACTATTTTAACAGCTAAGTTATGTGGCAAGTTCATTCTGACCTTGCAGTCAACTCCAACTGCCAAATCCTTTCACATGAATTGCTGCTAATCCTGTAAGTATGAGGTTAATTTTTTTTTCCAGAAATGTAGAACTTCATGTTTTTAGCTCTTAAATTTCTCCTTGTTTTTTCTGGCTGATGCTGTCAGCCTGTTGAGAATATTTTGAGTCCTAATTCCAACATCTCTCCTATTAACTCTCTTGTCTAGTCTTAAATCATCTAAAACATTAGTAATCATGCCTTCTCTTTCTTCATCCAACTGTTAACCAAATGTTGAACACTTGCCTGGCCAGGGTGGAAGCATGGGCATGCTAGCAGACAGAGATATCCTTCCAGATGGCAGCTTTCTAGTCATCAGCCCTTGTTTGGTAGAGTCAGTCAATCAGATATGACCACATATAATTACTATCACCAGGTTTAAGAATTTTTCACTCTTTCACCAAATATCAGAAGAGATTTTATTAAATGTCTTACAGAAGTCACAGTGCACTCCATAATAAAATGTAGTTTTTTGAATACCTATTAAAGTCCTTGAAAGTAATATATTAACTAATACAATTAGTTATATAATATAGTAATTAGTAATATTATTATATTACTAATATAATTAGTGATATTATTATATTACTAATATAATTAGTAATTATTAAACACCTATTATGTTTGAGGCTCTCTTCTAGACATGGAACACAACTAAACCTTTTTTTAATACTATCAGTACCAGACATTATTTTGATTTTAAAGATAAGAAACAAAGTCTCAGAATGGTAAAATAGTTACCAAAGACTTTGCAGCTGGCAAGTGTCAGGACCAGGCTTCCAATTTAGGATCCAGCTCACGCAATACCAATTCTATCCTTAATTCTTTTCTTTACTTTAGTTCTTACATCCAATCCATCGGCAGCAAGTTTTGCTAGTCCCATCTCCAATATCTATTTCCCAAATTCAATCTTTCCTTTTGCTCCACAATATTCTGGTCCTGGGGGACCATCATTTCTTCCCTGGATCCTATAGTAGTATCCCATCTGATCTTTCTGTTTGCACCCGCCCCTTATAGTCAATTATTTACAGAACAACCAGAAAGATCTTTTAATCCTGAAGTAGATTATGCCATTTCTCCACTTAAATACTGTCCAGTGCTCCCCCCCCTTGCACTAACAAAAATTTTAAATGCATGCTATGGACTATATGCCCTTTAAAAAAATCTGCGTTTGATTATCCCTCAACTATTTGCTACATTGTTTTCCATTTCTCATATTGTGGCCACACTGGGTTTTCTTGACATCCCCTACATATCGCCAAGCTTGCTTCTTCTTCCTAGAAAGTTCTTCCAGTATATCCTTGTATATCTGGTTCTATCTTAGATCAAGGGCTCAGTTCAAATATTCTCTCTTCAGAGAGGAGTTCTTTCCCTCCCACCTAACTTATTTGTCTTTTCCTAGTTCTTTGTTATTTCGATGTGTTCTTTTATTTCTCATGTTTTTAATTAAAATTATTATAATTTATTGATCTCTTTTTTATAAAAACATTTCCCCTCTTATATAGAAGCTCCATGAGGGCAGACTTCTATTGTATTATTCAGTATTATATCCCCCAAACCTAGCTGATAGGAGACTTGGGAAATACTGGTTAAATCAATGAAATAATTCTCAGATTTCATAATAAACTGAAGTAAGAAGTCTTTCTTCTAAAAAGAGCAAACATTTTCCTAGCCATGTATATAGCAACTTAGATTACAAAGAAAGGGAAAAACTGAGTAAGGTGGAATTAAAAAAAAAAAAAGAGCACATGTTATACGAATAACTTAAGAATACAAATGAAAGTAAAACCACATTGAAAAGGAATGTACTTTCACACATTCTGTCAGTATTTTTCAATTTAAGATGTATCATATCTGGCACACAAATTAGAGGAAGTAAGTGCAAGTGACAGTGATGGTATGAGTAGAAGTATAGGCAAAGGTTTCCTGCTTTATTTCCAATAAGAGAACATTTAAAGTCTTTCTTCAATAATTGATGCAAATTTATCTATAAAACTGAGGTTGTATAACTTAATAGGCATTAATATCAGTCATATCTCTCGAGTGATTTTTTTTTTGTTTAAGCTAACTAAGTAAAATCTCTACACTTACAAAATCATGTTCCATAATTTCAGGAATTAAGGAGAAAATTTCTTTTATTATACATCAAAAAGGCTTAAATATATGTAAATATGCATAAATCTTAAATATAATTCTATAGCAAGTAGAATTGCTATAAGCTTCTACACATTACTCAATGTAATATTGCATCTAGGAATTTATGTGTGATAAAATAATTTTATTTTCATTGGAAGGGTTTTAGGGGAAAATTTGAGCACTTTTTTCCAAATAGGTATTTTATTATTCAAAATCAAGCATAACTATGTTTGCCTCCCAACATTTGGTTAGGCTATTGTCTTTTTGGTGGGGGTGAGGGGGAATGTCCTACCCCTTTTGGCAAAACTATATAAATACCCCAAGATCTAATTCAATTGTCATGTTTTCTATGGAGATTATTCTGATTCTCCTCCCAACATATATATAAAGTGATGATTAGTTGTTCCCTCTCTGATATTCCCAGAATCCTTTCTTATATCTCTATTATAGAACTTATACTTAATTTTCATTCTCAAAGGTTTTGTAATCTAATGTGAGATGACAAATACACAGATTGTATTACTCATGTACTCTTCAGGATCCCTAACAGTCTCTGGAACATAGTAGATTTTCAAGATTCTTTCCTTCCTTCCTTCCTTCCTTCCTTCCTTCCTTCCTTCCTTCCTCATATATTTATCCAACAAATACTTATGAAGAGTCTACTATTTACTAGGTACTATTTTTAGTAGTAAAAACATAGGTGTGATTAAGACAAACCCCGCTATATTCTAGTGGAGAGACTAGAAATGTTAAAAAATAATGTCCGCTAGTGATAAGTGTTGAGCATAACAAATAAATAAATAAAATGAGCTAAAGGAGGAAAAAAAAATGAGTTGGACAGATGTTCCTATTTTTAGGGTCAAGGAAAGCTCTCTGAGAAGTTGCCCTTTGCGCTTAAACTTCCACGGCAAGAAGAAACCAATTATATCAACTTCCTGGAGAAAAGTCTTTCAGCCAGAGGACCAATGAGTGAAAAATGCTAATGGGAGAATAAACTTGATTTGTTTTAGGGATAAAAGGAAAATGATGGTTTTTTGTTTTGTTTTTTAAGTAGGCTCCACAGCCAATGTGGGGTTGGAACTCATGACCCTGAGATCAAGAGTTGCATGCTCTGTCAACTGAGCCAGCTAGGCACCCCTGAAGGGATTCTTTTGATATCAGTCAATATAGATTTCTGAGCAAAAAATATCTCTAAGATAAAGTCATTTCACAGTAATGAAGGGTCATTCATCAAGAGGAAATCAACAATCTTAAATGTGTAGACACATAATGGAAAACATTCAAAATAAGGTAAAAAAAATACAACTAAAAGGAGAAAGAGATAAGTCCACAATTGCAGTGGGAAGTTCTAATTCCTCCTTCTCAATAATAAATGAACACATAGACAGAAAACCAGCAAGGTTAGGGAAGATGTGAAAAACACTACTAATTTTACCTAATTGACATAATCCACCCAACAACAGCAGAATACATTTTTTTTCAAGTGCGAGTGGGACATTTACCAAGGTAAACGATAATCTGGACCATGAAAGTGTTAATAAACTCTAAAGGATTCAAGTCATATAAACTATGTTTTCTGACCAGCACTGAATTAAATAAAAAAATCAATAACA
Source organism: Ailurus styani (assembly GCA_002007465.1). Taxonomy (NCBI): domain Eukaryota; kingdom Metazoa; phylum Chordata; class Mammalia; order Carnivora; family Ailuridae; genus Ailurus; species Ailurus styani. The sequence continues at coordinate 4,407,199 of LNAC01000060.1, read as the reverse complement.
AATATATATGGTAAATCCTTAAATATTTAGAAATTAAACAACACATTTCTAAATAATCCATAAATCAAGGAATATATTACAAAGGAAATTGAAAACATTGTGAATTAAATGAAAAATTTTAAGAATATTGTGAGATGTAGCTAAATTAGTGTTTGGGAAGGAACTTTATAGCTTTAAACTTTATAGTAGAGATTAAGGATGATTAAAATCAATGACCTTAGCTTCTTCCTGAAGTAACTAGAAAAATGAGAAAATTCAACCCAAATTAAGCAGAAAGGAGGAGATAAAAAGATACTAGCAGAGATCAAGAAAATAAAATTTAAGAAACAGTAAGACAATCAATAAAAATTAATGAGACAAAATGTGGTTCTCTGAGATCATCAGTAAAACTCATACATCTCAGGCCAAACTGCTCAGGAAAAGAGAGAGAGAGAGAAAAAAGATAACAAAGTACCAATATCAGGAATCAGAGAATGTACATCATTTTAGATCTTACAGACATCAAAAGGTTAGTAAGGCAATATTACTGCCAAGTTTATGACCATAGATGTGACAAAATAAATGAAACAGGAAATTTCCCTAAAAGATAAAAGCTACCAAAGCTGACTCAAATGTATTCTTTGGTTCTGGCTTTATTTTCTTCTATTTCAGAAGGGCATCCATTACAGGGTGATAAGACTGAGTATTTGTGTTTCTCTCTTCTCCCTTTCCTAAAGTGAAATGTAGCTTATATATATATATATATATATATCTCCATACTAAAAGAAAAGAAAAGAAAGAAACCCTAGAAAAAATTTCTGACTAAATGTTCTCAAGTCAGGTACCTAACTTTTGGCAATTACAGTGGCCATTCCTCAGCCACATATTCACTCTTTTGGCCAGCAGGCTACATACTGTGGTTGGCAGACTCTCAGAGCCACAATGAGTAGGGGAGGCATCCCCTGTCCACCCCACCCCACCCCGCCCTACCAAGGGACTGGTGTTATCGAAGGAAAGGGGAGGGACATATTTGGTTGGCAAAACCAACATGTGTTCCAAGATCTGTAATTAAGGAACTTCTGTGGGAAAGTGTAGAAGACTACAAAGACCAAGTTTGAGCAGTATCCATTTGAAATTGAGTGGTTTGTTCAGGAGTCAGACAAAAAGCATCTTGTTTCTCTAGTGAATAGAACTGAAAAAGGAAGCTTACTTCCCTTATCCATTACTGAGGTAGGTGAGGGTGAACCATAATAAAATAAATTTCTGTTTTATTTATCATAGTAAATAACTGGAGATACAAACAAACGCACAAACAAGCAAGCAAACTTACGTGGCCCCCAAGATAGATAAATGACTATAAAGAAATAATGATTTTACTATATATAAGTACAATAATGATTATAGTACTACCGCCCTTATTATTTCTGCCATCTATTAATGCTGGATTGGTTGCCACTGGTTTTTAGTCCTTGATTCATTGCTACTTTCCCTAAATACTATTACTATTTTAACTCTTGGTCACTTTAATAAATATGACAATAATCCTTTCAGCACCTCACCTCATGGATCTGAGCCAGGATTTGATGGATGTGAACTGCAACATCCACTGAAGGTGTTTCCTCAATGTCACTTTAAAAAACTGTCCCGCATTCAGATAGGGGATAAACTGTTCTGCTAACAACCCAATGAAAGCAATGTTGCAATATCCATGAGATGGCTTTCTGTGTTTCTGAGTTCTCAAAAGTTGTGCTTCTTTAAAGATGTTGAGGAATTTCCAACGTAATCTATAGTCCACAAGTCCTAACATAGGAAAAAAAATACACATGCATTTATGTAGCACGAATGGCTTACAAGAAATTTTCATAACAATCTCTTTCTCACAAGAGATGATATGGAGGCAGGTGATTTTGTCTAGAAGAGCTCCTCTCAATCTCAGCACTTTTGACGTTTGGGGCCAGATGATTTTTTTGTTTGGGGAAACTTTCCAGTGCACTGCAGGATGTTTAGAGATTCCCTGGCCTATGCCCAATAGTGGCACACTACTTTCCCATCTGTGATAAGCAAAAATGTGTTGGCCATTCCTAAATATCTTCTGGGGGTTTTAAATCACTTCCAGTTGAGAACCACTGGTCTAGAAGTTGATATAGCAATAACTAAAATGATCTTTATTTATTAGTAGGAACTGAAATGTGTCTTATAAAAATTATTTCCTGAACATGAAAGAAATTTGATGTCCTTAAACATATGGATACAGAGACTGTGTATTTCTTAGCAACAGCCCAGTGATGTAGGTCTCAGAAAATAATGGCATATTTCTATAACCCGAAGGCCAATGCTCCATAACTTTGCTGAAGTCCTGTTTCCAAAAATGTGTGTGTGTGTTGACTAAACAGTAGAATGGCATCTTTAAACAAATTATTTAGAACTTTGCACACTCAACCCAATGACAACTTAGATTCTTCCCAAGAATTAAAAAATGTATTTACTATCTGCAGTGCAGTGCAAAATGAAGAATCACCAGAGAAAATGTAATGACCAAACCTTTCAGCCCAGCCCAAATAAACACTTTTATTTCCTCTCCTTTTCTAAAACAAAGAGAACTCAACCAAAAGTTTATCTTTTCTTTATTTGGAATTCTGTTGTGCTGCTCACATCACACAGAAAAAGTGAAATGTTAGTGAACAAGCATGCCTCAGTTAAGCAACATAAGGCATTTATTACAAATGAATTCTGAATAATTAGTGGAGGAGATCATGAAATGTTCAGAGGGAAAAAAAGGGGCTGAATTTCAAACAGGAGGGGGTCCGAGCTATTAATGGGTAATCTGCACGACTTTTGTTGATCCCCTGGGGCTCCTGTTACAGGTGGTTCATATTTCTAAGCAGTGAAGTATGTGAGATAAATGGAAAATTTCTCCTTAACATTTTCCACTACCCAACCTTAGCATGAAAAGCCCTATACCAGATTAGGCAGCTGGTGTATTATAACTCCTTATTCAGAAACCTATCACCATTCAGTATTCCCACCCTTCGCTGCTCACCAGAGATTTTCCTTTCTACATTTTCCTGGTATAGAATTTCTTTTGGAGAAAGTCTGTAGTTAACTCATAATACAGACGATAAGTAATATTTAGTTTTAAAAAGACTGGAGCACTTGAGTCGATGTTCATATTTATTAGGTCTGAGAAGGGGAATTCATGTTTTAAAAAACGTTTCATATATTGTACGTATGAAATGGCTCTAACCTCTACCAATAGTTGCAGGAAAGATGAATTAGAAAAATATAGGTTACTTTTCTTATATATATCATTTGAGTTTAAAAAGCATCGAAAAAGTATGTAGTGAAATGAGTCTTTAATTTTATCCAAAAAATGTAAAAAAATTATTTAGATGAGATAAATGTGCAAATACACAGAGAACAGGAAACTAAAAACAAACCCAAATAAGTGCGTGGTGCTTTGCCTGACCCTGAACTAAGGAAAGAAAATATTACACTGACACTTTTATTTTTCATATTTAAATTATTCTTATTTTTATTCCTGTGAGCCCCTGCCATAGTCTCTGTCTCTAGTAAAGTTGGTCTTCTTATTCCATTAAAATGCCAGCTTTCTCTCCCCGTGCCTTCCTACTTTTCCTTTCCAGAGGCATTCCACTCACCCATTGCAACTTGTCCTATACAACTCTCCTGATATTAATTAATCAAAAGCTATTTCTGTGAGTTTCTAAATATATTTAGATCTACAGCTTTGCTCAGTTCTCTGCAGTTTTTAATGAGGTACAACCCTGGCCTTAGGCCTGGAATCATCAGAGGAGACCTCAAGGAGGTGGGATGCAAATTGGACTTCAAAGATATGTGGGATATTTCATAGGAAAGGAAGACTATAAAAGGCATTAATGTGTCTGTTTCTTATGTTGTTTGTCCTCTCCTCCCACCTTGTATTGGTAACATCAATATTGAACCTTTCATGCTTTTCATTAAAAACTTGGAAAGTGCAGGGGCATCTGGGTGGCTCAGTCGGTTAAGCGTCCTACTCCTGATTTGGGCTCAGGTCATGATCTCAGGATCGTGAAATCGAGCCCCATCTCAGGCTCCATGCTCAGCACAGAGTCTGTTTGTCCCTCTTCCTCTGCTCCCCCCAATCCCCGTTCCCTTTCTCTTTCTCTCTCTCGCAAATAAATAATGAATAAAATTTTTAAAAAACTTGGGAAATGCAGTCAGGGCTTTCTAAGTGCTGTTAATATATGATTGTTGTAGCAATTTGTGAATTATTACCTCCACTGCCAATCTCTTTCCTTCTAATGATTCATTCTCCATTGCTACCAAAATTCTTTTGCTGGTATGCAGATTATATTATATCACTCCTCTACCTTAAAGATTTTATTGGCTCTCCTTTGCCTATAGCACAAAGTCCAAACTCCTTATCATGGAATGTTATTAAGTTTGATCATGATTTAACCCCACTCTCTCTTACAGTCAGTCACATTTTCTGCATCTCCCCCTGCTTTTTCTCTGCACTCAAGGACCCAGATACTTGCAGGTCCTCAAATACATCCCGATAAGGCATACCTCAGATATATTGCAGGTTTGGTTCCAGACCACTGCAACAAAGTGAGCATCACAAGAAAGCTAGTCAAATGGATTTTTTGATTTCTCAGTACACGTAAAAGTTATGGTTATACTATATTGTAGTCTATTAAGTTTGCAATAGCAGTATGTCTAAAAAAAATAATGTACATACCTTAATAAAAAAACACGTTATTGCTAAAGAATTCTAACCATCATCTGAGCTTTCAGTGAGTTACCATTACTGATCAAAGATCACCGTAACAAATGTAATAACAATGAAAAAGTTTGAACTAGTCAACAAACCTTGAATTCATAAGAAACACAATATCTGCAAAGTGCAGTGAAGTGAAACAATAAAATGAGGTATGTCTGTATTTCCTATATCTTTTTAATAATATCAAATGCTGTTCTAAGTACCACATGCAGATCAAGTCATTTAATCCCCAAGCAACTCTTTGAAGTAAATACTGTTTTTTCTATTTTGTAGAAATGAGAGAACCAAGGCTGAGTACTGAGTACCTAATATATGTTCACTCAGTGTGTGTCAAGCAAGAGCCAGAATTTGAACCCAGCCATTCTAGTCCCAGAGTTACTATTTTTTCCTCTTCTTTCTACCCATGTTTGCCTGACACAGTTCAATTCATTCTTAAGGTCTAACTTTTAGTTTCATTGTTTTCTTAAATTTTATTTGACACCCCTACCTACCCCAGACTGAGTTAATTATTATTCTCTGGGCCACTACTGTTCCTTAAATATTGTTCAAAAATACAGTTATAAGACTATAATACATATATTACAATTAATATTTACATGATTCCTCCTAATTCAGATTGGGTTTGAAATCTTATGATTTTTTTTAACTCAGTGTGAAGCACTGTGTTTTACTTGTGAATAAATGAATGAATCAATAGTTAAATGAACACCTTTTTTTAAAAAAGTTTGTTTACTTAAGCAATCTCTACCTCCAACATGGCGCTAATCCAACATTAAGAGCTGCATGCTCTACCAACTGAGATAGCCAGGCACCCAGAATAGCTTTTCATTTAGTTAATGGAAGGTACATAGCCCTTTGCTGAATTCAATACCATTATAAACATTCTAAGATAGCTGGGTGATGGAATGAGGAGTAATTTCTTTCTTTCTTTCTTTCTTTCTTTCTTTCTTTCTTTCTTTCTTTCTTTCTTTCTTTCTTTCTTTCTCTCTCTCTCTCTCTTTCTTTCTTTCTCCTTCCTTCCTTCCTTATTTTTCTTATCTGCATGCAATCACACTTTTTCTAAATAAAAAGAAAACATGGATTATTTAGATTAATTTTTAAAATTTGGAGGAGCTAAGACAATAATAATAAGACCTCGCACATATAAACACAATATCCTGAGTTAAGAAAAATGTTCTGTTTCCCCTTAAAAAAGTGACATACCTTCATCAAGATATATAAGATATTAAAATGCACAGTAAAAATACCAAAGTATCTCACTTTATTTTAGAATACATGAAATGTTATGGAAGGGTTATGCCTTTATTTTCTACATTAAGCCATGTAGTCTCGAGTGGACTAAAGTTCAGACTGCATTTCTCAGGTAAAGGTGACGTGGTGGACTTGACCTGGAAAGGTGCTAGCTTTGAGTTATGCAGCTTCCACATTGGTTCCCCGTTTCATCTTGCCCACTACGGGTGATTTTAGAATAAATAGTTTCTGGCTTAGACTGTATACAGCTTCATAGATCAAAGGCAACCCTTTTGAACTGCATCCAGAAACACCCGGGTAGCCAGTGCGAGCCGTGGTGCATGGATGTTAATACGATCCATCTGGCTGAGACCCTTAAGCAAGCAAGCCGCTGCTGTATTTTATTTTATAACAGTAGAAATGATCCAGGGGCTTTCACAATAGGCTCCGCTCTATCACACTCTTGTAATAGGCTGGAAAACACAAAAATTTTGGGTGAGACATTCTGCATAGAAAGGGAAGTTGTAAATCAGTGAAAAAAGAGACAGTATGGGTTTTCGTTATTGTATTGATTTGCAGGTATCACAGGATTTAACTTTAAGCAGCGTGATGCATGCTAGATATGTGTTAATGCACCAAGAATGGTTCACAGTGAAAGGAAGAAACTGCATTTTTTTTCTTGAGCTTCATTTTTGACATTTGGTATATTAAAGGCAAACAATATGTTCCAGAGGTAGTTGATACCACAGAAATTTAGTCGCACAGTTTAAATATTATGGCATTTCTAAGCTAATATAAAATAAATTATTACTCTTTTAGTAGATACTGCCAGCACACTTTATGGGTGTTCAGATATCAATTAAAAATAAAATGCAACCTATTTTAGGATTCTAGTTCCTCACCACCTAATATATTGTTTTCATCAAAACAGAAGTGTCAAGTTTTTCTAAGCTAAAGCAGGGTATTTTTAAATGGGAAAGGCAATATGTAAGTAAATACTTTCAAAATACGTTCTTTATTTTTTGGAGAATTTTCTCAAGTAAAAGTTCCTAGAAGGGTATGTGTTATTGGACAGGAGCCTTTCTCTTGATCTGTTGCTTCTGACTAGAATGTCATACCTTCTCTCTTTCTCCTATTAAATTTCTGTTTATTCTTTAAAGCCTCTCTCACCTAAAGGTACCCTCTTCCCGAAACATTCCCTTATTTTTCAAGGTCTAGTTCACCATTTCCTCCACTGAGTTTGTATTCATAATGTGGAAACCCTTACATTCTGATGTCGTTGTGTAGATGTTTGCCTGCTCTCCCAGAGTGCGAGCAGCTTGAAAGCAGTACCTGTCTTCAGACAGATCTGTCTGGGTCAGAGTAGAAGCTCACTTGATAACGGGTTAGTTGTATTTACCTGTATGGAATAAATGTGCCGACCTGCTCTGCTCATCTGTGTTTTTATACAAATTCCTATGATTTTTCAGAGCTGAATGGTCTGCAGGAAGAACGAGCATTTGTATCATTGGCAGTATGGTTTCACGGTGGTGTTCAGTTGATAAACTTGACCCTAGCACCACGTTGTGCCATTTTTTAACCACGTACATTTCATACGTACATATATGGTTCATATTGAGTATACATGGGAACCCTGCATTTTCATTTCTTTTCTGCCTCTTCTTAGAGCTGTGCATTATAAGCCAGCTACCTGAAGGTAGAAGGACATTTTCTTTTCCAAACAACAAACAAGGAAATTTCCTCCAAGAAAGGGAATTATATTGTCAGCTGGAGAAAAACAAAAAAAGCCAATAAAGTAACAAACACAAATATTGCATGTTCTTCCTAGATAAGGCGCTGTAGAAGCACAGGAGATTAAAAGAAGGTAAGACTTGGTCCTACCCTCAGATGGCTTTTGGTTTACTTTCCAGACAAAAGCCCAGGGTCTTACATAGAAATTCATTCCTGTGGTGGGTGTGGGGGTGGTCTTTTGCTGCAGACTGCTCTCCTACCAGTTCCCCAAGCTGTTCTTTTCAAGGAGTGTTTTAGTACATGCTCTCTCTTCCCTTTGTCATGCAAAAGAACAGGGTTTTCTAGTTCAGAGTCAGGCAGTTAAAATGCAGACAGATTTCCCCTCCCCCACAGAAAAATCTCTGCGTTAGGTTCATATCACATTCCCTAAACAATAAAATGATTATATAGGCTTAGAGATTGAGGAGGGGATTGTTGGGAGGGGGCTATACAGTGATTTTATTCATCCTATCCTGGATTTCACAGGAGTGAAACTTAAAGGGAATAGTGAAGTCAGAACGACTCTAAATCTAAGGCTTTTATTTATCAAATATGAAAGAGACAAAAAGTTCTGTTTAAAGACAAGTGGCTCTGGCTGATAGGTAATCCAAATATCCAATCTAAAGTATGAAAATAATCACCCTTCTGGTTCATTGCAGCTGTCTTGATGTGGTAGCGTCTCCCCCCTCTGTTCCCAATGTCCTCCATTGACTGTGGTGCCCCTAGGATCTGGGAGGGTCAAGGATGCAGGTGGAAGAAGGAACTCATCTTTCTCAGCCATTATATGGTTAATTACATGAAATGTTGTTGTGACAGCCCATGACACATCTATTTTGGGAGTTAGACTTGTTCTTAAATATTTGAACATTTTTATTTAGATTACAGAGAGTTTTATGAATGGAAATGATTAACAACAGCATCTAGGTCCCTGCGTCTGTACCTAGAGGAATCGGAACCAGCTCTTTTGACTGTCACTGATAAAATACTCTGTCTCTTCAGTGGGAGCTTGCAAACACTCTCTGCCAGGTCAGACGCATAGCTCAGAAAGAGTTCCCATACCTTGGTCCTGCCTGAAGGAGGAGTTGACAGGACACAATGGGCTGGATGAATGTGAGGATCCTTCACTCAATAATGTCCTGTACTACTGGGCCCTAAAGAATTTATTCTTAACTAGGAGCTAATCAATTCAATTTAGACTTGGTCTAGAAAAAGAAGGAGGAGAAGGATGATAGTGAGGAGGAGAAGAAGAGAAGAGGAAAAGGGAGGGTAGAGAGGAGAGGAAAAGGAGGAGGATTCTAGAAACTGGCGGTTTGCAACAAGGCCAAACTCAGTGCTCCTCAAGGTGAATTCCCACCCTGTGCGTCCTGGTGACTGTCGAGGTAAGCATCTTAGAGTTATGCTCTAGTAGAAGGCAAGCACAGGCCCAACTTGGAGTCTGGAGTGCCTCTAAATCCTTTGCCATTACCCCCTCATTAGCTGATTAAGGCAAGTCCATTCATCTTCCTGAACCTCGGTTCGTTTTTTTTTTAAACCCACAAAGTGGGATAACTGCAGCATTGGTGAGATGATCAAGTGCTATATTATTTATAACAAAGGTTCACAATCCAAGAAGCATTGACTATGTGTAATTATAATAATAATAACATATAAGGAAGGATTCACACTGATGACTTTCATGTATTTGGTAAAAGTCCTTTGAGGATATGTCTCAACTCCTCAGAAAAATGCAATGACGTGATAATTCCCTTTCTGAGATGTGTGACCTAAGAGACTTGGAGGCATTGTTCAAAAGAAAGAACAACTTTCCTTTGCCTTGAGATTGGGCCCCCAGGATAGAAATATAAAGGTACTTCTCCTAAATTGCAACTGATAGGTACTGGAAAGAGAAATTAATCCCATTTGAGATTTATAGTCCCATAATAACAATATTATGACTGACGGAAGTACCAAAAGTTTTGAAGGTGAAATATCTCTGCTCTGAAATGCTTAGTGATATTTCCATAAAATGGAAAGGATATCAGCTCAAAGAAAAATAACAAAATATCCAAAAGGAATATGTGAAGTATTTCTTGCAGGTGCAATATTCATGACGTTTCCTGTCGTTCATTCAAATATTTCTTATGGAGAAATACTCAGAGAACAATAGATGACAGTGAAGAAAAATCAACGACAATGAGATTCCCAGTCACAGCTGCTTCGCTTTAGTATTGATTGGGAGGAATTTGAGTCTTTATTATTTAAATTTTATAGATTAAGAAAATAGTATAGGAAATTTTTGAAAGGTGAAACTGGTGCTTCTTTCTTGCAGGACTTCTTGAACAAGCCCAAGACCCAGCGATATTCATGCAGTCCGAAAGTGTTATACTCTTTTTTTATACAAATGGATTTAAAATATTATCAATACTCTCATTTCCTATGGATGATACTTTTCCAAAGACATCTTAAGAGCATCCACTAAACTCTTTGGGAATTTTCTCTTGTTCTGAAAAAAAAAAAATTGATCTGGCCCTTTGGAAGCCACAGCAGTCACTCCCTCTATGGTCAGGAGGTCAGAGAGCAGCAGGAACTTGGAAGCTCTCTTCTGTCAGTGTGGACGCAGAGTGAAGCAAGCTAGTCCCACCTGTCTTTGTACCTTTCCTAGGTCTTTTCAGAAAAGGCTTTGGATGATAGTTAATCCAAATATCCAAACTAAAATATGAAAAAAATCCCCCATCTGGTTTATCGCAGCTGTCTTGCTGTTGTTAACATCCGTGCCCTCGGCTCCCCACCTTGCTGCCCACACACTTCATTGAATGTTGCACCCTGGGGATCTTAGTGGGTGAGGGATGCAGGTGGAAGAGAGAGCTCATCTTTCTGGGCCATCTTCTCCCACACCTCCCAGAACTAATACCCAAATTACTCTGGCTGTCTCTCCATCCTGCTCCTCCTGTCTTTATCTACCCAGGGCTCTGGACTTGCCTTGTCTTTCCCACCAAGTGTGACCCAGACCACCTTCCACCCCTCTGTGGTCCCCTGCTTAGTATACAAGAAAGTCAATCATTGCTTTTCAGCAATTATTGAAAAAAATTGACAATTTTTTACAATTGGACAAAGGAAATGTTAGGAAAAAGCTCCTTAAAATGTAGGAATAAATTTTGCTCTGAAGAATTGCAGGCAGTGTGAGAGTTAAGAGAGATAGTGAGTCCTTGAAATGACACTTCTGGGTGCCCATGAAGGCAGGAAGGGCTGCCAGAGCAGGGAATTGGAGGTCGGTGGTGCATGTTGGCTGTTGGATTGTGCATGTTCTGGCCTGTGCCACTTACGCCAATTTTAAAGGGAGCTCTCTCTAGTGTGGGAAAGACTAAAAAATGGGGAAGGAAAAAAAAATCAAATTTAACTTCCTAATTTGTAGTTCCAGGTTACATATGATGTGAGAAGTAGTGGCTGATACAAAGACCTCCCACACAGAGGTGTCATGTTCAGAGACCAACCCTTCAGAGGAACGGGGTATAATGGTCAGAGGTGGTCACAGACCAGCAGCAGCAGCACCAAATGATAAGGTGAGAAATGCAAATTCTTGGGCCTTGCCTCAGACGTTTTGTATCAGAAACTCTGGGGATGAGGCCCAGCAATCTGTGTTTTGATAAGACTTCCAGGTTAGTCTGGTACAGGCTAAAGTATGAGAGCCAGGGATGGAGAGGTAAAGATCTGCACTTTGCATAGGAAGATATGATGAAACTCACAGCTGCACTACAATTTATACCCTAAGTTGTTTTAGAAAGATTTTAAGGTGGCTATCTCATTTTGAATTACTTTAGGTCACAACCCGAATCTCTTTATTTAGCCATACAGTAGACTCATGGTGTCAGATGCAGAGTTGTGAGGAAATGTCAGGTAATATACAGGAAAAGACTATTTGACACTGAGAAGCAATATGAAAATATCAGATAAATATTTCCTCCCTAGTTTCTCTCTTTTCTTCCTTCCTTTCCCCTCTTCTTTCTTCCACTTCCCTCTCTTCCTTCCTTTCTCCATTCTTTCATTCCATATTCCCATTTTCCCTTTCTTCCTTCCTTCTGTGTTTTTGCTATGTAAGTGTGTTACCTATAGTTCCTTGGTTTTAAATTAACCCTAAATGCTCCAAGTACTGAATTAATTTATACTCTGTTAATTATTGTACTTATGAAAAAAATAAAAAAAATTATTTGGTCTTCCAAATATGTTTATTCACCATAACCCTTACCAAAGAATTTTTTTATGAGTCCGAGTGTGAGTCAGAAATATTTGGATTAAATTGCCCTATTATCTTTTAAACAAAGCATGGTTTTTAAATTATGGAAAAAAGTCCTTGGAAAAATAAATTTCAGATTTGGGAAAAAATGTTGGATGTTCCAATTCCAAACACTGCTGAGCTTATATCACTGTTGATATGAAATAGTTGGTGCTTTATTTATTTCAGGATACAAATAATAATGAGAGAATATACATGAATTGCTTTTTTTGATTTATGAAATAGGTAATGTGTGTTTGATACCTTAAAATCTAATGTTATGCCTGACCTAAAAGGAATAGACAGAACACCAATAATAAATGAATCCCAGAAATAATTTATACATATATACGTATATATGTATGTGTGTGCATATATGTATCTCATATATATATATACATATATATGAAACACTACAATTTGACAATTAGTGTTTCATTTCCCAAGTCTTTTCTTTTAGAAGGACACTGTAATATAATGGAAAGAATATGTGGTTTGGAATTTAATAGGCCTGCATTTGAATAGCAGCCATGCTTGTGGGCAGCTAGCTTGTGGGCTAATTATTTTACCTTAATGATCATCAGTTTTCTCATAAATAATAAGATTAGTAATATGACTCTATAAAACTATAGTAAAAATTAAATTAAAAATCTGTGAATTATTGCGGCAGCCCCATATTAATTTATGGTTTCCTTTTATAGTGATGAAAGTCACTCGTCCTCCATGAGTAAATGAAATAGACATAGGTTCAGATACAATCCAGATATGTTTAAGAGCAGGGGAGTCACACATATGAAATACTACATGAAATAATATGAAGTATTAATATTTATAGGCTAGTTTTGATTACTAGTTAATAACATAAATGCTGATAGCAAAATGAAAATGCTGATGAGAAAATTGGGATTTTTGGTCCATAAAAAACCAAGAAATTTACCTCTCTGAATAAATAGTTTAGTAGAGTACAGACATAACTTATGTGCATTTCATGAATGAAGCAGTAATGACCCGTTGGAATATTGCTTGCTCAGTTAGGCTACATTTTAAATTATTGCCTATATAGAAAAGAAAGTATTCAGTTTCAAAAATACATAAAGCAATAAAATCAGTTCTAAGTAAGGCCGTTAAGTTATATTGATGTTGAATGCTTCATTGAGCTGAGTTAAGGAGCTGTATCCAGTCATGTGAAAGAGATTTTCATTTTTAATTGTTAATGAGCAGTTCTAACCATGGCAAAGCAAGCTTACTCCCCGTTTAACTGGCTCATGTCTTGCTTGAGAAATGAAAGTACGAGTCTCTAATCCTATTCCTTATCCCTAGCCTACTGTTAAATTCTCAGCCTTTACCTCTTTCTCCTGAGTTTCCTGCCTCTCTACTTCTCCTGTACTATCTCTACCACTCGAAATCCTTTATATTCCTGAGAGACTCTTCCAAGAAACCTTTTTCTATTATCATCTCACCCCCTTAAGTTGGGCAGAATATCTCTGATCTTTGAATCCCCATTGATTTCATAAATGATGCTTTACTCTATTTTATTTGGTAGCTACTTATGCCTATGCCCTGTGAGCCCTCTAGAGAATCTTTCTTTGGCATCGTCACCTGCAGTTTCTAGAACAGAGTCTAGCATGGTACCTGCCACATGTAAGTGTGCAGAGTTAAATTGTTCTAGCAAAGTTGGGAGGTGTTGTGGGCAATGTGGTATGGCTTGGGATAATTTCTAGAGCAAGAGCCAGATTCAGCCCACATGTTTGACTGAGTAAGCCATTTTGGCTATAAAGATAAAGCCACACATGCAAACAATTTGCTTCATCACAGAACTGTTTCATTTGTTCCATGTATATTTATGCAAAACCTACACTCTTCCTCCCATATTTTATTTTTTTAAAGTTAGGGCCAAATATACACTGGCCTGGGAAATATATCTTTCATATGATTTTGTTTTTTTTCTGGAATGTACACACTGACACTGATACAATACAAAAAAGGCAATTGATAAGATGTAAACCATGAAATGTAACATTTTTAAAATGCTGGAATAGAACAATACCACTTGTAATGTGTACCCTTATCATTATTTTAGTTTTTTTATTTCTATATTCATGACACAGTCCTATAACGAAATATGTACTATAATCATCTAATATTTTTCACAGTGTATACATAGATGTTACTTCATTATAACACAAAGTTAAAAAAGTTTGATGAATAATGGTCTTCTTCATAGAACAAATGTTGATTTGAATTGATTCCAATTTATTATCTGAATAACTAACTTTTTATTGTTTTTAACCATGAAAGTCTAAATAAAATTCTCATCTACTGGGTATAAATTCCTCAAAAACATCATAAGAGAAATTCTGAAATTTGACTCAAGTATGTAATTGAGTGATGTTACTTAACTACACGTGAACGCAAATGAAGAATAAAGAAAAAAATCTTTTGAGTTACTATTTTCATTTTCCCTGGGCAAATACTCAGGAAGAGGATTATTGGGTCACCTGGTATTTCTATTTTTAATTTTTTGAGGAACCTCCACAGTGTTTTCCACAATAGCTGTACTGATTTACATTCTCACCACCAGTGCACAAGTGTTTCTTTCTCTCTATGTCCTCGCCAACACTTGTTATTTCTTGTCTTTTTTACTCTAGCCATTCTGACAGGTGTGAGGTCATATCTCATTGTGGTTTTGATTTACATTTCCCTGTCGATTAGTGACGTTGAACACATTTTCATATATCTGTTGTCCATCATATGTCTTTGGAAAAATGTCTATTCAGGTCCTCTGCTCATTTAAAAAATTTTTTTGTGTTTCTTTTTTTGGTGTTGAGTTGTATAAGTTATTTGTATATTTTGGTACTAACCCCTTATCAGATATATCATTTATCATTTGCCAATATCTTATCTCATTTAGTACATTTTCTTTTTGTTGATGGTTTCCTTTGATGTGGAAAACTTTTTATTTCGAGGTAGTCCAAATAGTTTATTTTTGCTTTCATTTCCCTTACCTTAGGAACAATGTCTAGAACAATGTTGCTATAGCTGATGTCAGAGAAATCACAACCTGTGCTGTCTTCTAGGATTTTTATGGTTTCAGGTCTCACGTTTAGGTCTTTAATCCATTTTGAGTTTATTTCTGTGTATGGTGTTAGAAAGTAGCCCAGTTTTCTAAGTGTCCATCAGCACACAAATGGAGAAGGAAAATATGGTGTGCATATATATATATAAGTGTGTGTGTGTGTATACACATCTATATATGTGTATATATATACACACATATATATAAAACTTCATCATAAAAAAGGATGAGATCATGCCATTTGAGACAAAGTGGATGGATTTAGAGGATATTATGCTAAGTGAAATAAGTGACACAGAAAAAGACAAATACCATATAATTCTTTTCATAAATGGAATATTAAAAATGAATAAACAAAAAGAATTAGAACTGTAAATACAGAGAACAAGCTGGTGGTTGAGGGGGGTGGGTGAAATGGGTAAAGGGAAGTGAGATATACAAGCCTCCAGTTATGGAATGAGTAAGTCATGGGGATGAAGAGCAGAGGATAAGGAATACAGCCAATGATATTGTAACAATGTAATGGGAGAGAGAGTAGCTATATTTGTGGTGAACATAACATAATGTATAAACTTGTCAAAAAATTTGATTTCCTATATCTAGTTAACTCAAAAGTAATGAGACAAATTAGACACCTATTAAACATGATTCTTGTGCTATGGTCCTCCCTCCCTCAATGTATTTCATTTGCTCTACTAACCCTGGGCAGCCGTGGTGCACCAGGGAGTTCTGTCACGGGTCTCTCGGTGTACAGGAAGATAAATGGACAGAGTTGCCCAAAGGACAAAAGAGCAAAACAAATCATGTTGTTTTTATTTGTATAACATAGCTTATAGAATTTGTTTTGTTTTTGTCTTGCTTTTCTCCAAAATTATCAGGAAACACTGAGATAGTCTTTTGTATTTCACTGTTTTGGCAAAGGAAAACCTAGATTCGTAGCAGAGAAAAATGTGATAAAAATTAGCTGATCCTTCATACAATCTCAAATAATTACAAAAGATGAATAAAAATATTTTTATGTATGAATTGAATTTAATAAGTAAAATTACAAACACAGTCTCTTAAAACATCATTTTCCTTTTTCTTTTTTAGTTTTTCTTTTAATTTTCCATTCTTGCTTAGCCTAAATACCAAAGCATTATGCTAATTAACTCCAGGAAGATATTGTGGAGTTTTAGATGAGATGCTCTTTTAAAAAGGTCTAACATAGAGAAAACTCTCTGAACAGTAAAGGGGAGGGTTGTGACCTGATTTTATGTTACTAAAATATGGTTTGTTGCTGAGAGATTTATGAGAACTAACAAGAGATCAAAGATTGCTTCTGAATGTTTGAGGTTCAGTAAACACCAAATTATTACTTTCCAAACAAATTTCTATTTTTAAAAAAAGCCCTTAAGATTAGAAAGTGAAATTTAATCTGTGTTTGAATTATTGTCATTTGTGTCAGCAAAACATTATTTTACAAAGCTAGTTCATGTTCTTGAAGCAATTTGGGTTACAGTATGGGGAAAGGAAAAAAGGACGAAAGGAGAGAAAATGCTGAAATTTTTAAAATAATGTTCAATCTCAGCTTCACAAATGAAACCCGCCCCCCCGAAGTTTGGTACTATTCTTAATGTAATTCCTTTATTAAATAAATGCAAATATGTTAACTACATTTTACACTACCTTATTTCACCAAGTATAAATTTATTAGCTAGGTGAAAAAATTTAAAATGCATACTCCCTTTCTATAAATTGATGATAAAATGCTAAATATTTAGAATAATATAAAGGAATTAGTTTTTTATGTATTTCTTAATTATTTTGGAATCAGTGATAAAGACATATTGACTTGGGATAATAAACTTTAATTTTTGGTGTATTTGAGCTACATTTATGAGTATTATTTTCATTCTTCATTTTTATTTACCAGGTGAACAGCAATGTCTATGCATTTAACAACTGCAGAGATGTGATACTGACCTATCAACATATATAGTTATGTTTTTATACTACTACCTGCAAAATCAAGAACATCAATTTCATGATCTAATTTTTTTTAAAGATTTTATTTATTTATTTATTTGACACAGAGAAAGAGAGATCACAAGTAGGCAGAGAGGCAGGCAGACAGAGAGGAAGAAGCAGGCTCCCCACTGAGCAGAGAGCCCGATGTGGGCCTCGATCCCAGGACCCTGAGATCATGACCTGGGTGAAAGGCAGAGGCTTTAACCCACTGAGCCACCCAGGCGCCCTCATGATCTAATTTTTATAAAAACTTTACTGAAACTAAACAGGACACTGCAGTTAAAAACACTCAAACTAGTCAATGAATCAGTACTTCAGTTAAAGAAAGGCTATTGGATATCTTGATGTGTCATGTTCTGTTTTATAACTGTTCTTGTCGTATAATGTCAGCCACATATATTCTACCTTTCTATTTTAATACACGTCTGGGGTAGAATTTTTTTCTTAATAAGCAAAGATTTCTTTTCTTTTCCTTTATTGACAAGAAGACTGGATAGTTCTTTTGAAATAGCTGTTCTTCAAGTTGCCATTGCCATTTTGGATTTATGGTGCCCAAAGTAAACATATATGATCATTCATATGTGATCTTCATATTTTTACATTTCACTTCTCAAAGTGTTACTAGGACTGCTATCTAATTTGACTCACTCTGTAGGTACAAATCTTAGAATCATTAATTTTCAAGGACCACAGTGAGAGTCAGCTGTAGAGCTGAGATTAGAACTATGGCATGTCTTGGCTCTAGGTCTGGCCCTCAGACCACATTACCTTCCATGTAAATTAAGGAATATGAAAGAGTTTCATGAAAGGTCAGACTGAAACTAATAAAAGCAAGGAAATGCCAATTACATCACTGAGTAATGTAGTACATGTGTCGTAGAACACATACTGTTTCCAGAAAACACTTTGCACATGATAGGCTGCAGCTTTCATCTCAGCCTTTGTTTAAAACCATGTTCTCAATATAATGATTTTGATTAATACTTAAATATTTGGTATTTAAAGAGGTATTTCAAGGTACCAGGTTAAGGTAAGTGGCATGTGAATTATAATAATATTATATTTTGCTAATGAAATATGTACATGAAGAATTGATGGGGAGCCTTTGAACAAAAGTAATGCTTGGGGCTCATTCTTTTATTAATTGAATGAGAATCTTTTGTTAGAAAAATTCTAAGGTGATTCTGAGATTTTGAAAAGATTGGGAACACCTGACTTGCCTCACTAGCTTGTTAAGACTATTGAGTAATATTTATTATTTATATTCAAATCACTAATTGTAGTGTCCAGCTCATAGTAGTTGCTCAGTAAAAGTTCTGTATTGAATTTTATGGTATGTTTGTTGAGAGTACCTGTATTATCTCAATGAAAACTGTAACCAAGTTTCCAGCATACAAGACACAATTACTATACAAATAGGTAGAACTCAAATGAGCATTGACCCTTACAGCACTGTCTGCACCTCAATCATGGCAGTATACTCAATGCTAGAGGGTCCAAACAGTTGGAATTATGGACTTGACCTTTGACTTTTAAAGACTTGTTATCGATTGGGAAGACAGAACAGTGCATTTTGATTAGAGTGAACTTGAATTAACTGAGGATTTGTAGTAATGAAGACAACTATTCATGTTGTTTTCACTAGTTTTTTTTTTTAGGATTTATTTATTTATTTGAGAGAGAGAGGGGGAATGAGCAGAGGGAGGGGCAGAGGGAAAGGGAGAGAGAGAATCTTAAGCAGACACTCCGCTGAGCATGGAAACTGATAAGGGGCTTGATCTCACAACCCTGTCATGACCTAGCCAAAAACAAGAGCTCAATTTCCTGAGCCACCCAAGTGCCCCTGTTTTCACTAGTTTTTTTTTAACCTTTAGATAATGATTCTTTTAAGATTTTAAAATTTATTTTTAATTGCGTTAGTAATATATCCCCATTACAAGTCAAATAATACCAAAAAGCAATTGTATCATTTTCCCTATGTCCAATCTAGTTTCCTCCCCAGATGCATACCCTTCTAGGCACTTCTAGACCCTCTTCAATGGATTTATACATATATGTATGTAATTTTGATTTTGTTTAATTTTTATATAAGTTACAAAATATAGGGTATGTTGTGAAACTTGCTTTTTGCACCATGCCATTGACAGTACAGATGGAGCTACCCTATTCTTTTTAACTTCCACATAGTATTCCATATATGCATAAGCTATAGCTTATTTAATCAGTGCCTTATTGATGAACATTTGTGTTGTTACCATGGATTGTAATGCTTAGGAAAAGATAGCAATGAGGCTGGTCAAAGTGTTAACATATTTTGCATGTAAAAATAGGAACAATGGAAAAAGTTAAATGAAAACATTAAATTAGGTTTAACAATTTTTCTTAAAGTAATATAAAGAAACTCTTCTAATAAAGTTTTATGAGTCCATTATTTTAACTGGCACCAAGCTAATAAAAACAGAACTTTTAAAAGTTCTAGGTCAGAGTGGAGTGACTGATGGCACTTGAGGTCAGTAGTGGCTTTCAGTGAGGAGCTTGCAAACGTATTCCATGTGTTATTTGACTTTGAGGAGAACTGAAGATGGGCCCTTTCGGTTAACTCTGATGTGATGCAGAACAATCTTCACTAAATGACCTTGTCTTTATTTTTGTCATTAACCCACTTTAAGTATTAAGTTTGGATTGTAAAACATGTAAATGGGGGAAAATAGATACAGACTACATAATAGAAGAGAGTTACCAAAATAAGTTTCAACAGAATTTTCCATGACATGAAGTCATACTCAATGTTTTCTTTCAAAGAACAATACATATATTATTTGTTATTTTCTTTGTTTCAAATACTTGTGTGCCAGGAATTTGCAGTAGTGCCTTGAGCTACAAACGAAGCATCTTTTGAAATTCCTGACATTTCAAATTATTCATTTTTTTCTCTCTTCCTCCCCCTGCTTCACAACCTCCCTTTTTCTGCTGCACTTCTTTTATTATCATGATAGAAAACATGAGCACTCTCAGCTCCCAAATTTTAACATGTTCATCTGGTTTTGATCTTCTTGGTATCCCTTCTTTGGGTGAATAGCTGACCCTCTCCCATTCCACATGATTTTGCTAAGATGGCAATCAGAGGACCCCCCTCCCCCTTCCTTCCTCAACCTACACTACAGTGGTTGATGTGTTCTTCAGGCTAGACCAATCACATTTTCAACATGGAAAGATGAAGAGGAAAATGATTGGAGAGATGAAGAAGGAAATGATTGGATCAGAGTCTTCCCATTGCAGCACTCTAAAGAGATGGTCCCTGAGATCTTGAAATTAGATCCAAAGATTCAGTTTCCTAGGTTTCCCAAAGTTTGTTCATCTGTCCCTATGCCTCTGTTATGTCATCAGTATCTTTCTAATAAATCTTGATCTTTATTTAATAGAACCATTTCAGTTGTTTACAAAGAACTCTTTATGATGCATGAGTTTTACATTTTATAGACCAGGGATTGAAAGAAGATTCTCATTTATTTCTCCACTCCCATCCAAAATTTTTAGCATAAGAACTCATCTCATCCTAAAGCAGGAAAAGATGACTGGACTTAATCAGTTAGGACTAAGGAGAGGAGCTACAATGCAACCATATTGAAAATAGAAAAATATATAAAGTGGTTATCCACACCGAGACTTCTTGTTTCCACCCTAGACCACCTAAACCTCCTCCTCTTTCACCATATTCCCAACCCCCACCGCCCGCACACACTGTTTCCCAGCAAATACTATTTAGTGTGTACTTCATGTTCTTGTTTTTTTCTCCCGATTGGCACATATACTCTCTTTCTGTCTATCAAATTTACATCATCTGTGGGTCCTGCAGTCCAGAAAAGATCTTCCTAATGCAACAGGCCATATAATTGTTCCATTTATTTGCATTAACCTGTTAGCATCTTGGTTAACACAGAAGACCAGAGGCAAGTAAAAATTTAAGAGTAAGATGCAAGTGCAAAATCAAGTAAGATAAGAACACATGGAAAGCTAGAGAAATAGAAATTTAAGATTTCTGAGGCCCCATTATACTGTTGTCTTGGTTACATGCTCTGAACTTTTAATTCCATTTGAGTGTCTTGCAAGCCTCTTTTGGCCCCAGTCATTCACTTCTTGGCTGTGGATAGATGGAGCATCATTCTAAGCCCTATATTCTTCTTCCTCAAAGGAGAACAAAAAATATGATGTCAAATGTCAGCAGCTGGTAGACTATGTACAGGGCAGCTGCCGAAGACTCTGCTGCCTTTACTTGAACCCCAACTATCTCCAGCTCATATCAGGGCCTGTGAGAGTATATCAAAGAGCACTTACTCTGCCTTCAAGGAAAGATAGGTTTTCTGTTCTTCCCTTAATGAAAGAGAGATAGGGAGAGAACAGTGTTCCACTTTCCCAACTTTCAGGATGAAGAATATATTGGTTGTTAGGAAATTATTTTCCAGTTTTTAATTCAGTTCAACATAATCCAATATGTCTCCTCATTTTCTTTTGCTCTCCTCATCTCTGGTTAAAAGAGAGTGATTCTAAGCTTCCATTGGCATTGGTATAAATTCCAAAAGCAAAGCGTGAGGAGTTCTCATCCTTCTGGGGGCTATCAGGAGACTTAAATACTCAGTTGTGAACTCAGATGCTGAAGAAGCTGTTCCAACTGAGGTTGGCTCATGTTTGTTCTTACCGTGCTGCCATAGCTATTGGGGACCAGGAGTTTGACTCTGCAACTCTGTGGGTTAGCTTTCTCTGGGCCCCGAGTCTACCTGATCTCACCCTGTCTTCCGTCTTGGCTTCTGACAAATTTGATCTTGTTTGCTTGTCTCTTTTGTGATGCATGATGACTTACATGTGTTAAAGTAGAATATTTATGAATATAAAGCCACCTGGTTTCTCTGAGAATACTGGGAGGAATGCCTCATTTTCCCCCTTGATGGAAGTGCATAGCATAGCCTTTTTTTTTTAAGTTTATTTAGCCATAGTACCGCTACTGTGACAAAACCTATGGGGTATTGTGTACCAGGCTAGCTTGTGCACCTATCTCAAATAACCAATACTAAGAATATAAAGAAAAGTAATTAAAAATTTTTTTAAAAAAGGTCCCGAAAGAACAGAAATCCTCCAAGGAAAGGAAAATGAGATGTAAAATATTAATTCAGCAAGCAGATGCATCTAAAACCTCTCTCAGAGAAGTGGAAAACAGCAAACATCTGGGAGACTTCAGCTGTTGAAGTAAAATTGCAATCTTTGGTTACAGAGACTTAGACTTTTCTAGTCCCTTGCTTGTAAACAGCCAAATAAGTCCATGGAATAACATATAAATAGGAGAATTCATCAAATCCCAAACTAAATATCTCTTGTCAGGATAAAAGACTAACTTTTGGGCAGAGAGTCAGGAAAGTACTAAGTTTCCAAAATCTGAACTTTAGAATACAACTCATAAATCAACCCTCACCTACCTCATCGATCCCCTACCCTACGAGTCTCCTACGTGGGCCCATCCTGCTGCTGTATGAATACACCAGAGCTTCCCATTTGATGCTTTCTCCTGGTATGCTCTCTGTTCAAACATAAACATGACTTTCTCCTTGAGTTCCTTCAGATGTCAGCTAAAATATCACTTCCTCGCCTTCACCTGAAGTATTTTTCTTTATAACACTTAAAATTTCCTAAGTTATGTGTGTTTATCTTCCCTTTCTAGACTTTGTCCCTTTGAGGTGAAGGGCTCTGTTTTGTTCATTGTTAAATTCCCAGAACTGGAGACTGTGCCTGGAACATAGAAAACACATAGTAAAGTTTTTGAGTGATAGAGTGAAAAAAGTGGTTTACACCTAACCTTTGCCCCCCTACATAACAGAAAAATACCAAAAAAAAAAAAAAAAGAGAGAGAGAAATACAGAATGAGCAGTGGAAGTAAAGATGCACCGTCCAGATTTCCCTTTCAGCCGTGAGCCTGTCCAGGATACCCTCAGCTGCAGATGGCCCCCTTGCCAAGGTCATGCCCTTTTGTGTGTGATATACAGGCAATGGCTGATTGAGACGGATGTATAAAGTCATGGCTGTTTCAATACAACACGGGAAAACGGATGAGACATTTCCGTCCCAAAGCTAACCTGAGGAGTTAGCTGGGGCTGCCGGCCCACATCATAGCTGCATTTCTCCCTTGGTCAATCCTATGTCTCCCCGCCGGCTGCATAGGTATTGATTCCGAAGATACTCTGAAAAACACCCCAAACACAAAATCTGCCTCCTGCAAAACCCACAGTGCAACAAGATGGGAAGACGGGAAATATCTCCTGTATACATGTTACTGCCTTATTTCACAAAACTTCATTTCTACCCAAAAATAAATTCCTTCATTTGGCAGATATTTGTGGAGAAACTTGCATGTTCCTAGCACTGTTTTGTGATGATATTGCAAAAAGAACTTGTACTAGTTTCATGAGTTCCAGGAACATTGTATTTTAGTGGGAAGAATAGAAAATAGTAAATAAGTAAACAAAGGAAAAGATGATTTGCAGTGTTGATAAGAGATGTGAGGAAAGTAAAGTAGATACTGAGGGGAGAGTGGTAAGTGAGGAATTGCTTTTACCGGGGTGGTACCAGCAGGGGTCTCTGGGCAAGGACTTAAGTGAGATTGGATGGTGAGGGGAATCAGGCATGCCCAAGGCTTGAGGAGGATCGTTCCACAATGTTCATCATGCGTGGACTACATGCCGAGCACTAGTATAGGTAATGGGCCTACAAAGTCTGGTGCGGTGCAGCCCCTGCCTCTGAAAAGGTCATTTTCTAATTCATAGTCATAAGTAGTTGTAATGTTTTCAGGAAAGGGATTCTGGATATTTATTGCCCTCTTGATCTGACTAATTATTAACTAATTATTCACTGATAACAGCTTTATTGAGGTCTGATACTCCAAGTCTCCTTCTAAACAGTTTTCACTTGCAGAAGCCCCAGTAGGCTAGTATATTATTATTATTATTATTATTATTATTATTAGCCAGTTAAAACCAAGGCACATAGTAAATAATTTCCCCAAATCACAGTTAGCAGGCAGGAGAGACAGAAATAAAACCCCAACAATCTGATGTCAGTTCTAGCACTCTTGATCTTTTATATTATATTGAAATTGTCCCGTACTGTGTTAGTGGATATTCCTTACTATACAGAGTTCAAAACATGCATATATTAAAAAAAATGGATATTTTCATTTTGTAGAAACAAATATTTTCCTATACCAATATTCAGTTCAACTGTTTTGCAAAATGGAAAGTAGTATAGTCATTATTAAAATAATTTATAACTCAATGACGCCGTGTGTTTTTTTGCACATTGTTTCTATTAATAATCTTAGAAATTTGAAAGCATCATAATCAGTTATTACTGAGGAGACAATGGAGATTTTCCTAGAGTTTCTTCCAACACTAAAACTTGAGGATGAAAAAATCAGCATTTGCCAAGATAAAACCAAAGTACAAGAAAACATAAAATGAACCATTTTAAAATTTAAAGGTAGATTAGAATACACAACAAATAGTGAAATAGATGCATAAATATTCACTTAATCCACAGAGAAGTGAAATGTTTTCATGGCCTTGGTTCATGGCTCTCCAGTGTCAGAGTGACTGGTGTAATTTTCCATTGGATGAGATACTGCATCATTTGCAATTTAAAGAGTGTTTTTTAGATTTTCATTCTCGTTTCAGTCTCGTTAGCAGACATTTGCTTGCTTCCCTATGTCTGCCTGAAATCTATTGCCAGAGGAAAGATGCATCAAGCTATGACAGTTTGCATCTGATGTTTTTAGAAGTACGAGTAATAAAAACAGCAAATTTGGTGCTGATTATATGCCAAAAGCATTTCTGTTTATTTTATAACAACTTATAAAGTACATATTATTTTAGAGATGATGATGACACTAGAGCTTGGAGAGGTGAAGTACATTGCTTTGGATCACACAGCTATTGAATTACAGAAATTCAAACCCAGGCTGCTTTAAATCCCATATCTTCCACTCATAAATACTAACATAAATTGAGGTAAAAATTAAGTGCATGTGTGAATACTCATTAGCCGCTTTTATATTTTTCAACAATTATTTCTACCTTTTGGCTTAATGGACAGATCTTCTGTCAAGAATAAGTCTAGTAGAGTTTGCCCAGTTATAATACTCCACCAGAGTTCTGGCAATTTATCTTTATATCACTACTCAAGTGGGATTTTAAATTCTAAGAACTGAGCCATTCTTTCTGTATGTGGGATTTTAGTTGTATGTTTCATGATTTAATTAGAAATTGGCTTAACCGTCTATGCACTTCTACTTTAATTTTATGTCATTTTTGGTACACATCTCTTAATTGTGAATGCATTCCTTGAGATATGATTCTGCAAGATAAAATATTTTAGCTACCTTATTTTAAAACAACTTTATTGAGATATAACACATATAATACAAGCCACTGGATTTTAGTATATAATTTACTGGCTTTTAAAGTGTACAATTCACTGGGCCTTACTTAGTATATTCACAGAGTCATGCATCTATCACCACAATCAATTTTAGAACATTTTCTTTACCCCAAAAAGTAATCTGTACTCCTTAACAGTCGTTCCCTAACCTCCCCACAAGGCAACCATGAATCTGCTTTTTGTTTGTATATATTTGCTATTCTGGACATTTCACATGAATGGCATTATACAATTTGTGTTTTTTGGTGACTGGCTTCTTTCACTTAGCCCAGTGTTTTCAAGGTTTATCAATGTAGTATCATATATCAATCCTTTGTTTTCTTTTATTGCCGGATAATATTCTGCTGTACCTATGTACCACATTTTATTTATCCATTCATTAGGCAATGGACATTTGTGCTGTTTTTACTTTTTGGTTCTTAGAAATAACACTTCTATGAACGTTTGTGTATAAGTTTTTGTGTGTCTATTTGGTTTCATTTGTCTTAGTTATAGCAGGAGTGGAATTCCTAGATGAAATAGTAACTATGTTTAACTTTTTGAGTAACTACCAGACTGTTTTCCAAAGTGGATGCAACATTTTACTTTCCCATCAGCAGTGTATGGGGTTTTTAATTTCTCCACATTCTTGTCACTACTTGTTATTATCTGTCTTTTTATAGTTATCTTCTGGGTGTGAAGTCATATCTCATTGCGGTTTTGATTTTCATTTCTTTTTTTTAAACATAACCTCCTAAAATGGTAAAAGTACTTATTAAAAGGAGTTCAAAATATCTCCAAAGGATATGAAGCAACTAAACACTGTAAACTAAAGAAAAAATCGCACAGTTGAAAATGTAGCCATATTTTCAAACCTACCTTGTAAAAATTAGAATGGAAAAATTAGAGTAGAAAATTTATATTTGATATACACTCAATCCCAAAGAAACAAATCCATATATACAATGGAATATTACTCAACCATCAGAAAGGATGAATACCCAACTTTTGTATCAACATGGATGGGTCTGGAGGAGATTATGCTGAGTGAAATAAGTCAAGCAGAGAAAGTCAATTATCATATGGTTTCACTTACTTGTGGAACATATGGAATAACGTGGAGGACTCTAGGAGAAGGGAAGGAAAAGTAAATTGGGGTAAATCAGAAGGGGAGACAAATCATGAGAGACTGTGGACTCTGAAAAACAAACTGAGGATTATGAAAGGGAGGAGGAGAGGGGATGGGTGAGCCTGGTGGTGGAGCACCACACCCAGTGTGGACATTGCTGCTATGAACATTGGGGTACATATGGCCCTTCTTTTCACTACATCTGTATCTTTGGAGTAAATACCCAGTAGTGCAATTGCAGGGTCACAGGGTAGCTCTATTTTTACTTCTTTGAGGAATCTCCACTGTTTTCCAAAGTGGCTGCAACAACTTGCATTCTCACCAACAGTGAAAGAGGGTTCCCCTTTCTCCACAACCTCTCCAACACTTGTTGTTTCCTGTCCTGTTGATTTTGGCCATTCTAACTGGTGTAGGTGGTATCTCAATGTGGTTTTGATTTGAGTTTCCCTGATTGCTAGTGATGATGAACATTTTTTCATGTGTCTGTTGGCTTTTTATTTTTTT